>JAWWEW010000041.1:8587415-8743935 GCA_035583185.1 Anabacerthia variegaticeps
TGCCTGTCTTCTTCATTTTCTGGCACCTCAAAGATTCATGTATCAGTTACATGACACTGAAAGCAAACAGTATACATAAGTTATTGCTAATGAACTGAAATGATAAAACCAAGTAAAATAAACATAAGTGATGAATCACAGAATCATAGAACATGCCGAGTTGAAAGGACCCACAAAGATAATTAAGTCCAACCCTTAGTCCTGCAGAGGACAATCCCCAAGAGTCACACCATGTGCCTGACAGTATCCCCCAAACACTTCCTGAATTCTGTCAGGCTTGGTGCTGTGACCACTTCCCTGGGGAGCCTGGTCAGTGCCCAACCACCCTCTGAGTGAAGAACCTTTTTCTCATATCCAACAGAAACCTCCCCTGATACAGCTTCAGGCCATTCCCTCAGGTCCTATCACTGGTCGCTACAGAGAAGTCACTAGAGTGTCTTCGCTTCTTCTTCCCCTCATGAGGAACTTGTAACTGCAATGAGGTGTCCACTCAGTCTCCTCTTCTCCAGGCTGAACAGACCAAGTGCCCTCAGCCGCTCCTCATAAGGCTTCCCCTCAAGGCCCGTCACCATCCTCGTTGCCCTCTTTTGGACACTCTCCAATACCTTAATATCTTTCTTATATTGTGGTGCCCAAAACTCCACACAATATTCAAGGTGAGGCCACCCCAGTGCAGAGCAGAGTGGGACAATCCCCTCCCTTGACCAGCTGGTGATGCTGTGCCTGATGCCCCCCAGGACAGGGTTGGCCCTCCTGGCTGCCAGGGCACTGCTGACTCACACTCAACTGGCCATCTACCAGGACCTGCAGGTCCCTCTCTGAGGCACTGCTTTGCAGTATCTCATTTCCCAGTCTGTCCATACACCGAGGGTTGCCCCATCCCAGGTGCAGAATCCTGAACTTCTCTGTGTTGAACTTCATATGGTCCTGCATTTAAGTCCTTTATCACAAGGTTGAAGAGCACAGTTTCCTCTGTGGAACCCCACTATAGTGTCAGATTGACAGTCTGGAGAAACAGGTATGCACATCGTGATTCTGGTTAAAAAGATTCAAACAGAAGGGATGAATTGAAAAATGCAAGTCAGTGGAAGTGTCTTCAGGTATTTAGAGCCTTCAAAAATCAGACCATTTATTTAAGGATCAGATTACAGATTTAGGTCCTTCCTTCAGGCTGTTATTTTAAGAAAGGCTTATCTTTGGACCTTAGTGTAGGCTCTGTGCGAATCTCAAATTCATCCTTGAAGGGAGGTTTGTGTGGAGCACAGTTGGCTCCAGGCTCTCTGCCTAATCAGGAATAGATACCATAGTTAGGCCACCAGTGGTGTTAATATCTTGAGATAACACCCCACAGCCTGCTGAGTGCATTTGAGTAGCCACGGTCACAATTTTAGCTCCTCAGTTAAGTATTTAAAATTTAGGTTAGATGAGACTGGATGAAGCTAATAATAATAATTTAAAGAAAAATTAAAACATTAAAAATTATCTTTTTCAGTTATTCCATCTTCCTCCATAGCATCACTGGGAGTCTTGATCAGCCTCTTCCACTTTTGTGAAATAGCATGCAGATCCCTTTTCATCAAAAAGACTATTAATCCATTATTAGATAAAACAGGGACAAACGACAGGCACATTTCAAGCTGTCTTAGAAGAGATTTTTGATTTTGCAAAGCATATTGTTGGAGTGAACTGCACATGTTAGTTTTAGGATTACCTGATTTGCAAGAGCAAACAAAATGCAAAATGACTTTTCAGAGCAACGATATGTATCAATTGTCTCTGTATTTCTATTGGGATGACTGAAATAAAAAAGTTTTTACAAAAAATGGTTATTTATAAATATGATCCATTAAGGTCCAAATAAAAAGATTGTATTTGTAGTTTATCATCAAATACATATTGTGTGATGTGATAAAAAAAATGGATCTCCTTTTTACTACAGAGTCTACTTCCATAGCTAAGCCCTAGTTTTTGAACAAAACCAATTTTTCTCCAGACTGTTTGTGAAAGGTCAGCATTGAACACAGAATTGAATAGACCACAAACTCTTCGGGGGATGGTATTGTTTGTTGTTTTAGTGCCATCCGTGACACGAGACATTTTGTCAGTTCAGAACAAATAATAGCAATGATGGGATGGGAATACTCACGTATTCTGCTGACCAGTTGTGTGGGGAATAGTGATTCAGCTGCTAGGAGGCACAGAAAACAGATATTCTTTGTGACTGTTGTAATAAAGGGTACAAAGGAACATACTGAGGCTACTCAACATCTACATGTAGCCAAGGAGGATTCTCAGACTAAACTAATTTGTAAATAGCCACTTAATAGAACTGAATTTTTACTACAAAACTATGACTTCAGACTCTAACACAACCTTGGATTTCTTTGGTCCATATGATCTAAATGGAAGAAGTACAATGCTATCAAAACAAGTTAAGAATAATGAAAATAGAGATCATATGCTGCTGTTAATTAATGCACAACAACATGGTCATTTGTCCTGTATGGAAGCAAGATGAAATTGTTTTAATCATCTAATTTGGAATATTCTTAAAAGAACCTGTGAAAGAAAATGTCATTGTAGCAATTGTCATATGACTCTGACTTTGAGATGCACACTAAATAACATTGATAATGTAACTATTATCTTCTTATATTGCAAGTAAATTCTCTATCTGCAGTGACTTTTGTGAGTGAAATGAGATACCAATATAATATTGAAATTATGCAGAGATGGACTTTGTAGATTAGAAGACTGCTTAATATGAAGATTGTATTGTTACTGATGTATAAGGACAGAAAGCTGATTTTCATGCATATTTTGTTATAAAAGCCAGTATTCAAAAATATCTTAAAGGTTTAAAACCCAAAAGGTTGGCCTTTGAATAAGGCTCGTATCCACTTTGTTGTTTTTCCTTTCACTGGTCTTGGTTTTGCCATGGTAACGAAAGAAGTGGTCACCAGGAGTAGTAAAAAGCCTGATGGGAGTCTCTCTGTGTAATAATGAAGAAGAAGGCTCATTCCTTTGTTTTGGGCAATAGCACCCCTACTGCTAAACCTACCAATACAAAGGAGGATTTTTAAACATCTTGTTATAATGATGCATGAAAGAAAAAACAAACCAACAAACATCTTACCACGCAGTTATATGCAGAGTAAAAACAAATACAGTGATGTTCCCCCTCCTCAATAAAAAAGCAGTTATTTTTCAACAGTTTTGCTTCTTTTGCATCTATGATGGTGTATATATACACTAGTGATATATTTGGTGCATTCACAGCCTAATTCCAAGCCTCCAAGGGCCTTCAGCAAAATAACTAAAGGAAATTAAAGTATACAAAGGCACTATACACATAAAAATCCCATTCTCTGTTAAATTTGATTGCTAAAAATAGAAATTCCCAAATAGCAGAGCAGTTACTGAAAAAAACCACAAAATCTGAGCTTTTTCTGAAGGTGCTGAGATGTATCTTGAAGTAAAGTAAGGGCACATGCATTTCAGAATTGTCATCGCTTGAAGTAGGTCATCTTTGTGTTGTCATATTCTGTTTCATCTGTCCATAGTTGAGTGGAATATTCAGCAGTCCCAACCATATTAAGATTAAGGAGCAGATAATTCCTGACACATGGAAGAAACACCAATTCTTCTACACTTTCCTGGTAATCTTCTGCAGTATTTACTTCCTTTATCATGTGGTGTGGAAGAAAAATTGATCCTTAAAAAGAACTTATTTCATAGTTAGGATGGTTTAAAACTAAACCTATCTGTTAGTGGCAATAATGAGTTGCTGAGATAACTTGGTCTTCCTCAAACATATACTGAAACTCTTTATTTGAGAAAAAGATAAAAGATGGTTGGGGTTTTTTTGCATTGTTTGGCAGTCTCATCTTGATTGCAACTTTAGTGAAAAAAAGGGCATTCTTAAACTAAAAAGGTAATCCCTTCCTCCTCCTGTTGACAAACTTATTCTGCAGAAGTTTTTACTGTTTATTGTAAGTTGATGCCTTAAATTCACCTGAACCAGCTTTTGGGGATTTCTACGATCTCTTTGGTGGCTAAAAGATAGCTTAATGTTTAAAGTCAACTAAATTCTGTGAATCTGCCTAATGCTAGTAGTATAATGCTTCTATGCATGAGCACTATTATGGAAATGCAGTTTGTAAAACTGGTAGGATTTCGTGAATCATTGAGTGACTTTGTTGGCAATCACATCATCTATTGAAATCAAACGTGTTTCTCCGTACCGCACTCCCATTGTATCGTACTGCAAACTGCAAATCACTAATGGCAAGGAAGGTCTTCTAATTTCAAGGCTAAATTTATCCGTGGACAATTTATATCCATTTGGTTTGCAGCCAGTATGCCTTTCCTCCTATATAAGTCATATTTGTGGGATTCATTTCCCTAGGTTAAATTAGCTTCATTTTTGTAACCTTTTCTCAAAAAATCAGCCATCTGACTAAGCATTTGTTTGCACATTAGTTTCTCCACTTGGGGTGAAATCCAAAAATAAGTTTAAGTTCCTAAGTGATACTTCAGAAAAAATCTATGTGTAAATTCAGGAGAATGAGCCTGGAAAACTGCCTGTGACCTCCACAGATGCTGTATCTATGAAAACCTTTCCATGTGTTTTCTAATTCTGGACACCATAGGCGCTGCGCTGTGGATCCTGTGTCTGCCAAACTGACTGCTTTTAGGCACTTACCTCCTACCTAACACTGTTTGGATAGAGAAGAAGAGAAGATACTGGATTTTTGCATTTTTTTTTCTTTTTTTTTTTCTTTTGCCAGACCTACAGTCTGATTTGGTGGTAATGCTCTGAATATTCATGTTCCTTAATCTATTTGACAGTGATGGTAACTTTTTTGTATGTAGATCTAGCAATCTCAGTATTTCCCCTAAAGGCAGGAGATCTGAGTCCTCAGAGTGCGTGGGATTTGTAGTTCACACATCCCAAGGAAATGCTTGGGCCAGCACGGAACATACCAGCTGACATCCACTGTTGCCGAGTTGCCACCATCCACTCCTCTTTATTATTCTTTTGGTTTTGTACCTCCTCATGTCAGTATACTTCTTCTTGAATTCTTTTCCCTGTGACACTCTGCGGGTTTACTGTTTGTTGTCTTTTTAAAGAATTTTCTTACATCACCAGGCTTTCTCCAAAACACCATCTCACATCTTAAACAGCCTTTTTTCTCAAAAAAAATGAGTGTAGGACTCTCAGCTACATCAACCTAGACCTTGCACCAGACATTGAACCTTTGGGATGAGAGTTTCAGGCGTTCCTTCTCTCCTTTTGTTTGCAGAAAGGGCAGTTCTGTAACACGCAGGATGAGGACCTCAGAAGAGAAAGAGTGACTGTGACTCTGGTCTTATGCTGCAGTATATCTCTGCAGGGCAGGAAGATCTGAAAACAGGCTTCCAAAGCCTGGAAACATATCCACTTTAAAGTAACTAAAGCATAAGAAAAGTAAATAAAAACCTAAGCAGGTTGTAGGGTAATTTCCCTCTATAGGAGATTTGTTTTCTCTGGCTGTCAGGTTCTTAACTCATCTCTACTAATTTCATTAATCATTGCACAATTGCAGAGGTTCAGTTATTCTGGAATCCAGGTATGCTCAACGTGTGATAGTTTCAATTTTACCTGTAGAATAAATAATATTATTGAGGAAAAACCCCCCAAAACAACAGGGTTTATCTGTTACAGTCCTCCTCCAGTAAACTCACATTTCCTTTTGGTTTTGGGTCTTTTTCTTCATTTCAGGGATCAATTCAACTCTCTTTCAAAATATTTCCTAAAACTTTATAAACATTTGGGTTAAATGAGCAGAGCTGTAGTTACTGGGAACACTTCTTCTAGACATTAAATAGAGTGGCTGTGAGTTGGATGTGGGTAAGCTGTGTGTTGCTCACTTTTTGTGGATTATGTACATCTCATAACTGCTTGATTTGGCTCTCTTATGCTGATACGCTTTAATGAACACTCTCAGACTATAATCATGCATATCCACATCCAATATGATGTTTTCTGTTCTCTGTGCTCATTTCCAGTTGACATTTCCTTCTGTTCAATCTTACTGTTATAAAAAGTTGAGCTGAAAACACACATTGTGCATGTCGTATCTTTCACTCTGAAGCAATCTTAACTGCATTGTGGATATCTTTTGAATTGCCAGGTCAGTTTTCCTAATGTTTCATTAAGGGGATTAGTCATGTGAGATCTTGGAAACATGCTGTACAAGCTTGTGAAAATAAAAACAAATACTAAATCAAATAAAAATAAATATTCAAGGTAAAACTGTCTTAGAGCCTCAGAACACCAGAGATATCTTACTTTTAATTGTAAGGGGGTTTTGTTTGTTTTCTAAAAACCACTCAAATCTATGCCTAGTGAAAAAGAAGATTGCAAAGCTGAGTTACAAGAAAGATATTTCAGTATGTTGCTTCTCCCCCATTTTGTTTGTGAGGTAGTTAGGGAGAAAAAAAATGTACTGTTCTTTTCATAGATATATTTAGGTTTTTATAATTAGCATATGCCTTCTTTTAAAGTTTCTGTTTTGCAGTGTGATTATTATCAGAACGGTATTTATTTTTCAGAGATTTATTTATTATTGCTTTCTTCATTCCTGTGTTGGTTTCACAATTTTGTTTTACGAGGACGAATTAGGAAGAGATAAAGATAAAATCTAACAATGACAAAGGAAGTAGTTGGTTGGTATCTAAATGATAATAAAACATTTGCCTTCTGATGTAACTTAGCCATGTTTTATGGGAAGAAGCATTTGTTTTCACCTTCATGAATATTTCATGTACTTTCATTTAGAGAAAAATTCTTAATTTACCAAATAACATTTGCCAAAAGTGCCAAAGAATTTTATCAACATACTGCAATACAGAATCCTTGACTGGCAGAGAATTGAAATAGTTGGCCTATTACTTTCAAATTAAAATTATCTAACATTGTGGCATGCAAATTCAAAATCAAAGAAACTGAAATGCCAAAGCTCTTGCATGATGTCTGAAAAATAGACATTCACAATGAATGTTAGATGTATGCCCTTTTCATAATGACATTAGTTTGTTACAAAACTGAATGCGGGGAACACTGTGACACAGCTACTTTGTTCTGTCCAGCAATATGGGGTTGTAAGGGTTGCTGGAAACGTAGGGACCCATGGGTTCAGAGTGTGAAAGCACTATTATCACTTACAGTGCCAATCATAGTGTCTACTGCCAATTCAGGAACCAAAGTGCATGAAGAATTCTGTAAAGAACTAAGAAGATTTATCTGGTGAAGACTCCTGAAAGAAGATGATGTCCATTTCCCAAGCCCTAATAAATTTGGGATGACAGGCTAACTGAAGAGATAGCCTTAGGAAAGGGCTTGTATTCAGGGCATGAGGTTAACTGAGGAGAAGACAAGTTTAAAACTGAGGCATATGACTTCATGGTACAAAATTTGATTTTACAGAGAACCATTCTGACAGAGAATCAGAAGCTAGAGGGCTGGTGCTATAAGAAGATTTTTGTAAATTCTTTTGTGATCAAATATCTACTTGATTATAAAAAACCTTGATTAGAATTTGAAACACATAGCTATTTGCCATGCCTATATAGCAGCACTGAAAAATAAAGTGGTAAATAGATGCAGATATAGCAAAAGTCCAAGAGGACAATGGCAAGGTTCATTAAATCACTGGATATCTGGACAAATCCAGGTCATTTTACTACCATCACTTTCATCCGTATGGCAGGGAGGCAAGACTCGGAGTTACACCTTTCGACAAAATTTAGTGCAGTTTGCCAATATGCTCATCATCACATTCCTTTCCTCGTGTTGTCATTACTTTAATTTTTAAGAGACTTGTTCTACCATGTGCTCAGTACAAAGCATAGTCCTTGAGCTGAAGAAATTTACTTCAGGGAAAACACAGTGAATAGGGACAGTGAGCAAAGGAAACAGTAACTGGGTAACTGTTTTGTTTTTTTAAACACTTCAGAGTGTTTCTAAAGTTGCTAAAGTTATTATAGGCAGTTCAAAGAACTGAGTCTGTGAAGGATTTAAATGAGTGGAAGGGAAATGACTTGGTGAATCTTAGGAGCAAGTGTATGAGCAGTGAGTGGGCTGCAGCTGAGAGGTACTAAATGGGATCTCCATAACCCAGCAGAGCTAGGAGAAGAGCCAAATGTAGATGTAGAGCCAAATGTAGATAGAAAAGAAACAAAGAAAAGAAACATAGAGCCCCTAGAAACTGGATATGAATATATTATAAGGAAATAAAAATAAGACAGGGCAAACAAATGGTACTGTGAAAATAACGTGTACATTTAATGTATAAAGTATCATGTTCTTTAAGAATATCTCTATAACAGTAATCTTTTGAACCATGGATTATTTCATGGCAGAAGCCACTTCATTATGTTTTTATGTAATTAAAGATGTTAAGGCTAGATTCTGAGAAGCTTAATACATTTAAGTACTGTCTTATTCCCATGCCCCGTGCTGACAGAAGCTACATTAGCACAAATAATAATGACTTTATTTCTGCTTACATTGCGCAATGAGGATTTTTCAGTCTGAATGGAAAAGGCAAAGTCTGACCCCTTTTCAGTGGCTTTAAAAGCTTTTGGGCCATCCAATTTTTTTTTTTAAATAAAAGAAAAAAGATCAATGATAATTATCCTGTCAACTTTCTGTATTGGTCCTCACAAACTTCATGAGAAAAGAATCAAAGCTCTTAGGAAACTGGATCTTTTTTTTTCTGTAGTCTGTTTATGCTAAATGTTATCTAGTATATTTAGTCAATTGCAGACTCCTAATAATAATATCATGATTCTCGATAAGCAAATTTGTTTCCTTGAGCATTGCTTCTATTTTAAGCTTATAAAAGACAGTGCAAAACATACTTGTGGCTTCCAATATTGTTTTTTGGGAAAAGGAAAGAAATTATAGAAAGAATTCGAGATAAAACAATCTAACAGAAATATTTGCAAGAAAACGAAGTTATATTTTGCACATTCATTTAAAAAAAAAAAGTTACTTTTATTTGTATTTCGTAATTTTGGCTTCCCAGAAAAATGATGGGTACTTGGAACACTCTTAAGTCCTATAGAGGAGGATAATCTTTTCTGGAGGATTATGATTTAATGCCTTTTTCAACAGAAAAACTAAACCTAAATTCTATTTAATAGTCTGATACAGAGCCACATTCAGTTAAGAGTTGCAAAGGGTATGGTAATTGTTAGGGGAGACAGCCGATTCAGCCAATAAACTGCATTTGTTGGGACAATATTGCCAGATATTATTAATAAATATTTTTTTTGTGTCAATTACTCAGACTCCCGAGTTTGGTCTTTTCTGTAAAAGTAGAATAATAAATATTCTAGGCAATTGCTAGATGACCTGAATGATAACACATGCATTCTTATATTTCTTGTGCCCGAAACAAAATTTTTCAGGCAAATAATTTTATACATTAAATAGCCTCTCCTTAGTTACATGTCAGTAAAATTACACATTATGAGCTTTTCTTACTTAATTTTTTGTCATTTCATCTGTAGTTCTTGTAATTTATATTTCACTTATTAAATTAACCAGCTATTCTTAATGTAGATTTTAATGTACAGCACACACATCTTATCCATGAATGAAGCTGAATTTGCACTAGTGAAGTAGACCTTCATTATCTATTCTGCTATTCAGAAAAGTCTGGGGTTTGGGTTTGTTTTTTTTTTCTTCCTTTCCTTTCTGTGTTTAAAATTTTCTGTTGCTATTTTAAAGGAACTCTACACCAAATCCCACTGGAAACACTGTGATTACTCCTCTCATGTAGTAGCTAGGCAACTGGCAACAAGATCTTTTGCACAGATAGACGCATTTGCCCTTTTTCTGATTTTTCTGGGAAGAAGAGTAAAAGGAGCCACTGTGCAGCAGGGATTTAGCAGTAAAGTGAGCAGAAAGGTGATCTTTCTTTTGAGTTATAGCCCTATTAAATTTATACCTGAATTCAAGAGGGGAAGGTAATTTCTGAAGGGAAACGTAAAGAGCCATGAGTCTCAGTTGGCCTCCTTTTACTCAGATTTACCAAATCAGAGGGACCTATCGATAGATTATAAAGGCTTTAGAAAACAAGAAATGTTAGAAATATATAAGCAAACTTTGTACTTACAGGTTATCAATACTTTGGAAAAATGTCATTGCTGTTAGTTTTCACAGTGTCTTTTCATATTTGTTCAGCTTGGCTTTCTGGAACCCGACATGCTCCATTTCTGTTAGAAAGGTGTTATGGATCTTCCTGGAAGAGCAGAAAGGAATGGAAATAACTTCTCAGCATGCATAGCATTCAGATTAAAAGAATTCAATCGTATCAGCTGAAAACACTGTATGATTTTATTGTTGCTTTTTCAAATAACTAACTTCATGTGTTTGTTGCATCACAGGTACAGGAATGGCTGTGCTTAAACTGCCAGACCCAAAGGGCAATGTCAGGACAACTTGGAGATATGGGCAAGGTGCCACTTCCAAAAACAGGCCCTTCACAACCAGTATCCAAACCACCTGCTACTCCTCCAAAACAGCCTATGCCTGCTGTCTCACATTCCCCTCAGAAGACTTCCACACCGCCTACTCCAGCACCAAAGCCGAAAGAAGAACCAGGCATTCAGAAGGAAGCTCCAAAACTTCAGCAGGGGAGGCTGGAAAAAACATTGTCAGCTGACAAAATCCAGCAAGGAATTCAAAAGGAAGATGGAAAACTTAAGCAGGGAAAACTTGTCAAGACACCCTCAGCTGATAAAATCCAGCGTGTTTCTCAGAAGGAAGACCCAAGGATTCAGCAAACAAAACTGACAAAGACAGCCTCATATGATAAAGTTTTGCATGAAGTTCAGAAGCAGGATGAAAAACTTCAAGAAGCAAAGCTGGCAAAAACATCCTCAGCTGATAAAATTTTACATGGAGTTCAGAAAGAAGACATAAAACTTCAAGAGGCAAAATTGGCAAAGGTACCCTCGGCAGACAAAATTTTACAGGGAATTCAGAAAGAAGACCCAAAACTTCAACGGATGAAAATGGCAAAGGCACTGTCAGCTGACAAAATCCAGCTTGCAACTCATAAGGAAGATGCACAACTTCAGGAGGTCAAAATGCCAAAGGCAGCTTCAGTTGATAAAATCCAACATGGGATTCAGAAAGAAGATCCAAAACTTCAACGTGAGAAAATTATGAAAACTTCATCAGTGGAGAAAATCCAAGAGGAAGATCAAAAAGAAGAAACAAAAGTCGAGCAAAGAAAACAGTCAAAGACACTTTCAACAGATAAAATTCCTGCAACAATAAGTTCAGACCAAAAGGAACCCCTAAGCACACTGGAAGAAGATAAAAAAACTGTGCTCACAGAAAAGAGCACACCGCATCCAGAGGACAAAAAAGAACAAATTAAGGCTGAGATTAAAGATCATGTTGCTGAACAGAAAGAAGAAGTTGAAGCACCTTATAAGGGACTACAAACTAAGGAGCAAGAGGATGTTAAGAAGGAGGATTTGACAACTGGGATTTCACAAATAGGTCTGAAAGCTGAAAAAGTTCAGGAAGAAGAAATTCCTGTTCAAACAGCACCTTTGCCAGGAACCGACCATGTGGAAGCAGTACGAGAAAAAATAGTAAGTGGCTTTCTCTCTCCCACCTCCCTTTCTTCCTTGCTACAGTTTAGAATCTAATTCTGCCTGTATGTCTTCCTGCTCTTTACTGTTATTCTCTGTACAGGATGATTATAAATGATGAAAAACTTATTCACATGGAATGAAAGTTTAACCAGGGAGTCCTAAGCTCTGCATGCACCTTTCAATACTTCCTTCCTGATTTTCAGTCTCCAGCAGTTAAGCATTTGAAACTTAGGCACAGCTCCAGTTTAATAATTTTTCCAATATTTTGGATTTACTTACTTTGACTTTTAAATTCTCTGGAGTCTGAAGATTAATTGTTGAAATTGGATTGTTTCTATAATTCTCAATCCCAAAAGGCAATAATCTGTGATGGTAAGGTGCATCATCATTTTGGTTGAAATACCAAAATATAATACACATTTCAGGAATACTTTGAGATGCCTGAACATGGTGCATAAAAATGTACAGTCTTTACATCTCTCTACATTTTAATTTGCTTATTTCATATATAGACAAACACTTTCATGTAGGGTTCTTGGTGAGCTCTCAAGTCAGAGGAATGGATGACTTTTTGACAGCATGTACTAGAGGTCTGCATTTCTTAGATGCATTTGCTGAATGTGAACTCACCAAAAAGTCACTTTACCAGCTGAAGTGAATAATATTCTCAATTTGTAGAGAAATGAAGAAAATTATATCAGCACCACAAATTAGGGGCTATGTTAAGAATTAGGGGATTATGCTATGAAAGTAGTATGTTAAGAAAATAGGAATAGGTTTAGGGAAAGTGTGTGGCCTTTGCCAGAATTATGTGTTCAAATAATACCACTCAAAAAAGTCAAGATTTTTTGTTTTGTTTTGTTTTACTTTTTCCTGGTGGTAACCAAGGCATTATTGTCCTATTTTTTTGCTACAAAAAGAAAAAAGAAAAAAGAAAAAGGCAGCAACACCCTGTGGTGTTTTTTTAAGCGACCTTAAACACTCATTCATGTCACAACCCAACAAATCCTTAGAGACATGAAGAGGCTGAAGTTCTGATTTAGTACAGTCAATAGAATGATCCTTGGAAAATTGTAGAGTCATAGAAGGATTTGGGTTGGAAGGGACCTTAGAGATCATCTCATTCCAATGCCCTACCATGGGCAGGGATACCTTTCACTAGACAAGGTTGCTCACAGCCCCATCCAACCCGTCCTTGAATACTTCCAGGGATGGGGCATCCAAACATCTCTGAGCAACCTGTGCCAGTGAATCATCAACCTCACAGTAAGAATCTTTTTCTAATACCTGGTCTAAATATACTCTCAGTTTGAAGTAATTTCCCCTCGTGCTGTCCTTACCTGCTCTTGTAAATATTCTCACTCTGTTGTTTTTGTAGGCTCCCTTCAGGTACTGGAACAATCACAGTTATCAATTGTATTTAGAGATTGGCATCCTTTGAAAAAAAAAAAATTAATACTGAAACATTTTAAAATGTTTAAGAAATCATAAAACCATTATTTTTCTTCAAGGTGTTTTTTTAGTAATATTTTAAAATGTAATTTCTTCAAAAATTTTTAAAAGACTAAACTGACTGCTCATGATTTACAGGTCCTTTTCCTGAAAAACCATCTTGTGATATTGACCGCTGACACGTGCAATAGCAGTTAGCTGTTCTAACGGCCTGGAAATCTTGGAGATTTATCACATGTAGTTTGTCAGTATCAAACTGTCATCTTGGAACTCACAAACTGACACAGAAGTAGATCAGCAGGAGCACATTACCATGTGCCAGTTGAACATTTATTAACAACAGATCAGCTATTATAAATGTAGCCTTATTACTATCTTCTTATGTGTACTGAGGAATGATCATGTGCTTCACTTAAGTACCTGGGTAAATATTAATATATTGTTAATGGGAATCCTTATTCTAACACATGCCATTAGTGACAAAACACAGCCCAGAGAGATAGAAAAGGGAGCAAAAAGCTGTTGGTCAGAAGTTTTTCTGGATGCAAGTAAAATTTTTCATTTTGAAAGTATTTATTTTAATTTTTACATTTTATTTATAGTTTTATACTTTTCAATTTTAATTGAAATACAGACTAAATAGTTTAGTCAACTGATTTTTTTTTCCACTTTGTGAAACTTTTTTTTTATACTGCAGATATGTTTATTTCTTATATAAATCATTAGTTCCTTTGCAAAATAAAATTTCTGTTCTCTGCAACAGAAGATAGTCTTGCTAACTATAAATAATTTTTAAAAAAATCCTTTTTTTCCTTTTACTCAGAGTTTTATTTTAATAAAGTTCTGATTTGATTTGCTAACCAATAGAACTTTTTCGTAGACTCATAAAGATTGAAAAAGATTTCTAAGACCGTGAAGCCCAACCTTCACCACTAAACCATGGCCCCACACCTAGATGTTTTTTGAACACTAAGCACTAAGCTTTGTATTTTCAAATCAAAATAGTAAAATTGAGGAAGAGTAATAATAAATAATATTTCAAAACCAAAAACTTCTAATATGAAATACTTGTGTAATGTATTGGCACTGGCACTGTAGAAATGCCACAAGAATAGCACAAATGTATTTGACATTAGATAATTTTTATAATTAATTAAAGAGGTTGCATTTGCTGGTTTTAAAGTCTTATCTGGACTGCAGCTTTCATGAGTCTCCTTCTTTCTCGTGTCTAAAGATCCTCTCATCAATGTCTGTATTAGGGCCAAAGTTGTCCAGTAATAAGTAGACAAACTTTCAGAGTAACTGCCATTCAAATAGTCATAAAAGCCCAGGAATTCAACATGTGAAAAAGTGCTTCCTTTTATAAGAAAAAAGTGGATTTTTTTTCTTTTTGACTCAAATGTATTTTTTATTCTCAAAGAATTGTGGAATATATATGATTATTAGAAACATTTTTCCTACAATATTTTGTTATTAATCTAAAAATCTTATGATGTGTTTACAAGTTTATCAATTATGCTGATTTTGTATATGTGATGACCAACCCTGTAGAAATTAACTTACTAGTCATTTAAGAATAGATGTAGCTAGTGGCAATATCCTAATTCTCAGACTGCAGAAAGTAGAGGAAAAAAAGCCCAAAGCCCAAATGTTATTTATTGTAAGTTACATGCATACTGATCTCAAAACATGATGCGCAGGATAATTTGATGTACCATGGTACATACAAAAATTATATTCGTATTTTGGTAGCCTTAAAAAGAAAGTTTTTCTCATCACATCTATTTCTAGTAATAAAAGAAGTCTGTCCTCATTGTGGATCTTTTTCTTCTCCTTACTGTACAAGGAGCAGACTTCCCATATTCAGTTTCCTGGTTTTTCATAGCAGTCATGGCATGGCACACACTGAGGTTCAACACCAGGGTGGGCAGCTGCAATATTCATTGCCATGTCCTCTGAAGTTGTTCCATGACCAGTTCTTATGTACCTTTTTCTGTGCTCAACTGTTTAGTTGGTGTCTTCTGTCTGTACTTGACAAGTGACTGTATCATTTCATGTCCCTGTGGAGAACTGAGAGAGTCACTTTCACTAAAGAGATGCATTCTGTCCATCAGCTCATAGGAGACCTTCTGAGCTTCAACAATGTTTGCTTTTTCGGTAGCTCATCTAAATTGATCACAGGGTGTTTTGTTGGGTATGTCTTTAACAGTATGGACATATTGGTCATAACAGTGTCAAAAGTAGCAATCAAAGGTCATAGGTGAAATTTGAGTGAATGGCATGATATTTAGAGAGGAAAAAATCCTTGGTTTTAATGATGTATATATATGTTTTTTAAAATAGCCCCATAAATTCCCCTTAAACACTTTCTTCTTTAGTAAAGGGAACAAAAACATAAATATAACATGCAGAACCTGAAATTTTTAACTATGCTTGATTACTACTTTCTGTAAAGACTATACGTAATTCTTTGCTTAAGGACTGGAGAGTATCCAAGAGTACATTTTTCAGGATACTGAGTGCTGAAGTTTTCAAATGGTGATGACTTCCCAAAGTTGTTTTGAGTACTTTAGGTTCTCCATATGTATATATTAATCACAGCCTTATTATTCAAGAAGTCTTTTGAAATCTTTTTTGTCACATTGAATATTTAATTACTATAGATTTTTCTGTGATATTAGATATGTAGTTTTGCAGTATTTGGTACAATGTTGATAAGAACAGATGTAGTATCTGATTTTGCAAAGTATACAATAAATCACTCCTGTGAAATGATGATTACTTAGTAAAATGCTAACTAGTATATACTGTAATATTAATATTAGTGTTTTAATGTAGGATTATGTTCAAAGGGATATGTATATAAGCAAGAAGAGGTACCTTGAATTAAATAATGTAAAAAACTGGACTGGTTTTTAAAAATAAAATAATTGACAATAACAAATATTTGATATTTTAGCATTAAATGTAACTTTAGTGTAAATAAGCATTTGAAAATACTTGTAATTGATAGCAATTTAACATGAGTATAAACATAACTTTAAATTATAATTAACATTCATGATAGTTTTCTTAATGTATTTATTCCACAGTACTTTTAAAATTATTTTTCAGTTAAAAGTATTGCCAAAGAAGTTGATAAATTAAAGCTTTAAGTAAATGGTTTGCTGTACTTCAGAAGTCATTGGCTTAGATTAACTAATCTGGTAAATACTACCCGCCTGTATTATCAAGAGCCATAACTAATATAAAGATCACATCATATTTTTAACAGTTTGGGTGCTTGTTCTCAAATTGCAAGTGGAAGTGGGGACACTTCCTAGGATTGGCTGCTAAGAGGACAGCTGATATGACCTGTATTTTGCAGAGTGAGCTGTTTCGTTGACTGAACAGTGAGGTACTTTCACAAGGAGTATTTCATAGCTGAGAGGAGCAGGAGAGGAACTGGTGCAAAAATTCTTACTGTAGGATATTTTTGGTATTTTTATTATTTAAAGAAGGTGATAGTGGTGCTTGTCAGTCAGAATGGTGTAGAAGGATCTGGAAGTTAGGATGACTAAGGGTGTTTAATTAGGGATGGGAAAGAAAACATTGGTTCTGATGCTCAGCCAGGTGTGCCTGCCTTGTTTGCCTCCTTTGATCAATAGCTGACCATCCTGCTTTCCTTCCTGCAATGACACTTCCCTTCTAGCAGCTTACCTCTGCATTAGCAATTTACTGAAAACCTTCTCTTTAATGAGGTATTCAGAAAATATTTATACAGTGCCCAGTTGTATATGTAGGGACATTCCAAATTGCATTAAATCATGCTTCATATACTCGGTGTATTCTGTTGGATGCTACAATGTGTAATACTTCAATAAACAAAATTAAGCCACAGGTCCAAAATTTGAGAAGGTTGACATATTGCTAGACAATTACAAAAGATTAAATGGGCAAAAAAAAGGAGCAGATCCCAGAAATTCTGTAGACATGTGTCAAGCCATATTACTTTGTATCCAGAACTGTGTAGGCAGTTTTGAAACATAGTAATTACAATCTTCATATAAATTAATCCCCCCTCCCGACATCGTGTCCCATACAGATGTGAACAAATGACAGATTATCATTAGTAATTTCTCTGAAAACATTTAAATACAGTAACTTTTTTATATTGAAAAATAGAAGATTATCTTGTAACTCGTAAAATCAGCTGCCAATGTGGACAGCCAAGAAAAGCTTAGTTAGATTCAATGCAAAAAATAAAACTTTGAGGAACTTTCTTGTATTATTTTAACAGCTTTGAATGACAAAACGAGTGTTCAGTCTTCATCTGAGACATTAACTCATCCTTAAAAAAAAAAAAAAAAAAATGACATGTATTTAGTTGCCAGGAGACATTAAGAATTTATGTCTAAGTGTATACATACGCGTATGTATTTATTTTTTTAGGAAAAGGAGGATGACAAATCAGACACATCAAGCTCTCAGCAACAGAAAAGTCCACAAGGTCTGAGTGACACCGGGTATTCTTCTGACGGGATATCAAGTTCACTTGGTGAAATTCCAAGTCATATCCCCACTGATGAAAAGGATTTACTCAGAGAAACTTATAAAAAAGACACTATTCCACAAGAAAGTCCACCAAGCCCCTCAGATCTAGCTAAACTGGAAAGTACTGTACTGTCAATTTTGGAAGCGCAGGCAAGCACTCTTTCTGAAGAAAAATCTGTGAAAAGCAAAGAGCTTTCTGAAACATATGGTGAAGAGACAAAGGATCAACATAAAACAAAGCCTTTGCCAGTCACTCCAGAATCCTACAGTTCAGATGAGGAAGACTTAGAAGCTATTAAAAAAGATGAAGGTACCATTGTAGAAGAGGGCAAAGGAACTGCTTCCTCCCAGGCAGACTACAAGGAAGAACATGAAGGAGATGATGTATCACCAAGAAGACAACGCTATGACTCTGTGGAAGACAGCAGTGAGAGTGAAAACTCACCTGTCCCAAGGAGAAAAAGACGAGCTAGTGTTGGTTCTTCAAGCAGTGATGAGTATAAACGAGATGACAGCCAGGGATCAGGTGATGAGGAAGACTTCATTAGAAAACAGATTATGGAGATGAGTGCTGATGAAGATGCTTCAGGTTCTGAAGATGATGAATTCATCAGAGATCAGCTCAAAGAGATCAGTGCAACTGAAAGCCAAAAGAAAGAGGAAGTAAAAAGCAAAGCTAAAGGAACAGCTGGAAAACACAGAAGAATGGTAAGGAAAAGTAGTGCAGGCTATGATGAGGATGCAGGAAGAAGACATTCGTGGCATGATGACGATGATGAGACTTTTGATGAAAGCCCAGAGCCGAAATACAGGGAAAGTAAAAGTCAAGATAGTGAAGAACTCGCAGTAACTGGAGGAGGAGGCCTTCGACGTTTCAAAACAATAGAATTAAATAGTACAATAACAAACAAATATTCTGAAGCATCTGAACAACCAAAAGGTATTCTGTATTTTGATGAAGAGCCTGAGCTAGAGATGGAGAGTCTTACAGTTTCACCAGAAGATAGATCTAGAGGAGAAGGATCTTCCAGTTTACATGCTTCTAGTTTCACGCCAGGTACATCTCCTACTTCAGTGTCATCACTTGACGAAGACAGTGACAGCAGTCCTAGTCACAAAAAACTGGGAGGGGAAAGCAAACAACAGCGGAAAGCCAGGCATCGGACGCATGGTCCTCTTCTTCCAACTATTGAAGATTCTTCAGAAGAGGAAGAACTGCGAGAAGAGGAAGAGCTTCTAAAGGAACAAGAGAAACAACGTGAATTAGAACAGCAACAAAGAAAAAGTTCTAGCAAAAAATCTAAAAAGGACAAGGATGAACTAAGAGCCCAGAGAAGAAGGGAACGTCCAAAGACTCCACCAAGTAATCTTTCTCCCATTGAAGATGCATCTCCTACAGAAGAATTACGACAAGCAGCAGAAATGGAAGAGTTGCACAGATCTTCCTGTTCTGAATATTCACCCAGTATTGAGTCAGATCCTGAAGGATTTGAAATCAGCCCAGAAAAAATAATAGAAGTACAAAAAGTTTACAAATTGCCTACTGCTGTCTCTCTATACTCACCAACAGACGAACAACCAGTTGGACTCCCAAAAGAAGAAAGTGCTCAAAAGACATTGAAAAGTGCTGAAGAGGTATATGAGGAGATGATGCATAAGTCCAAATCATTTCAAATTTCAAATGAAAAAGATGAAATATTTGAAAAAGAATCTTTATATGGTGGAATGCTTATAGAGGATTATATTTATGAATCTTTAGTAGAGGATACTTACAATGGAAGTATTGATACTAGTCTTGTCATGAGGCAAGATGAGAGCAGTGAATATATGCCACAGAGAGGAAAAGAGAAAAAAGCAAGAGCTTCAGAACAGGTTTATGATGAATCACAGAAAATTGCTGATCTAGAGAAAGACTACTATGATGTTGAGACTTTACATACTATTGTGCCTCAAGAAGATATTGTTTCTAGTTCTTACATTATCCCAGAAAGTCATGAAATAGTTGTATTAGACAGCACAGTGACTTCTACTGCTGAGGAAAAGCATTTGTTAGATGCAGAAGCTGCTTATGAAGAGCTTATGAAAAGACAGAAAATGCATCTAACCCCTGGATCTAGTCCAACACAGCCAACTTCAGATTTCATTCCCACATCTGATACAAAGGTATCTGGTGTTGGAGAAATAGTGGATAGTACATCTTTAACATCAAGCACTACTTCAGCACTCTCAGATGTATCACCTGTCAGTAGCACAGCACTTTCTATTCCAGATGTTAAAATAACACAGCATTTTACAGCAGAGGAAATTGAAGATGAATACTTAACAGATTATGCCAGAGAAATTCAGGAAATAATTTCTCATGAAACATCAATATTGACATACTCTGAGACATCTGAAGGTGCTGCATCAGTTTTACCTTCTGATACAGCTTCCTTAACATCATCTACATCTTCAGTTTGTACCACGGATAGTTCATCACCCATAGATAGTGCAACCACAGGTTTTGTAGGTACAGCAGATGCTGTAAGTAAACCAGCAGATGCTGAAGGTGTCAGTATAATAACCCAGGTTCCCTTACCATCTGCGAAAGAGTACTCTGAAGTAAGCATGCCTTATGAATCTGTTGCCACTGAAAAGCCATCCATAGCATCAGATAAGGAGAGTGTGGATAAAGCTGCAGTTTATTTGCCTGAAACTGCACCTTCAGTAGTGGCCACTACAGTTACAAAACCCAAGGAATATGCAGCTGATACCATTTCCTTTGATATCTCCAAAGCAGAGAAGGAAGCGACTAAAAAATTGAAAAGTACAATAGAGGCTGACAGTGTCAAAATTCATCATGAAGAGCCACACAAAGAATTGGGTGTTGATATGACAAGGATTGATTTGACTAGTGCTACATCTGAGCAACCACCTGTATGTATAGCATCAGTAGCAGTTACAAAGCCTGCATCAGAAACACCTTCTGTACCCACTCACGGTGTTGTAAGTAAGACCAGCATGGTCTCTGTGCCTTCCTCAGCTCCTGCTGTTTCAGCCAAAGTATTCTCTCTTTTTAGAAGCTCTTCTTTGGATTCTCCTGCACAACCTTCTCCACCCCCACCTCCTCCTCCTCCACCACCACCACCTCCACCACCATTACCACCTCCACCTATTTTACCCAAGCCAGCCATTTATCCCAAAAAGAAGTCACAGATTAAGACTTCAGCAGCAACAGCTCCCACAGTGGTCCCTTCAGTCACGACCGTTCCAACACTAGAGTCCACAGCTGTGTTAAAGAATCATGTGGTACCTATCACAAAAACATACACCCCAACACCACCTCCTGTACCACCCAAACCATCCTCCATTCCAGCAGGGCTTGTTTTCAGTCACAGGCCCACTGAAGTAACTAAACCTCCAATTGCTCCTAAACCAGCAGTTCCTCCACTCCCAATAACTGTTCATAAGCCAGCAGAAACACAGCCCAAACCAGAAAGTTTATCACTGACTTCAGGTATGACTCTGAATTTGGTCACCACAGCTGAATACAAAATACCGTCTCCCACTTCCCCTTTGTCTCCACACTCTAACAAATCTTCACCAAGGTTGGCAAAACCCTCACAGGAAACCTATGTTGTCATCACATTGCCATCTGAGCCTGGAACTCCCACAGAAGCTATAACTAGTCAGGCTGTTACCAGCTGGCCTTTAGAAGCACCTTCTAAAGAACAGATTCCCCAGCCTATGCAACCAGTTTTCACTTCATCCATGAAAACTATGGAAATTCAAAGTATGGCAGGTCAGAGTATGTATATTTCAGGTGCTTTGCAAGCTATTCCTGTGTCAACACAATCGACTTTTGAAAAAATACCTATTTCAAAACCACAAGTTGTAACCACAGAGGTAACCAAGACCACGGTGCCTGTGGTTAAGGGTCCAGTGCCTAGCTATGGTTTAGGTAGTGTTGCTATTACTATACCTCCAGAGCCACTACATATAGTAGATCAACCCAGATATAGAGAGAATGGAAGATTCCATCCTTTGGGTGATGTCATAGATCTTCGCACTTTAACTAAGATGGACATTGAAATGAGAGACAGCTGTATGGATCTGTCTGCTGTTTCCATGGATGTGAGGAGGCAAATGCCGGCAAGTGACGCAGGTGGGCGGCCAGTAAGTACTGTCCAGCCAGCTATAATAAACCTGAGCACTGCGTGTGTTGCTGATCCTTCTCTGTCTGTAGTCACTGGGACAGTAACAGTAGTGACCTGCACTGCCACTGTAAGCTACACCACCAGTACAGACAGACTTGTGGATCTGGGGCATGCAATGACAACGCCACTTCAGCTAACAACATCAAAACATTTTGAGCCTGCGTACAGAGTAACAGCCAGCCAGCCATTCTCTGCGGGTAGAGATGAAGTGCCAATAAATTTATCCCTGGGTACTTCAACACAGCCAGTGACATGGGCTACTACAAAGCCTGTTACTGTACCACCTGTTGGTGTTACAAATGGTTGGACTGATCTCTCCACTTCTCAGGAGGCAGCAGAGAGTGGAGCAGTTGATCTTAGCACTACAAAATCCCACAGAACAGTTGTAACAGTGGATGAAACCACTTCAGGTATCGTAACAACAGTAATAGAAGATGATGAAAAGCCTGTGGATCTGACTGCAGGGAGAAGAGCTGTCTGCTGTGACATGGTTTATAAATTGCCATTTGGTAGGAGCTGTGCAGCACAGCAGCCACCTACTACACTTCCTGAAGATCGCTTTGGCTACAGAGATGACCATTATCAGTATGATCGCTCAGGATCATATGGCTATCGAGGAATGGGAGGTATGAAACCATCTATGTCTGACACAAATTTATCAGAAGCCGGACTGTTTGCATACAAAAGCAAGAATAGCTTTGATTATCGAGTTGGGGCAACTGATACAGCAGTAGATCTTACTTCTGGAAGAGTAACTACAGGTCAGTATGACACAGCATCAGATCTTTCCTTGAAATATAATTTTGATGTTCCTCACCTCATTTCAGGATAATTTTTTTATTGTTTTTTTTTCCCTTCTTCTGTTGTTTTGTTTTCTTTTGGACAGTGTGACAAATTATGCTGGATTACACGTGTTTTTCATTTCTTCATTTTACATATGTGTTTGCACAGAGGTGCCTGCATGTGCCTGCATGTTCAGAAATGCTGTTTTCTTCACATCTAAAGTAGATCATTAACCTGAAGATTTGCATGCAGTTTCCCCTTCCCATTAATTTCATCAAGATGGGATGACTTTCAGAATCCGCAAAGCAGCATTCTTTTGTGGGACTGGACTGTAACTTTGCCCTGTAATTTCAGGTGAGGTTATGGATTACTCAAGCAAGACTACTGGTCCATATTCAGAGACTCGTCAGGTGATTTCTGGCCTCAGCCTCAGTACACCACAGTACTCCCAAGCAAGAATGGTGTCATCTCTGGGTTCCCAGTTTGGCGTTGGAAGTGTTTTAAGATCATCCAATGGTGTTGTTTATTCTTCAGTAGCGACTCCTGTCCCATCCACTTTTGCCATCACTACACAACCTGGTTCCATTTTCAGTACAAGTGTCAGAGATTTACCTACTCTCCAAACAATTGACTCAGTGCCCTCTTTATCAACTTTGCAACAGAGTCAACCACTCCCAAGATCATACAGTTTCTTGACAACTGTGGCAGCTGAGAAAGATAGCGCAATTACTACCATTGACATGGAGACAGGGTTACCACCTCATACTATAGAAACTATCACCACTGCGCCAGCCAACTTGATACCTACGTTAACTACAGCATCTGAAGTTTATACAGATGTAATTGATGATGAGGTTGCCCTTCTCATTGCCCCTGAAGAAGGCAAACAGCAGCAGCTTGATTTGGAGCGGGAACTTCTTGAGCTTGAGAAAATTAAGCAGCAGCGCTTTGCAGAAGAACTGGAATGGGAACGTCAGGAAATTCAAAGATTTAGGGAACAAGAAAAGTTTATGGTGCAAAAAAAGCTTGAGGAGTTGCAATCCATGAAACATCATCTCTTATTTCAGCAGGAGGAGGAACGACAAGCTCAGTTTATGATGAGACAAGAGACATTAGCACAGCAGCAGTTGCAGCTTGAACAATTCCAACAACTTCAACAACAGCTCCACCAACAATTAGAGGAACAAAAACTTCGTCAAATATATCAGTATGGTTATGACCCTTCAGGAACTGGCTCACCTCAAACTACCACAGATCAAACTCTTTTGGAAGGACAGTATGCAACCACAGAAAATGGCCAGTTTTGGCCGACTGATGATGCGACCACTACAGCTTCAGGAGTGCTGGGTATTGAAATTCCACAAAGCCAAGCATGGTATACAGTTCAGTCTGATGGCATTACTCAATACATACCTAGGTCTGGTATCCTAAGTTCAGTTTCAGAAATGTCTCTTAAGGATATTGACGTTAGAGAGGAGAAGCAACTGAAAAAGAGAAGTTCTATGCCAAAATTACGTGGTCCATATGAGGAGTTTGAGGAGACCCTGGAAGAAGAGCCCCGGTCCTTCAAAAAGATAGTGGACAGTGGAGTGCAAACTGATGATGAAGATGGAGCAGACAGAGGTTACACAAACAGGAGACGGAGAAGTAAGAAGAGTGTTGATACGAGTGTTCAGACAGACGATGAAGATCAAGATGAATGGGATCTTTCCAGCAAATCCAGAAGGAAGCCTCGTATGGGAAAATACAGTGACAGTACCACTGAGGCAGACAAAGCTAAACCATTCTCCAAGGTATCTAGTATTGCAGTTCAGACAGTGGCAGAGATTTCTGTACAAACAGAACCTGTAGGAACAATAAGAACACCTTCGATCAGGGCCAGATTGGATGCTAAGGTTGAAATCATAAAGCACATTTCAGCTCCAGAAAAGACATACAAAGGAGAAAGTTTGGGATGTCAAACAGAGACAGAGTCAGATACTCAAAGTCCCCAATATCTGTCAGCTTCGTCTCCTCAGAAAGATAAAAAACGTCCAACACCATTAGAGATAGGATACTCGTCCCACCTTCGTCCAGACTCCACATTGCAGGTAGTCCCTTCCCCTCCCAAATCTCCCAAAGTTCTCTATTCACCCATTTCACCAGTTTCACCAAGCAAAGTTATAGAGTCAGCATTTGTTCCCTATGAAAAACCCATCACTGATGACATCAGCCCTCAGAAGATGCTGCATGCTGACATTGCCAAGGTTCCTCCGAGCCCAAAGGCCGCAAAGATGATGCAACGCTCTATGTCTGATCCTAAGCCCCTGAGTCCCACAGCAGAAGACAGTTCCAGAGCTCAGTTTCAGTACACTGAGGGGTTTATGGTAAGAAGTATTTGCTTGCTTTTTTTTTTTTTTTAATATGCAATTCCACAGCTATCAGTACAGCATGAGGGCTGACACACTCATTTCCAATATCTGTGTGTGTAGTCTTTTTGCACACCCTGCTGAGAAGTCCAGAGGACTGTCTGCTATCTAAAACAAGAGTCATTTATTTCATTGCTCTGCCTGGAAATAGGGAAATACATATTATAGTCTTATTAATATTCAGGAAATAACACAACAAGTTTGTGTTCAGAATTTAGAAGGCACTCTGTGTTTTACATGGAAATTCTTTAGGCAATATAGGAGTTACATGGCAAAAAAGTGGTTACTGCCAATTCTTCAGAAAATTAAAAGAATTTTCTTTCTAGTCATGCAACACCCAGCTCTTGTGGCACAGTCTATAGTACATTTAGCTTGAATTTGCTGCGTGTGCCTTCTGAGAGGCAGATAACTCCATGTTTATAATTGCCTTTGCTAGCTGTCCTCTTTGACCCTCATGAGGTTTCTTGGCCATTTGTGATTCTGTGGACAATCTTGTGTCCCGATGTGTACATCTTTTATCTTTCCCAGACCAAAAGGTCTCATATCTCAAACTCATTTTTAATTTGTTTGTTTTGGATAAGGAGGATTATAAAGCAGTTGTGCAAGTTTTGAGAGCTGTTTCTTATAGGGGTCAAAGGAGGCTGATATCATTAGGTTCAAAATTTTTCATTTCTGCAGTATTTCTTTCCCTTCAAAAGTAAGACTTCATATTTGGGAATCAGATCCTTTTTGGTGAATAAGAAGAATAAGACCTGGCTAAAAAAACACCTTTGTAATTTGATATGTTCTTGGCTGTACTTTTGCCTGAGACCAGTCCCTTCTGTCAGTTGCAGGGTCAGTATCTTACTTGTCAGAACTTTGGAAGAGTTACCATTCAAGTTCTTCAGCATATTTATCTTTTATGTTCAGTTATCTGTGAATACATGAGTGATTAGTGTAGACTAGATAGGATAAAGAGTGTTTGTTCTCCATGTTTGATGATTTGTGGTGGCTTTCAAATGCAGAATTATCTGGTTATACCCTCCAAGACTCCCTCTGTAAGCAGTTTCTGCAGCTTTACATTATTTGTGCAGATATGAAGCACTTCCCATGCTGTTACTGCTTGGAAAAGAATAATTGGAAGTTTGAAAGGAAAACTGTAGTCATGACATTAGCACTCCACATAAACATCATTACTTAAGGCAGGATAAACACAAAGAGGGAAACTAGCATCTGCACTAAAGCTTCATCTTGAAGAGCATTGCTCATGGATTGGGAGGAAGTGTTTGCTTCTACCCAATATTGGAGAGTATGTATAATATTGTAAAATACCTGTTAGTATAGTTAAACTATTTCTGGGGACAAATTATTCAGTTCACTTACTTACTTCATAGATACGTATATTTCATATGAATTGTATACTTTTTATAATGGATGGTAAATTCTATAAACAGCTGACTGTTTAAAGGCCTTCACAATAGAGTTTGAACATGTACAATATCCTTTTATGAGACATCAAAACAAAGGGCTTGTATACCATTGTTCCCTATTTACCAACATGTTCTTTACTGTTTTACCTTGGGCCCAAACAGCAGTGAGCTATATTGTGCTCATTAGTATGCAACTTTCAAGCAGGAAATAGCCCATGTCTCAAAGTAGTTACAGTCCAAGTAAATGAGAGGAGCGTTTTGTGGAACATGGGGTGGAAATAGACAAGCGCAAGGACAGTAAAAAACTTCCGTGAATATAAAGTGGGCTGCACTAACTGTGCCATGCAGCACATGGTGAGGAGGCTGCTCTGTAAACCAGCCATGACCATCGTGGCTGCCTTCAGCTTTGGAGTTATGATAAGCATTAAGCTTGTTATACTCTCTGATAGAGTTTTGTAAATTATGTATCTGAGGTTCTGTTGTCTTACTCTGAGGTCAGGTACATGGAGTTTAAAGGACGAAAAGACACATGACCAAAAAAAAACATTTCCAGAGACCCTTGCAGAATGTAATCGACTGACCTCATCAAAATCTGGAAATAGGGGCGTAAGTTGCTTTTGCAGTTTCTATGTCATTTTAAGTCCTTGATTACTCAGTCCAGTTATATTGTGAAGAAGAGTTCTGCAGCATAAGATCTGAATTATCTAGTTTCCACAAGATGTATAGTATTCCCTCCATAATGTCTATTTGTTTATACTGTGGGTTTAGGATGGTAGCACAGGAAAGACTGGACAGTGATTTCTTCTTTTGTACATTTTATCACACTCAAAAATTCTCTGAAAGCATACACGGGGTCATTGTTGGCAAAGTTGACATTTTTTTCAACTGTAGATCTGTGTTGTTAGAGCCACATATTGTTGTTATACTTAAGTTTAAATACAGGATCACTTCTGGATTATTCTGCTAAGTGTGAAAGTGAGATGCTAGCTCAACTTTAAAAAATTTTTGGTACTGAAACTGTTTTTTATATTCTTGATTTGTGCAGTGCCCACAACAGCTAAAGTGTTTGCTAATTCTCAGTGTACACTTTTGTGCCTTCTGACTGAAAAGTTCCTAATTTCCTAGTTATTATAAGGGGAAAGTAAAAGGGATTCATTCTGTCATTCAAAAGAGTGAAGGTCGGTATGGAAAAACTTGCAAAACAGCTCACTCTGGAAAAGCGAATTTACTAGAGCTGAACATAAAAGAATAAAATGGAAATGAAAGATTGATCTTTCATGACCTAAGGGAAATGGAATGTGTATATGAATATGTTTTGCATGGATGAATATCCCATCACTTTTTTATTAGTTCATGTTTCACGGTTATGTCTTTGTCTGCATTCATAAACATTGCAGGTGAAAACGATGTTCATGTGTTCATGTATGTGATTCACAGGCTTTTTTTTTAATGACAGTTGATCAAAAACATTGATTCTTATGCAATTGGTGGGACTAAAAGAGGAAGAATGAAATTGGCCTCTTTGTAAGATCTACTATGAAATGATACCTTGTCCTTCAGACACTGCCCTTTCATCATTCATGCATTTCTTCCAAAGGAAAATGATTTTTTACAACATTTCAAGGAAAGAGATTATGGAGACTATGACTAAGATGATTAAATTATCTCTCTGTGTCTTAGAACTGCTGCTTTGAATATGGTTTTCTTCTTTAATGCACCTCTGAAAGGAAATTATTGCAATGTTTTATCTAATCTAGCCTAAGTGAAAGGATGAAAAGTAACCTGGTAGCTAATCACATAATAACAGAAATCTAGATAACATTGCTTTCAATGATGGCACATTTAATTTTCAGATAACAAGTTATGTGTTTACATTACATTTTCATTTACTTGTCTATTGTAGTCATTGTCTCTGAACACTTGAATGAACATAGGTGGCGGTTTCATGTTTAATCCAAACTAAAAATATTGCTTACCATTCTGTTCCCTTTTTTAGTTCTTATGTGCAGTACATTTCTGTGATATACATTAGTAATCAAGTGTAGATGAGTAAAAAAAGGGGAAAAAAAAAAAAAGGAACTGTAGCTTGTCAGCACCCAAAAAAGTTGTGAACAGTACCCATTTGGAGTTGACATTTGCAAAGACTCCTAATTTTGCTGTTTCGTGAGCTTTGTGTATCTTGAGCTCCCTATGTCAATGAGTTCCCCAGCACTGACTTTGACAGACTGTCCAGTAGTCCAACATGGTAGGATTCCATGGACTGAATAGCCATAGGAGTGGTTTCCATGAGAGCACCAGGAAGTGTCAGTAGAGTTTGGAAGTGGAGATTGAAGTTCGTCCGTTCAACAGCAACAAAAAAAATTGTGAGTACCTGTCTAGTTTAATAAAGAAATAGCTTTACACCAGTGCATCACAGAATCAAGTCACATGCCAGTCACAGCCATATTTGGCACTTATACATATTGCATATGTGTAATCAAAGATGGAAGTTGTCTTCTTTTTTGCCTTTGGATGCGAAATGCCTGCTCAATTAAACTGAAGCAAGTTGCAGAAGATCTTGAACATGACCTGTCACACTCATAAAACATCTACAGATAAGCAGTGCACAGACTCAGCAGAAGTGTTTGTATTTGTGAAACTAATGAAAAGACACAGCTGTCAACAGCCTGTCAGCTTTAGGGTCAGAACTGTGCATTTAAGCTTTAGCACTTAGCGTAAATTCTATCAGTATGTTTATTAAGAGAGTTAACAGAAACTTTTCTTGAAATTTATATTTTATGTGATTTGTCATACTTGTAAAGCAAATATATAGCAAAAAAAAAGGTTATTCTTTCAAGCAAAATCCCCCAAAATATGTTTTTAAGAAGTGCAGGACTTTGTTGCTGCAATAAGAGCAGAATTGATTTTATAATGATTTTAAAAGTGTAAATTTCTTTAGATGGCTTTAGCAGCATATTAATATGTATCTTCTGTGGTATTCTGAAGAGCTCAACTCTAAAACTGAAGGCTAAGACTTCAGTGATTTCGCAGAATCATAGAATCATAGAGTGGTTGTGTTGGAAGGGACCTTAAAGATCATCTAGTCACAACCTCCACTGCCATGGGCAGAGACACCTTCCACTACACCAGGTTGCTCCAATTGTCACCTAACCTGGCCTTGGACACTTTCGAGGACGGGGCATCCACCACCGACCTTTGTAGTGTCAGATGTGATGTACATCCGAGCTCTGAAGAGGGAAAACAAGTTAGTTGCTCCCAGTAGAATTAAAACCTTCCATATATAATATAAAGGATGTCTTTTCTTGTTTATTCAAGACTAAACTTATCACCAGACGTGGTTCAGTAAGGAATTTTCTTCTTGGGTAACGAATACAGAGAAAGAGTAGGAATAATTACCTGGTTTGAAGTTGGATGTTTCTGTTTGCTTACCTTCCTCAGAAACAGGGAGTATATTAATTTCCTAGTGTCATGCCAGAATTTCAGGTAACTTAATTCTTCTCAGATTGGAGCACAGGACATTGCTCTTTCCTTTGATTTCTTATGTGAGCTTAATTCCAGCTAAAAGGTACTTTGTTATAGCTCTTATAGTTACTGCAAAATATTTCAGAAGTGTTTTGTGGCCTGAGACATAGGTGGTCACATGGTTGTAACTTCAAAAAGCTTAATTCAGTGACTTGAATTCTCCATTTTAGTCCCATGATTCAGTCGAGAAACAGAGAATAACTTTTTTTTTCTTTAAAAAGTATATTTCAATATAAAGAAGCCATTACCTCTTGCAGAAACAGCTGCTGTTTGGATTAAGTACAGATGGGTGTTAAGTGAGGAACCATCTTTGGTAGTATCTAAATTTAAAGTGCAAAGTACTTTTTTAACTTTGCTTCTAAGTGACATCTGTGGGCTATGGTTTAATTAAAATTCTTCAGGCACTGGGGGCAACTGGCCCTTCATTTTGGCCATGCATACACCAGTCTGGGGGCAGCCCAATTTCCATGATTCCTGTGGTTTGCAGGCAGTTTGTGAACTGCATATGCAGGTTTGCCTGATAGTGTCTTAATAGACTTAACAGTAGGTTAGGTCACCAGGTCTGAATGAGGCTTATTCATTGCTTGTGGACAGGAGATCTTATTTTGAGACTGAATCCAGGCCAGCAATTCAGAGAAGGTGTAGGTGTTCCTTCTGAGTTCCTTTTGTGCTTGAGTATTGTCACACTCTTTTTGTGTGTGCTTCAAATAAATTTCCTGGGAACTGAGTTGAAAAGATAATCTCACATCTAGAAACAATTCTCAACAATCTTATTCCTATGTAAATAGTAAATTAGGACTTATCTATCTTTTCCTTTAATCATGTGGTTTTAGCTAGATTTAAAATTATTTTTTCCACTACTGGTTGAATTATTTAAAATTTAGTGTCCTGTTAATATTTCAAGCTACTGCCTTCTGCTCAGTATTTGAAATGCTGTGGAATAACATTTATGTGACTCAAATGAAACATCTTTTTTCCATCTGTCAGGTCTTTAAAAGAGAAAGTATATTTGGTCAACACATCATATAAACTTATTTTCTGAAACACATTTAAGTGGATCTGTCTTTCCTGCCTGATACTTTTATATTATTTGGTTTCACACCTTCTCTATTCAACCAAGGTACATTCATGATTAATAGAAAATTATTGTAGTGTTTGCTCTTTTTCCTTAACAGTCTTCTATAAAGCATGAGAATTATTGTTGTTCTGACAAAGAGCCTAGGTTTTACGTCACTTGGGCCTTTTCTCACCTGCTGTCAGCTTATCTATCTTCATATTAAACCAGCTCTCATATACACAGTAAAGAAACCATCACTGCCCAAAAATCCCATCCCTCAGTATTTTATCTTCCATAAACACAAAGAAGAATGAAGGTACAATAGTATCTTTATGCTTGTTTTTTGTTGACGTGGTTATCATAGTTATCAATTTTAGGAATACTTGGAGTTTTGTGTGGAAAGAGCTAAATATAATGTTCCTGTTTTAATACAGCATATAAAGCTGTACAATGGAACCAGGAAGGCACTGAAGAACGACAGAAGGGCACGCATTGATTAGCAAGTTCTGGCCTACTTCAGCTCTGTTTTGCTTCAGGTCATCCTCTCCTATCAAGGCACAAATCACTGGAGTTAGTGTGGATATGTAGCAGAAGGGCAAAATTTCCACTAGTGAATTGTCTGACTGAAATCAAAAGAGAATTTCTTTCACACGTTCCACTGATAATTTTGTCTTTCTGCATTTTATTCTGTCTACTCATTTATGAGCATCTGTGACTGAAGTTCTGAAAATTGTACTGAGAAAATGAACCTGCATTCTCCAAAAGGAGTGGAAGACCAATGTCTATAAAATCTTCATTAGAAAGGAAGCACTCTCTGGGCTTTGTTAGCAAGTTGTTTGGTTTGGGAGAAGCAGAACAATAGATTGAATTAGCTGATGCTAGATTATCTGCAAGTATACTGTGTTTTTGTTCAAAAGAAGCCAGTCATTGGTTTGGACTGGTTTTCCCTATTGGGTTTTGAGCCTGTTTGAGATACACTTAGGACAAAGCTTCCTATTGAGTTTTCTCCAGGAGAAAGCTAGTTTGCATGCAGGAAAATCTCCCTGAGAACTATAGCAATGTGCACTAAGTGGAGAAAACCAATCTGTTTCTGTCAAAGTGGTCCATCTCATTACAAAATGCTAGCCTTAATTCCAACATTTTTCCCTGTTATTTTATTAAAATATTTTTACATTTATAAAATGTTGTCTTGATCAGACAAATGTAATTAAATGTTTCTTGATAGTGGTCCAAGATTGAGAAAAGCCCATTATTGCTTATGTGACCTATATGAAGATTGCTAAAACAACCCCACCGTAGAACTACAGTCCCTCCAAAAATTATTATCAGGTATAATTAAACACAACAAAATACTCAGACCACTAAAAAAGTGTTCTGTATACCTCTTCATTCTCCACTGTCTAAATAATTACATTTTCTCTCCATATGAGATCTCTAGAATGCTCCTCAGACACACATCAGTGCATTTACAATTCTCTGGGTTTTTTTGGTTTTGGGGTGTTTGTTTTTAGAAAAAGTTCACGATACGCCAGTATTGAGATAATTATTCTGTATAATCAATTCCTTAGAATTTAAAAGGGTCAATCTCCATTATATTCTGGTACATGGATATACTTTCTCCAGGAACATACTTCTTTTTAGCATATGAGTTACTAAAAAATTCAAAATTGCATTTTCCCCAAAATAGAAACGTAAAAAATATTTGCAGAGCTAGATATATCCCATATAATCATCCCAAAAAGTAAAAATAATAAAAAGATGACATGAAGGTGGCCCAGTAATTTTTGGGCTAGATGTATGTGTTTGTAATTATCATCACGGCATTATTAGCTTTACAAATTGTATACCAGAGTTCTGAAATTTTACTTCTTATCTCTAGAAATACTGGCTAGACCAGATTCTCTTGTGCTATCAGTATTTCATATTGCGATGTGGGCTAATAACATCTAACAGTTTGGGTTGTTTCTTTTTTGTTTCTTTGTTTGTTGTTTCTTTGTTTGTTGTTTTAATAAGGCCTGCCTAAGGTTAGAACTAACTTTAGTCCTGATCCTCAAAATCCTCCTATTCAGGCCTTGTTTTTCTGAGTCAGTGATTTCATATTAAAAATAATTTGTTAAGATGCTGCAAGATCAAATTTTACTATAAAATATTGAGAAAAATAGTCCCTTCTACTGCACTTCTTTGCTGTCTTACTCCAACACAACATTATTTATTGATAAGCTAATTTTTTTCAATGGTGACTTTTAAATGGAAGTTTACTTTCCATCTGCCAGCTGGAAGTAGATATCTTAGATCAAGTTAGTCACCATCAAATTGGAAAACAGTTTTAAGTGCTTCAAAAAAGGGCTTGTCATAGGTTTGACTCTTTAATAATTCAGTTGCAATTTAAAGTATGGGGAAAGCACTTGCATAGCATTTTCAGATCAATATAGGAAACAGAATAACTTTGGAAAGCAGAATTGCTATTCAGAGCGATGTTCCAAAATTTCAGCAATGATACAGACACTACAGGTACAAAAGAGAGAAAAAAAAAAATAAAAGCTGATTAGGCAATAGCAGTAGTGGAAAAAGTTCCAGTGTTGAGTTAAAATTTCAGACTTAATATGGCTTAAATATATGAAGTACTTGCATGACAGGTAGTGGTGTTCTTGGGAAATACTGACAACTTGTGCATGTGTAGTTGTTCTATCCTTCTCAATGACTGGTGAGACTTCAGCTATGACACTACATACAGCTCAGCTTGACATTTGACATCACTTAGGACTTAGAGAGGCTGAGACATTTCAAAATTGAGCAAAAGAGAAAGGATAAAAGATTTAGACAACATGACATTAGTTAGAAGGCTGAAGGATCTGGCTGTGCTGATATAGAAAGAAGACCAAAGTTGGACAAGATAACAGTCTTTCACTATGTTAAACATTATTTTAAATAGGACAAATATTAACCACTCTTCATATCCAGTGGAGGCACAAAATGGATTATCTCAATTTGTGTCCTGGGATATTTAATAGATATGAATGTTATGACTGCAATATCAGATGCCTTGGAATGCATATATTTTAGTGAAACTGTTATATTTGAATATTAGGAAGAACATAAAGGAATACATATCCTACATGACTGATTTCCCTTCCAAGTCAAGAATATCTTGAGCACTATGAGTAATAGCATTATGTTTAAAAATTGAATTCTAAAATTAAATACCACTTTCCTTAGTATTTATGGCTCTTCTTACACAGTATCATGCACATCATTGCTGTTAATTTGTATTGATACAGCATTTGTCACAGACTGCTTGAGTAAACCAACCACTCAGATCATACAGGGCCCTTCAGTTAAAAGACAGGAAGCTGAGACAGAGATACTAATAGGTCTGTAATCAAATAGCCTACATTTCCCCTGTCTTTTCCTTCTGTCCCTGAGCTGCAGTGGCATTTTTATCTCTTTCCTCTTTCCATTCCTCTTCAGAAGCTTAGAGGTCTGTTGTCTTCCTTGGGTGACACAAGAGCATAGGCTACCTAGTAAAGGTATGAAGGACTGGAAATAACATCTTTAACATTAGATATTGGTGAAAAATCCCCTGTGACCTGGTCACTGTAGATTCCTTGTATAATCTTCAGGCAGAAGTATTCCAAGGAGACAGCACTTAATCTATTTTTTTTCATTTGTTTGCTTGTTTGTTTTACTTTAGAATATGATTAATCCCACACATTGCTCAAATGACCACGAAAATGTTCTAGATGACTGAGAGTGCTTTTGATCAGGTGAATCCCTTGGTCTCTTGAAAAGCCTGTCTTCTGAGTCTTCTGTATTCCTATTTCTTGCTTTGTCCATCAAAATAGTGGATTATTTACTTATGTGCTAGTTTCCTTTTATCAGTTCTGCACAGAAAAAGTTATGATTCAGTTAAAAATAGATGTATAATTTTTTTCTAGGTGCTAAAGCTCAATTAAAAATAATTTTTAAAATTATTAAAATAACTTTAAGTCACTGAAATGTCATTATTAAAAAAAAAAAAAAAGGGCTTTTCACTGTTTTCTGGTTTCTCCCACAATGCTTTTAAGATGAAGGGCTGATGGGCATGATAGTGCAGAGAAACTTCTTTACAGAACAAGGTTGGCTCTGTTGACACCAATCCAGACTTTCAGAGGCTGACCTGTCAACAGTTCTCAAATCTCACTTGTGCTTATCTTCTCAGTTCAATTTCTCCAAATAATTTCCAGTTGTGTTACCAAGAAGAAGCTGAATGCTGGTAAGCTTTTTCAGAAACTCAGAGCAATGATTTACCTGCTGCAGCTTTGAGCTCAGGGAGTGGTATCCATAATGGCCTGATAAGTGCTTACAGTCTCTGCATTTAGAATGAGGATACGAGACAGGAATGAACAGTAGCCAGTTTGCTCAGTGCTGCGATGCCTAAGTCTTCTCCAAATGCAGGGGAAAGTCTGAAGCACCGTCACAAGATAGGGCTTAGACATCTCTGTGAAACTTGGTTGCAGAGCCCAAAATTCTCCCTTGGTGTGACACTACAGAGGAAGTCTGCCTTTTGGCTCTCGTTCAGAACTTCTTGCATTTTGTGCAGCATGAATTCGGGTCTCGGTTCGATTTCTGTTCGCATTCTCCATCTGTCCATATCTTCCCTCTAATCTTGCTAAACCCTGCTTCTGTTTTCCAGCTGGTCTTTCTCTGACACTCTCTCTCATCCAGTCTAAGTGGTTCCTATGAAAATACAGCTTTGATTATCTCACCTTACTCACTTTGCAAGCTGTTTGCTGATTCCAAATCCAGCTCAAGCTCCAAGTGTACTGGTGCTCTTACACTGCCTGGCAAGCCTTTTCCCTGGTACATAATGGCCAAGCAGGCTAAATGGGCTAGTCATTAACTAAAAGTGAAGGCAGGGTTTGAAATTTAATAACTGGTATGGGGGAAGGCCAGAAGGAGGACCAAATGCTGAGGATTTCTTTAGTGTGTGTGTGATGAGAAGTGTAACAGGTTTGATGCCTCTAAATCTGGATAAGTCCTTGATATAGACAGTTTCCAGAGATGGAAAGATAGTCAGGAAGGGTGATGGATGGAGTGAATCAGAATGAGAGTTACGCACCTAAAATTTAAGTCTCATATAAGAAAGATTAATTTTAGACTGAGTGGTTATTTTTAATGGCTGTATAGCGTTAAAAAAACATAGTGACATAAGCCTCAGGGAATCATAAAGTAGCTTGGAGGTAATATTTACTTCATTAGTTTGTGGAGCACATTTTCTGTAACCTCTTTCCTAGTTGTGTTTTTGCTGTATATATAATGTAAGAGGGCAACACTGAAGTAAAATGCTTCTTGTCTGAGTTGAACTAAGAAGCAATGAGTCTCATTTTTCAGAAATTTTATGGTCTGGGTTAATCATTTACATCATCTTAATTCGCCTTTTATGATTCTTAAATTATAATCAACAGCAGAAATATCATGGCTTTCTAGGAAGAATGGAATGGAACCAGGGAGTTTGTCCTTTGCTTGTTTGATCAGGCTTAGTGTATTAAAGAGAATTTTATAGTAATGCTTCCAGATATTTCTTTAGGCAGTAAAAGTGGTACTTGTGACAGCAGTAGTGTAGGCTGCTCTCATTCCTTATGTTCTTACAGCCTGTTTGAGCATTGCATGTCTCAGGAACCATAACCCAGGCAGAGGAACCCATTTTTGTCTCTTCCTGTTTCTCCATCTTTTGGCCCAGGAACTCACCAAAGCAAACAAGAAGTTTTGACAATGTTACAGAAGTAACATTTTTACCATATGCACACACACACACAGACACAGACATGGAGATATGTAAAAAAGCAAATGGCTTTTCTGGAAGTGTTTTACAAACCTGACTAATAGTATTTTTTATCTCAGTGACTCAGCAGTTATGGAACATTCTTGCCTACATCAAGGCCTTTATTTAATTCAAATAGGTGCTGCAGTCATTCACATCTTGCACAGGATTTTGGCAGTATATCCATCAAGATGTTGGTGCCTGTATAATGTTTTGAAAATATTAACTATCTAAACTCCTCAGTCATCATGGATCGCCAGAAAATGATGTTGGGAAGGTGCAGTGGATGTCATGCAGTCCCACCTGGACCTCAAAGCTGGGCTAATTTCTAAGTTAGATCAGATGTCTAGAGGGCTCTTTCAGTAGAATTTTGAAAACCTCCAAGGATGGAGATTTTACTGTCTCTCTCTGTATCCTGTTCCGGGAATTCACTGCTCTCATGATGAGGAGTGCTTCATTTGCCTTGTACAGCTTGTGCCTTTTGTCCTTCATTGTGCATCCCTTAGAGTAGTCTGAGTCTATCTTTTCAGTAGTACTTCATTTGAGAGTTGAAGACATCAGTTAGGTATTTTTTCCAAGCTCCATTCCCTTAGCTTCTCTTCATTGAGCAGCCACTCTTCCCTCAAGTCCTCACCATCTTACTGGGCCTACATTGCACTCTCTAGCTGAGATTTTAATGCTTTGTGTGGATATTAAAAGGGTGGAAAGAGTATGGAAAACTCTCCCATCTGAGTCCTGCTCTTCTAGTTAGTGTTGTTGTTCTCATTAGCTCAAGTGCAGACACACTTCAGCTGCTGTGCTGCTTCACGTCAGGAGCAAATTATGTTCCCTCAAGCACTTCCTATGCAGCTTTAAAAAGAAACACACAGCACAGTTCAGGAAACACTAGTCTGTGCCCCCCATTAAGCTCTCAAACCCCATAATTAGGTTAGAGTAATTTGGGAAATTGCTGGGTGGTGGGGTTTTTTTGTTTTGTTTTATTTGGTTTTTGTTGGAGTTTTTTTCCACTAGAACCTCATCCTTTTTTTCCAGATTTTTTTTTATACACTAAAGTTGTAAAAAGTCATCCTTTCCTAATAAAAACTAGTGTTTGCTTGGGTGCGTGTAATGCCTGGGTGATGTATAAATTCTGAGGTAATAATATTCCAGTGTCTGTCATCATTAAAGGAACAAAATCTTTTGCAAATGTGTTCTAGATTTTTAATGCATTAGTTTAGAAAATTAGGTTAGAAAATGGCTCTTTCCTTCCCATGTTATGAGTAACAAGACTTGGAAAAAAAAAAAATCCCCAAAATCCAGTGTCAGTGTTCTGTAAAACATCTCTCTGATGGATTTCTTTTAAAAATGTGCCATAAAAATATTTCCATGCTCTATACAAATATGACAAGAAGCTACAATGGAAGGAAAAGTAATGAAGCACTGCCAAAACATTTCTAAGTTACATCAGCATCCCAAATTCTACTTGGCACTCATTAATGCATTTTTATTTTGTAATTTCTTGTAACATGACTTTTTGGAATCTTGAGGTTGCAATATTTTGGTCTATTTGGGAAGATTTTTTAAAATATTTTTTACAGCATTGCTGCTGAACCCTTTGTGATCTCTTATGATGAATTATGTTCAGATCTGAGTGCTTCCATTGACTTTTGAGGACAGCATGTGCTTGTGTTGTTGTATTAGTATTAATCAGATAGCAAATATAAAATTCTCTGAAGTTAATGATACACTCTGTCAATTCAGTCAGCTGTGGATCATAGCTTGAGGAAATTGGAATGATTTTTTTTCTTTGAACTGGTAATTCCACTATTTCCAGTATGGGGAGGCTTTTTTGCACTTTCTTTAAAACAAAATTTCTCAATTCTTATTATCAAATATATAACTGTAAGTATATAAGTATATAAAATAAATAAATATATTCAAATATAATTTAAATTCACAAAAAAGTGGGGAACAGAGAGGAAGACTGTTCATTTAAATGATTGAAATACTTTGTTCCACTGGAAATAGTCTAGTAGTAAATAATCTTTAAACCTGAGTTTTATATTGAAGAAGTTCGAAGTTTTCACAAGAAGGAATAAAGTAGTTTTATATGGTAGAGAAAAAAAAATAAATCAATAGTATGCCAGCTGCCTATGGAAAGAAAATAAAAATAAGGTCCTGGCCACTCTTAAGCTGAAAAAATATAGACCAATGACTCTCTGGAAGCACATTTTTGCCTGTCCCATTTAAAAGAAAAACAAAAAAAAAAAAAACAACCAAAACAATACCCCACCAAAACTAAAACCAGGCAAGCATGGGTTGTTTCTTTCTTTTACTTTTGATCCTGTGGAAATATTTTAAAAAGAAAGAAGAAAAATTTATTAATAGAGAAGAATTTTCAACTGTCTGGCTTGTTCTGGAAGTATTGACAATAGAGTCAATAAAGTAAATGGGGGAATGGGGGGAAGTGGCAGACGGTGATAATCAGCTCCATTTGCTTCAAAGCCCAGAAGGGGTTCAATATATAGAGTAGCTCTGAAAGTGTGTATTGAACTGGAGATATTAATAGAATAGCTGAGACTGTAGAAGTCTCATTTTGCATCACATTTGTGGTTCTGTTTTTATCAGACTCTAGTCACTTCTTTTGATGTGTATCTCAACCATGTTGATATTTTGTAATGCATAGACACTGGAATTAGTAAGAAATTAAGAAATAAGGTGAAGCAAGAAAGGTGTCCTGCTCACAAAGACTAGAAATTTGAAATAAACTATGTTTTAACTTCATTGTCCTAAACAGCTTGTAAATATGTAGTGGAAAGAAGCATGTAAATGCTTTAAAATTCCAGTATATTTCTGTCCCTCATTTCCGAAAGCCTTTGTTATCAGCTGAGAGTTTTCTGCAGAAAATATAAGATTACTAACAATATACTATTAAGCTTAAAAGTGTTTTTAAGGAAATGTGTTTAGAAATATTTTTCCCACAGTTCAGAATATCCAAACTTTAAACATAGTTTAGAAATTTAGTGGTGAAATGAGAATGAACAAATCAAAATCAATGCTATATAGTTTCTCCTTAGCTGATCATACAGAAGGAATGAATAGACTGCAGAACAAGCTGAAGGTTTTAAGGTGTTTTGTTTTTTCACATGCAGTTCAACAATCGGAAAGTAGTTTTACTAGGAGAGGATCTGCAACATAATTTCAGACAAAATCCATCCTATTCAGCCTGTTCTCCTTGACAGGGACCAAGTCATACATTTTCAGTAAAAACTGACATTATCAAGAGATACACAGTCATTTAATATTTTCCAGAAAGAGAGCAGTGCAGAAAAAAAAAAAAAAGTTTAATCATTAATTCAGTGCTTAATGTTTATGTGTAAATTGATGCTCAAACAACATGATAAGGAATTGCACACTGATACAGAGAGCTAATAGATAATGCTGAGGTAAAGGCCATCAGTGATTTGTCGTTTGAGATAATCTTCAGCCAGCCTGACTCCTGACTGCTGTTTGTACAGCACAGTGCTAGATACCTTCAGGAGAGGGATCTGAGAATTAAAGAACTTCATATTTCCTAATGAAATACAAACAGCTGGTGCTTTAAGTATTACAGGTTCTGTAATACTTATAGAAAGGTTCTTTTGTTTATAGACTTATATCTATGAACACAAATACTGTCACCTGAAAATGAAGTAAGAGCATTTTTGTTCCTGACTTGATGACTTAGAAATTAAATAACAGCAATGTTCCTTGTGGGAGATGACTTGATTATCTCCATCCTAGTCTGTCCAGGGCTCTAAAATCAGTGCATGGATTGATGCTAAACAATAACCTTTTGTCAGCCTTGGCTCAGAGGCAAATAAATACATGGCTAATAAACCTGAGACCCTTTAAACGTTAACTTTGTTGCAGGGTCAAAATATTTCAGCTAAGAGATATTGCTTTGCTTAAATAATATAAAATATTTATTTTAAAAAAATACCAAATTAGTACTAAAACTATTTACAATTTGCAAAATATGAAAGAAAAATAATTGTATTAAATTTCCTATTTAGATCTAGGTGCTCTGGAAAGCTAATAATGTTAGGATCTTCATAAAATCAGATTTGACTTGAAATGAGAAAAATTGAAAAAACCTCTGCATCTATTGATTTTATATAGGTGAACTAATGACTAAAACTATTTTCCCACATCAAACAGTGTGTAACATCCATTTATATAGTGTTTCAAGTAGGCATTCCTTATTTCTACAGTGCTGTTGAACACACCATTATAGCCTGTTGCTGAATAGTGACTCCCAGAAAGCAACTGTTTTACAGTCTGCGCTTCTCATCTTTCCATCCTTTGACTCACTGCTTTTGAAAAGTCGAGACCTCTTTCGATGTTGTTTCTTACTCTGGGGATAATGGAGTGCATCCCCACCTGAATTTTATAGACTTATTATAAGCATTATTTCATAAGCTTAAGTACTCATTGTGTGATGAACATTTAGAGCCCTTTTCATTCTTAGCATTTTTTTCTTGTTTTCCAACTAACTATTAACAAATAAGTGTTCTTGTCGTGTTCGTCCTGGTACTCTAAAATCCTCACTGTTCTTGTTTTGTGTAATACTGTTTCCTTAAACTTTTATAATTGCACTGCACCTTAGAGTCTGTAGGTCACAGTGAACATCAGGCTATTTGAGATTCCAAAGCAGTCGTTCCTTAATATATCTGGACCCAAGGAATACTGAATGACATGACTGGAAAGCCTGGCATTTTGTGATGATAAGATGTAACTAATCTACTCAGTAGCCATTCATTTTGTGTGGTCTGGACTAATTTTTCAGCCCTTCTTCTTCCACAGGTCTAGAATGTGCATTTGGATGATTGCATACATTTCAGGGTTTCATTAGTTCTCGTTCCTTTATAAACTCTGGGGTTTCCACTGTATGATCAACTTCAGACTCATAAATGTCACTAGAAATTTCAAAACAGTGAGAAAAACACATGAAAACAACAGAGGAGAGAACCAATCCAAGCGTGTGATCATCTTGTGAGCATCTTTTTCTGGTTATTTCCCATGTTTCTGTAATAAGACTCACTGTGCACCATGTTTAGGGTGATTAGGATAGTCCGTATGCGTATAATCAACTAGAGGTACTTTTACTTAGATTTATTTCGACCTGTGGCAGCAGTGGACAAAGAATGGTTTTTTAACAAGAATAATAGGAGATCTGAAAATGAGGGGGAAAAAGAGAACCTTTTTCCTTTTGTATTTGCAGTGAAAGTATATCCTAGATTTCATGTCAACCATAAGAATTTTCATCTTTATGTGATATCTTGAATCATCACTGTTGCTTTAAGGTCTGTTTCCTTTGTTGTGTATATAGGTTTAGAAACTGCAAATGGCACATCTTTCACATTAACTTCTGATTTTTCTGCTGCCTACTCTTTTTTCAGCTTCATTAGTTTTTAAAAGTAAGGTTTGCCAGATTTCTGTCTTCTGTCCTGCTTGTCACAATAAGCAGAAATGGGAAGAGGAAGGTCCTGATTCTAAAATAATGTAATTGCTATTAAAATAAGAGGAAGAAAATTCATTAAAGGTTAATGCTTTCTTCTTCCTCAGCCCTATGAAGTTGGATAAAATATCACATTGCGTGCAAGACTGTCATCTGATGTAATTTATCCAGGAGTGGAACACTCCCTCCTTTGAAAATGAACGTAGATTTGAGTATTAGTAACATAAGTTATATTTAATAATTGCTAAAACGATCAGGTATAAATATCTCCACTTACCCTTAAAAAGAGAAGACAGAGGATGTTCTAAAAATCAGTTTTATTCTGTTGAGCTGATCAAGACTGAGTTGAGTGCCATTTCCAGACTTCTTTGGTGAGGAGCAGGAGATCATGTCCAGTCTGGTTTTAAATACTCACACTTCTCTTTCCCAGCTCCATGGATTAAATCTGGTGTAGTATCAACAGACAGTAGAATACATATACAAGTAAACAAACAAACAAACAAAATAGTCCAAACCAAAAAAGTAAACTTTAACAAATTGTTTCGTATCTTTTAACAGACTTTTGTTTGGGGAAAAATAAAGAAAATCTGTTTCACTTTATCATCTGTTTAAACAGATAACATAGTGAAAGGTGGTTTTCTTCCATGAGAAGATACTGTGTTTTGTATCATTATAGCAAATTCTGTGTATATTTATTCAAGTGTTAATTCTTTCTTGGAAAGTTGGCTTTTTTAAGTGTTGGAATGGAGTGGGAGGAGAGGTCAATTTGGTTTTGTTTAACTCATGCCACTTGGAAATATGTTTGTATCAAACTGGAAATGCCATTCCTATATGAGAATAAGACTAGGAATATGGAGTTTTGTGTGGTCTGGCTAGTAGACATTCTTGCTGCAGAAAAAGTGTAATGAAAAATCTGGACATACTGTGAGTAGTTTTCAGACTTCATGAATTTAGCCACCTGTGGCAGATGATCTACTCTGTGTTTATTGTCAGGTTCAGTTACATTTATTTGAAAGGGCTGAGGATTGCACCTGCCCTGGGATCAACTCAGTGTGTTTTAGGGAGAATTCTTATGCTTCAGAAATGGAGGAATGGAGGGAGAGGGGAAAAAAAGGTTTCAGGCAGAAAGAATTTTCAGGAAGACACTGAGAAACTTCAGAAAGAGAAATGGACTCGCAACCAGAACTGATGGAGAAATCAACTTGCCCAGCTAAGGCAGAGGGGGTTATGCTGTTTGCCATAAGATCAGAAAGCTGGTGAGTTGTTGGAATGGATTGAAGCCTGTAAGGCAGGTATCAACCAAGGAGAGTTTCACAAACTCTCGTTCTATTTTGATTAATTCTAATTCCAATAGTGCATAATACTGAGATTTTGTCAACTATGTAAGCACCCTGAAGGACTATTGGTCATTACAGCTCTTGAAAAGCCTTACAGAGCTATTCAGGGTACCAGAGCAGGGGAAGAAGTGTTTTTCTACAGCAGAATGTGTTGCATTGGTAATTTTAATGTACTTTTGAGAAGGGGGGGAAGGAATTTGATGCAGGCCATTCTGCAGGTGTGCAGCAGTATGGATGAAGCCAAGGGTGAGCAGAAAAGACAAAAAGAAGGCTTAGATGTGATGTATATAGAAAGGCCTGAATTAAGGCAGTAGGCACTTGGTGACTGTCTAATCTGTGCCTTCCAACAGCAGTTATATGGCCATTGTTCCTCAGCATGAACCACATTTTAGAGAAAGTGATTAATCAGGGCTCTGTTCACTCTGCCACCTTTAATCTTCGACCAGGGCAGCAAAGCATCATGAGTGCAGAATAAAATAAATACTGCCTGAATGATCCAACTGAGCCAAACCCAGCTTTGATTGCTGAGGAGAGGTGTCATTTCTGAAGAACTGCAGAGGTGGTGAAACTCCTGCACAAAGAAAAGGATTAAAACTCTGCTACAAAGCAGATCTTGCATGGGGAGCCAAAAGCAGGAATTAAATCTGCTCTGGTTGGAGGGAGTGGGACTGACCTTCTCTGTCCTAAGACATTTACAGGTGACATCTGTGTTTCATGTGGTTGTTTCTACAGCCTGCAAGAGAAACAGATGTGATTGTGGAGTGAGCTGAAGAAAAACTGCATTTTCTTTCACTTCAGGAGTCTGAAGGACTAGCTCAGATTGACTCTGTAGTTGGGCAGATGAATTCTCACTCCTGTGAATAAACAAGGGCTGTGGTGCAGCATGTGGCATCTTGTCAGCTACCATGCTTTGGAGGGAGTCTCTACTGAAGGAGAGGCAGAAAAAGCCAAGATTTTCTCACACTTTTTCCTCCCCCCCCCAACCCTGTGAAACAATACTAATATTTCCTCTCTTTCAGGCATAGAGGGGTTTTGGTGTTGATTATTTCAGCATTTCCTGTTTGATTGGTTTTTTAGGGGTTTTTAATTGTAGCTGAAAGTTTGCAAAGTAGCCTGATATCAGTCGAAAACAGATGGTGTTAATTCAGCATATGCATATCATCCTGATAAGTATAAACTGTTCTGAATTTTTCTCACCAGTGTTTTCTGGCCAGGATTCTCAGTTAGATTGCAAGAGAATTTAAAGTATGTTCTCATTGACTGGGAAAGTATTCCTTATAATCCAGTAAAATTTTCCATAGATGAGATCTGAGTTTCAAATAAAATGTATTATTCTGACTGAGGGGAATGACACATGATTTGTGTGGTACATGATGAGAAACAGTGGATTATTGATTACTATGAGTGAATGAGGCCATGCTAAGGCTATTTCATTACATGAAAGATAAAGTTGACCGATATCTTTCTCTACTGCCACAGATAGCTTCATGATTAACAAATCCCAAAGCTAACAGTTAATATTTTAGTACAATATCCTTTAATATAGCTGTTTTCAATTACCAGTGGAGAATCACAGTGCCTCCGTATCAGAACATATTACTATGGTACAGTTCTTTGTCATTGCTTAGTTAAATGGAGAAATGAGCTATGCTGGAGACAGGACTTATAATGTCTGTATCTCAGCCTAGCCCAGTTATCGAGTTGTCTAGCTGCATCATAGAACTTTCGATAACTTTCCACAGGTTAGATAGAAAGGTTCTGAGTATTTACAGCTCTGTATTTATATAAAATGTCTTTTAAAAGTCAGCGAAACAACAGAGGGGAAGAAAAGGAGTGATGATTGATTAAGAAACAATGTTTATGTCGTAGTATAGTGTACAGTGTTATAGTATAGTCACCATGAATCTACAGGCTTTGTTTTAATCTTATTAAACACCTACCTCAGAGGAATTCTAGTCTTGCCATTAGTCTTTCTCTACATAGGTAATCAGTCTCTTGTCCAAGTTATTGTTATGCAGTGCATAGACTGCTATGTACCTTATCCTCTGTTTTGTCATTTATATAATAATCTTTTTGGTTGTCAAAGCAGAATATGCTTCAGAAACCTCCTCTTCAGAAACTGTTATGAGTCATGAGGAAGAAAGTGTATAGAAAAAGTCATTCATTTTGATCTTTTTTGATTTTAAACAAAAATTTAACTGCTTCTAGAAAATAATTTACAAATGAGGAAAGATTTTAATTCACAGACAAGGGGATTTATTTTGAATTCTTTATCAGAATCAGGCTTTGGTCCTGGACTAGGGCTGAAGTATTTTGGCAATTAGAGTGCTAACTGGAGTTGATACTTGCAGTAAACCTGGTATTGTAGCAATGCTGGAATAGTATTTTCTTTTTGTTAAGTCCCTTGCTAGCTTTTAGTAAACTGCTATATAAATAAAATATTTAAGAATATTTAATGTATTTTAGTACAAAGCTTATAAAGACAAGCATTTAGGAAGCATCAGTAGGTGTTGCCTACATAGCAGCTGTATATTTACTGCAATGTTTTCAAGCCTTTTATAGCAAAGTATGAAATCTGTAAGTCTGTATTTGCCATTCAGAGAAGAAATTTGGGCCATGTTGTTCTCTTCTGGCAACAGGGTTTTCCCCTTCTTCTCTCCTTTCCCACTTTCCCTTCCACTTCCCTATTTTTCTTTCCCCTTTTCTTTTCTTTTTCTGGAAATTGAATAGTGGGAAAAATACTGAACCTATTTGGTACAGAGATTTCCGTGCAGAAGCAGTACTCAGCTTTGACAATTTTACTCTTTCTTGTTAGCTTTACAGATCCCCATTGTCTGAATCGATTTGCCAGAGATTTTTTCCCCATTGGAAAGTAACTGAGATACATGTAATTCTGTATACATTTAATATAATTGAACAGTAAATCTCATATATAAACTGGTATCCCAGAACACCTTGCAAAGATAAGTAATATGGTTGCAAAGATAAATAGCAAAAAATAGCAGAGGGAAAAAGAAATTAAGAATAAAAAAGAAAATAATGGTTTCCAGATGAGTTTTGAAGATAATGTTACCGTGAGTTAGCCAGAAATATTTCCCTTTTGTATGAGACAAATTACAAAAGCAAACAATTGCAAAGTGCTGAATTGTACTAAAGTAAATGGGGGAAGAGGCTGTCTTCAGTGAGCAGAAGCACACAGTATAGATTTGGTTTGTAACTATAAGGTAAGGAAATCAAAACATAAGCTTGTGAATAGTGTGTATGTTGTCTACAATCTGTTAAATGCACATAAATGGAGTGTTCTTCCAATTACAGTATTTAAATTCAAACCTTCAAAACACTCTGTTTCATTTTTCTCACAAACTGATTTTCCACTGATGTGTTTCTGCTGATTTAAAATGCTATTTCAATTTTTTAGAAATTGAGGAGGGAACGGCCCCCTTGCCCTTACAGGCAGAAGTTGTCAGTCCTGTTCCAGATGAATCACAAATCAGTTAGTCTGTGTAAAACTGTGTCTTCTATGCAAACAACTGGGAATAACTATTATGTCTGCTCTCATAAAGTAGATGAAATGTAGATTTAGATCTCTCTGAAAATCACTGTGTAAGGGCCACATCTGTCTGTAGTTTGCATATCAAATTTCCTTTAAATTTGTCCTTTTTCCCCTCAAGATCAAAAGAAGCATGTGGCCTTTTATGTGTTTATCTGAGGAAAGAAGTTGATATCTCACATCACGTCAGCTGTTAGGAAGTGCACTGTGCTGTTCCCCTTGCATTTGAAGTGAAAATGGCAATTTCAGGCAATTTCACAGAGAAAATGAAAGGAGCAAGAGCATGGAAAGTACAAAAGTGCTCATCTGAGGAATGAGTGACTCTGACATGAAGGAAAGCAAGAAAACTCTGAAAAATTCTTATTGTTTTAGAATAGACTATTTCTAAAAAAAATTATATTGAGTTTAACAGAAGAGAAATTTATCTTTACAGGCCTCCAAAGGAGTGGGGGAGAAAAGAAGAGAGAGAGAGAAAATCTGACTGACTGGCATCTCAGTGCTACTGTGTAGTGACTTAGAAACTAGTTTTCTGCCTGACTGCTCAGTCCCCAGAGCAACATACTTGCAGAAAAGGAAAAGACAGAAGTTGCATTAAATGAAAGCTCTGGTATATTACTCGTGAAGCAGGGTATTTCACTCCCATACACAAGGCCAAAGTCAGTTCATCTAATAAATCTTTCACTCCCCTTGCTGTCCGTGGCACACATAAGCCAAGGCATTACTGCTTATAGGATAAGGTTTAACTGATGTTTAGATTTCATTCAGAGCATGCAGTACTCCATTCTTGGCACTGCTTATGGACTAGCTTTTATAAATACATGTTTTAATATATTTTTCTTACCATACACAACTCATCTGCTTCCCTTTACCTGTTGGCTGCATTGGTGGATTCCTACACTCTGTGGTTCTTGATGCCATAGAAGTGACCCTATGTCAGCCTTTGTCAGTGGAGAGAAATTTCTCAATATTCTCGTGCTAGTATTTGTTACCAAGACTTAGCAAAGTCCCCTCTCATCAGTAGTTACCACATAGTAGATATTAAGTTCAGACAGGTCCATAAAAACTTACATGAGAAACTATTTCTTTGCACAGGATAAGCTACAAAACATCGTTCAATGCCTCTGTCTGCATCCTACAAGAAGATGCAGTTAGGGATTCTGTACTTATAATGAAGTAACCTAATACTAGTATATTATGTTAGAAAATTTAGGAATTAAGTTTCAGTTACAATCAATTTTAAAGATGCTGTTAAATTACTGAGAGGTAACGGAATTATATGGATCCTTTGTAGTAAATTAAATGTTTAAAATAATGAATTGCCAGAATTTCTAACTGTTCTTTCTGATACATTTCTAAGAATGAGCACATGCTGTAATATTGAGTAACATATTCCAAACTTTCATAAGAGAATGGCTTTGTTACAATTGCAATTTTTACTGTATGTTTTGGGGTTTTGGAGGGGTTGCATTTGGGAAGGTTTTTGTTACATGAAAAATACAAGATGTGGGGGCTGGAATGTACAGAGCTACAACACAGGCTTCACCTTCCACTCCATCAGTACCTGAAAATCTTCATTGGTCCCCACCTTAAAAAAGTGATCTTTTTTCTGAATGGGAAAGTAATTTCTGCACCTCCACTACCTGACATCTTATCAGACACAGACAGTTTATTCCCAGTAATTTCACATCAGCGTTCGTCTCTCAAACTGATGCCAGTCATGAGTTTTCTGAGCAAGCTTATTGACTGCGTGGCTCTTGGTCGAAGACAAAAAATATTATTTGTATTATTTTTCTGGTAACAGAAAAAACAGGGTGCAGACAGTGTTTGCTGACATTTCAAGTCTGTTGCAAGTCAGCATCAAATGCTTCCAGAAACCTAGCCCTGCAGAGTGTGATTTTGTTCCTCTGCAGTGTAGACCAAGATTTCCACAATGCTGTTCAGTATCCAAGGGATTGTGACAGAGGAGTAGCCTCAGCTATGGCCTCTTTTGCCTTTGCTTTTCATGGCATCACAGACTGTGTAAGTGACATCACCGTTTCTATTACATAAACAGTCTAGTGGTAGCAAACTAATAAGGATGGTGTCATCACAACTGTAGTTGGTTTGTGCATATACATATATGTATACATTATTTGTAGGATTCATCCCTGAACATATAAAATTACATATATATAAATAGAGATCTCTTTTGTCAGCTCTAAAGAAGACAGAAGAGGAAGTTGAAGTTTGTATTGTGATCACAGAAAATTTTAAGGAGCAATGAATAATGAGGGTCACATTTTTACTACTAAAACTCAAAACATGCAAGAAGTATGTAAGAATTTTATGCTCAGGTGTGAAAGCTCAGTTCTCTGAGCAAATGAAGCTAATATCCAAGCATGGCTACGTGAATGGAGAGTGGGGAGGATGCAAGAACAGTGGCATATCATATTCAAATATTAATTTGAGAAGAGGATAAGAAAGATGGAATAACTAAAATAAAAAATGCTATTTAGAGGTAGAAATTCATCACAGACATCCTGAGCCATTCAGTCCCCCCAAACAAATTATCTCTTTAAAACATGCAGCAGAACATACGAGTATTTCCTCATACTTGACTGGTTCTTGTAGTGGGTTGGAGTCTTGCTGACCTTCTCAGCAATTAAAACCAATTGGAGGAAACAAAAATAGGTAGAAAAAGTATTTTTACAAAGGAGTAGGACGGTCATCTCAAAGGATTTATTCCAAAGTCACCACACAATTTAAGAGGGTTCACAAGCCTTTGTCTGGATGGCCTCTATAAATTAAAACTAGAAGATAACGGAGATCAAGACTAATTTGTATTGGCAAAGCAGAAATGGGAGGGTTTGCTAAATCTATTTGCATGCAACCTTCTCAGTGTTTTGATTTCCTCACTCTGGTGTTATCTTGTCACTCCAATGCAAAACTGAGGATTCTTTCCCCTGTCTTTATTTCAAAACATTGTTAACCTTAAAAAATGGTGGGGGAAGGGGAAGATTCTTTAATTTGTTATATTAAGGAGAACATCTCTGTAGCCTTATCTCAACCACAAGCTTTGGACTTATTTGAACAAGGTCATTTTTGCCTCAAAGCAGATCTGTTTATCATTACGTCCATCATGAAGGGATATCCCAGACTAGTGTGAAATTATACAGGGGTCAGCAGTAAGATAATAATGTTTGTGTGAATGTCATGGTGAAACAAGAAACAAAATAATTTACTTCTAGTTCTTGAGATTTACAGTAAACATTTACGGTGATCCATTGCTAAACACAGAATGATTTTTAAAAATTAGTGAGGCTGATAGTAGATAGCTAGAAATAAATTGATTAGAATTAAGAAGATGGAAAATGTAATCAAATATGGTAGAAAACTTCATGGCTTATTCAGTCAGAGAGCTTGCTTAGGTGACTTGTCTGACATCTAACTTAACCTTTAACCAATGATTGTAAGGTCTAAGAATGCCTGTATTTGATAAGTTTATATGACTCCAGAGTAGTCTCATGAAGGATTCTGCCCCATCTTTCCTTTGGGTACTTCAAATGTAAGATGAGTACAACGTTATAAATGTGTTATGAGGACCAAAAATACAGGGATAGGACTAGACAGCACAATTACTCTTTTCCACTCCCAATTCTTTTTGATAAAGAGATTAGAATTTGGGGAAGAACCACCCTAATTTGTCTTTTTCTTTTGCATGCTATTTAACAAATTAAAAGGAAATACAAAAACTAATAATGGCTACTTTAAAGCTGTCTATCAAAATGCTGCACCTGAACTTCCCTTCAATCTGCTAACAGTCCCCAGGTAGCGAGCTAATGTAAGAGATGATGAAGATATCCAGAAAGAAGAAAAAGCCACACATTTTGTCACAGTGCTAAAATATTTTTTTTTCTTGTCCCAATATAAATATCAAGTAAAAGTAATGAAAATTTGCCTTTTTCTCAGAATAGCAGCTGAGAACTACAGGTTATCAATACTTTTTCAAAAGAAAAGGGGTACATCTTCCTGTAATGTCTAATAGTGTAAGTTTCTTTAGATATAGACAGATATGAAAACAAGATATAGGTGTTTTTTATAAAATACATAGTAGTCTAGCATTGGGATTTATTCATCAGCAACTTAACTATCATCTGACAATATTAACTCCATAAAATATTGTATACCTTTTAATGACTTTGTTATTAATAGCTCTTCCCAGTACCAGTGACCATCTGTGACTGTTCCACCATCTGTGATTGCTATTTCAGTTCAGGAGGGGGAAATAGCATTTCTATTACACTGATTTTTCAATATAAATTATTAGCCAAGTAGACCTACTGTAGATGATTAATTTGTCTTTGCTTATAAGTACACACTGAGCAAGGGAAAATTAGTTCCTTTGATTTGTTGGCACAACATGAGTTTGGGAAATGGCCATGGGAAGCTGAAGAGATTAAATAGCTTTTATTGCTATCTGAAACATGCAAAAGTTGATAGAATTTAGATGAAGAAAATGAAAGAGCTGAAATGGCATTTGAAAAGGTAGTGAACGTTTCTTTAAAGATCCATGGCAAAATGGCATGTTGAGTATTGTAATTTGCTAAAGCTAGGTAACAGGGTTGGCAAAAGGAGATTGTCAGCACCTTTGAAAAGCTTAGAGTTTGTTGATGCCATATTAGAATAGACAAAGAAAATACTGATTTATAGACTCCTAATTAATATTAGTGTTGTTGACTTCTCATCTGAGTGAGGCAGAATTTATTTAAAAAGAAATTCCATTTTTAATTAAAACCAGTTAATGCTTGCAGAAATGCTGTCCTTGCCTGCAGAGGCAGAAGAGTCGGTCAATATTTTTATTTTATTCTCCCTTTATTAAACTGGGATAAAATATTTCCGTATTTTGCTATTAACATCTCTGCATTCTGTAATAGCTGAGCTGATTTTTTTCTTCTTTGCTAGAGTATATGTGTAGATCAATCCATTTTCCTTTGCTAAGACAAAATTTCTAAGAAGCTATTAGGGAGATAGGATACAATTTCAAAATAATTCATGTCCCCCTTAGTCTTGTCTACAGCGTGTGGGAGGCCAAAGTTACTTCTAAACTAAAAAAGAACCCTTTACTAAAACACTAGTAATTTAGGGTGCAAATGAAATTGCATCTAACAACGTGCATTGCCTGCTTTCCTAGTTGATGAAGAGAGATTGGCACCTCAAAAAAAAAAAAAAAAAGACTCATCAATCTAAGGTAGATAGCTCTTCTAGATCAGGATGAACCTCTCTTCTACCATTAACTCCAGGCAAGTCTGGACATCTGGACAGAACTATATTTCTATAATTTTATACTGGTTAAGTGTTTGAAATTTTTAAGCTAGCTTTCTAACTGAAAAAAAAAAAATCACTTATGAAAGTCTTCAGTGAACTGAAGAAAGCTTATACCAATTTTGTAAAGCACAAGAATCTCCCCTGAAAATACATGTATTTAGCATCTGAGGTGAGGCAAAAATTACAAGATTACATAACAAGTGCTGTTTTACCAAATGTGTTGGCACTAGAAAGTCCTGCTTTGGTGCCTGGATTTCAGTGCAAGTTAGAGGTGCTTAGTATGTGCTCCGTGTCTGGCTCAGAGTCATCTATTTGACTGTACAGATTATAGAGAATTTTAGATATGAACATATATATGTGTACGTTTTTAATCATACAATTTTTTATTAACTTATATAAAAGGGAGGTGTATATGTGTATCTATTCCCCTCACACACAGAGATGCATTGAATATGTTTATGTATAGCATATGGAAACAAAGAAACAAACTTTTTAAATCACAGTCAACTAACTTTAAGAATATGAGGTAGATTTTTCAGTCTAAAACAAAAGTCCTAGTGAGTGTCAACACTATTTTGCACTAGATTGCTCATCTTCCTGACCTTTAGCAGACTGACAGCACTTTTTATTGCCATTTTCTGCTGCTCATTCACAGATACCACAAGCTTTCCCCTCTCTTAGGGAAAGTATGTGGTTAATATATAAAGCCATTCCACACAAAAAAAGTAAGTAAACAACTTGAGATTAATTTACCTTCAAAATAGTGATTCAGTCTTGTTTCTTCTGTTGCAGTCAAAAGGTCCTTCAAGCATAACGCCAGCAAGCACTCAAAAGAAGGTGAAGAGGACTCTGCCCAATCCACCTCCAGAGGAAGCAACAGCAGGAACTCAGTCCCCATACTCTTCTGTGGGATCAGTTTCACGGAGAAGGATTTGTAGGACCACCACTATGGCCAGAGCCAAAATTCTTCAGGATATAGACAGGGAACTGGATTTGGTCGAACGTGAATCAGCCAAGCTTAGGAAGAAGCAAGCAGAGCTAGATGAGGAGGAAAAAGAAATAGATGCCAAGCTGAGATACTTGGAAATGGGCATTAATAGGAGGAAAGAAGCCCTACTAAAAGAAAGAGAAAAGAGAGAGCGTGCCTATCTCCAAGGAGTAGCAGAAGAACGTGATTATATGTCAGACAGTGAAGTTAATAATACCAGGTCAACCAGAATAGAAACTCAGCATGGCTTGGAAAGACCACGTACTGCACCCCAGACAGAATTTAACCAGTTTATGCCACCACAAACCCAGCCAGAAACACAGTTTGCCCCTGCTACAAGCCCGTATGCTCAATATCAGTATTCATCTCCTGCCCTGCCAACTCAAGCACCAACTCAGTTCACACACCAATCACATTACCAACAACAGCAGCCTTTGTATCACCAGCAGGTTTCACCCTATCAGACACAGACAGCTTTCCAAACAGGAGCTACTATGTCCTATACTCCGCAGGCTCAACCTCCACCATCTCAACAGCCATCATATCAACTCCCATCACAGATGATGGTGATACAGCCAAAGCCAAGACAGACCACACTGTATTTGGAGCCTAAGATAACAACAAACTATGATGTAATTCGCAATCAGCCTCTCATGATAGCACCAGTGTCAACTGACAATAGTTATGCAGTTTCCCAGCTGGGCAGTAAATACTCCACCTTGGACTTAAGGATAGGACTAGATGAGAGAAACAGCATAGCAAGCAGCCCAATATCAAGCATATCTGCAGATTCATTCTATGCAGATATAGACCACCACCATACACCCCGAAATTATGTGCTGATTGATGATATAGGAGAACTTACTAAAGGAACAGGAGCACTTGGTTCCAGTTTTAGCCTCCATGAGAAAGATCTGACCAAAACAGATAGACTGCTTCGCACAACTGAAGCTAGGAGAGCACAAGAAGTGTCAGACTTCCTAGCACCACTGCAGACTTCCTCTAGGTTACATTCCTATGTTAAAGCTGATGAAGACCCAATGGAGGACCCCTATGAGCTCAAACTACTGAAACACCAGATAAAGCAAGAGTTCCGTAGAGGTGCAGAAAGTCTTGATCATCTGGCTGGCCTGTCACAGTATTACCATGGAGAGGGCAGCTACAGGCATTTTCCAAAATCTGAGAAATATAGCATAGGTAGGCTTACTCTTGAAAAACAGGCTGCTAAGCAGCTCCCAGCAGCGCTCCTTTACCAGAAGCAGTCAAAACACAAGAAAGCTTTGATAGACCCCAAACTAACAAAGTTTTCACCTATCCAAGAAAGCAGAGACCTTGAGCCTGACTATTCAAGCTATATGACTTCTAGCACTTCAACACTTGGGGGAATTACTACTAGGGCAAGGCTTCTTCAGGATGATATCACTTATGGCCTTAGAAAAAACATCAGTGACCAACAGAAATACATGGGGCCACCTCTGACGTCATCCACTGGAGCAGGCCTTGGGACTGCACTAGGTCCAACAATGAGATCCACACTACAAGATGAAGCAGACAAGTCTTATAGCAGTGGTAGTAGATCTAGGCCCTCATCTAGACCCTCCTCAGTGTATGGGCTCGATTTGTCATTGAAAAGGGATTCTTCCAGTTCTTCTTTAAGACTGAAAGCCCAAGAAGCTGAACCCTTAGATGTTTCCTTTAGCCATGCAGCACCTTCTGGAAGAACTAAACCCACCAGTCTACCTATTAGCCAAAGCAGGGGAAGAATCCCAATAGTAGCGCAGAACTCAGAGGAGGAGAGCCCGCTCAGTCCTGTTGGACAGCCAATGGGAATGGCAAGAGCAGCAGCTGGACCCTTGCCACCAATATCAGCAGATACCAGGGACCAGTTTGGATCGAGCCATTCGTTACCTGAGGTCCAGCAGCATATGAGGGAGGAGTCACGGACTCGAGGCTATGATCGAGATATAGCCTTCATCATGGATGACTTCCAGCATGCCATGTCAGACAGTGAAGGTAAATTAGGCCTCAGACTGGTATCTTACTATCACAACGCAAATCCTCATTTCTATGCATGTGTCTAATTTTTGTTACACTTCAAAGACTTGTTCTTTTTCTGTTCCTTGGTGCATCTTCTGTGTATCTACATTTTTGAGGTTTGATTTATTTTGTTTTATTTGATATTTTTTACTTGACCCTAACAGCAGTTTCTGGATGGTGTTACTATAGCATGCTCACTATATTGTTGTTGATTTGCTTTCCTTTTATTTTGCTTGTGCATTCTCCTTTTCACTTGTTTATGTCTACTTTTCCAATGGTACTGTGTAGAACATTCCATGTACAATATAGACCCTACCATCAGTTTTTATGTGGAGCTTTCTCCAGTGACTGTGAATCATTGAACTTATTTCCAATAGTTTTGGTTGGGATTTGGAAATATTCTCCCAAATCTCTAAAAAAAAACTTTAGTAATTTTATTTGCATGAAATTTCACAATAGAATTCAAGAACTGATAATTCCATCTCCCGATGCACCAATTTAGATCTGTGTTTATACAGAAATAGTCTGTTCATTAAGTACATATTATATGTGAGAACCATATAGAGCTTAACGTGATAGCTAAATAACATTCCACATATGGTTTGTTGAAAGCATCCTGTCATGTGGACTTCCGTGCATTCAGAATTGTGATTATGTAAGATAATTTGCCATTTGGGTGGTGCAAGACAATCTCATCGTTCAATAAACTTGCATAAAGTATTTTATTTCTGTTGATGGGTTATGCAGCGTAGCTGGTTTTATATGCACCCCATACATATGTCTGCCAAATAAGCACAAGAGTTTATCTCACTTAGGTTCATGAAAGGAACATTTCTGATGTATTATAAATGGTGCAATTAAAAATGCTACTTCTGAATAAGTATAGCAGAATGTTAAAGCTGATGTTGAGTACTTAATAACTGCAAATTATGTATCAGTTTTGTTTGAGTCAGTTCAGGCTTAATATATTCTAAATTGTTTAAAAATCATAAAGACAGTTTGAAAGAAAATGAAATGAATATGTTCGAAATTGTATGCGTTCCCTTAACTTTTTCTTATGTGTATTTACTGCACAATAAAAGAGACTTTGCATGCGCTATATTGTCTGTAAATGGCAATGATTGTCTCAAAAGACACATTTGCATGATTATGGAGTAGTACGGTTTATTTTTCAGGTCTATACTAACCTCCATTCATTATTACATTATTGGTTTTTTACACATTCTGAATCTTTCATAAGCATTAGACAATTTGATCTATTTGCCTTTCTCATGCTACATTTTAAAGGCTTTATTCTGTAAGTTTCTTTTTGTATTTCTTACATACTTACAACCCCCTCATGAACTCTCTGTTTCAGGAGAGACTCAGGATCATCAGCTTTTTTTGATTTCTATTAGAAGTTTTCATTTTCCTTAAATTCTTAGCACACAGAGTCCTATAATTAAATCTGAAATCCACTGAGAGGAACTCCCCAGGTTGCAACTCGTATCATTGTTCCTGTATAAGTAGATGCTATCATGTCTCATCTCAACTTGTGACTTTTAAAGGTCATTCTACAGTCACATTGTGAAAGATGCAGGACTTTTCCTCCGTAAGACTAAGGAGACCCAAACTGGACCAAAATATCCAATTTGGTGCTATTCGACCTCATATAAACAGGTCCTGGGGAGTTATATTTCAGTGCATTATGTCTCTCATAGATATTTGTACAAGACATACAGTTTTAAACTAGTCTCTGATTAGTTACACCTTCTCAGAAGTATTCTAACTCAATTCACATATTCTGTTTTAGATTGGTATGTCACTGAATACCAGGGCCTCCCTTTTAGCAATCTATTTCTATCTTCACAAAGAACTATTTCTTGGGAAATCAAACACTTTATGGCATTATTTTCAAATATGCTGTCTAATAGCAAATAACCTGTATTGAAAATAATTCATATAATTTGGATGCAAAATAAAAAGTGTTCCAAAGAAGCAATTGCAGCTCTATAGAGTTCTATAGAAAGTTATGGCCTTCTTTTTTCTGGACTGCACTCTGCTCTGTAGTGCTCTGATTCCCTGACAGTGGACAGCTATTCTGGCATGTTTCATCCAGCTTCTTAACACAATTTGCTTTGCTGCTTTTTTTTTTTGCTTTTTTTTTTTTCAATTTTATTTTTAACCAACTACTGCATTGTATTGAATAGATTTCATTAAAAGAAATCTTAAGCACTGCCTTAGGAAAACTTTTCTTGTGCTACAGCTTGATCTGTCATTTTAAGAGACTTTTATACATGAATTTAAGTCAAAGTATAAAATTTAAATAGTTTTTCTCTTTTCAAACTGAGAGACATGCTTGACTTTATTTTTTATGTCACATTCCATAAAAAATACGAGAAGAGAACACAAATAGGACTTTGAGACCAAACCTTCTGCTTTTCAATAAGTCCATACTGTAACAAATCTGTGCTTCACCACGTTAGTACTGTCACTTGGATTCCAGACTTCAAACAGGTTAAAATATAGCTTTAGTGTCAAAAGAGCGCAACATCTAGAGTTGCCCATTGAAAATAATTGCATTTGCAGCCTTTGAAACGTGGTATTTTCTCAGGGTTCCCAGTACCATGAATGCTCTGCTCTGATCCAGCAAACAGATCTTTATCAACCCCACAGCTGCCAGTTTCCACACACTATTAAGCATATTGAAGGTACTAATTTTCAAGAATGCTGAAGCTAGTACTCAATTTTACAAATATAAATAGTCCTTGCTGGGTAGCTTTTATATCAGAACATATAAAATGTACCTTTTCTCACCTTTTTTTTCTACTATATGCTAATTTGCTAATTATACAATAGAGTTTAGAACTTTAAAATTGAGATATGAAGACATCGAGACATCAACACAGACGGTGCCTTGTAATTTTTCATCTGTGGGATTTAGAATGTTCATTATTCCTTCTCTGATCAGATTTCTCAGACTCCACAGCCTGGAGTTCAATATCACCTGGTTAAACCGTTTGGAATTAACAGCATGGGACCTTATTGATGCCAGCAGGAGTTTTTTACAGGTAGAACCATCTGGCTGTGTACTGTTAGTCTCAGAATGAAAGGATGAGCCCTCTAAGGTTGTCAGTGATTCATCTTGGCTGTTCTCAGGTTTTCAGCTGTAACAAATCCTAGCTGAGCAAGCCAAAACCAATGGTGTGTGTATGTACATGTGAGTGTGGCGTGTGTCTCTATATACACATACATGTATAGACAACTTTTTAAATTCATATAAAATACACACACATTCATCGCAGTTTGACAAAAAAGGTAGGCTGGTCTGAAGTCCAAAAGAGGAAATCCAGTAAAAGTCATTTCAGCTGAGGTAGGAGGAAAATAAAATAGCATTCTTTTGTCTGCTCAGCTAATGACACAGACTGTGATAGTCAGCATTGACATCTGGGGTCAGGAAAATGCATCAGGTTCTGCGTGCAAGCTTCAGTAAGAAGCTCTGTCAAGATGAGTTATGAACCGCCCTGCTAGGTGCAGGCACTAGTCAATTGGCATAAATGTGCAAAGCATGTAGGATTTGTAAATTAAATCATAATAGTTTATTGAGAGCAGTTAATAGCTAACCACTAGCGAGACAAGCATCAACCTTTAATGATGTTTCTGGTAATTCACATACGCTGATCTAAACAACATTTTAAACATTTTTGTGTTAGGTTAAGTTTGTGTACAGTTGTGAAGAAAGAGACTGTATAATATGTGAACCAAGATTAAGAATTTTCCAAAGGCATAATATATTACAGGGTGTTGTTTTTACCACATATGAAATATTATTTTCCCAAAATCATGCATATGTAGTATTTCTCTTTTTGGAGAAATGTAATAAAAAGACAACTTATTTCTTGTCCTTTTTTTTTTTCAAATTATTTGTTAAACCAGCTAGATTATATTTACAACTAAATGGAAAAGAATATGCACACTACCATTTTTCCTTTTAAATTTTCTTCTGTGTCATGTGCATTCACTCTTGTTACTATAGCAACAACTGACCTTATTTAAGATTTGAAATTTCTGGTGGTTTTGCTGAAACAAATATTGTCTTTCTCTGATTTCCAAATTTATCTTGCTTAATGAAGCATAAACTTCAACCTTACATTATATTCTAATTAACTGCACAATGCTTTGGTTTACGCTGATGAGCAACATAAATAAAAATCTATATGTAGGATAGTGGAAATATCCTTAAACACATAGGATATGATTCTGATCCAAATGGAGTAACACCTGTGTCAGTTGACCCAATAGTCAGTCGCATAAATATATGGATTTGCCAAACTGCTTTCAGTGAAAGGGTGTTATTTGATCCCCAAAAGGTGCCCAACACAGTAGGTTTTATACAAGTTTAAAACTGTTGCGAATAGAAGAACATTATTCTGGTAGAATTACTGCCACAAGAACATTCTGGCTGACAGTCCATACACAGAGGTTCATTCTGCAAAATCAGGGGATATAATTCAAAATGAGAACACTTGCAATATTTATGCTTAAAATTACAGAGTTACCTAGATTATTTCCTATTTTTTTTTTTTTGGTTCGGGTTGATACTGATTTCACAAAGGCAGAATTTTCTTATAAGCAGTTCTAGATTATTTCCAAAATATTTTGAACAACATTCAGTTCAGAAATGTGGGAATTAGTGGAATTTGCATTTTCAGGGTTGGTTATCTTGGGGTTTGTTTTGAGTTTTCTTAGGGTTTTTTGGTTTTTGTTTGGTTTTGGGTTTTTTCCCCTTAGTCTACTGCAAACTAATTTGACTAATTTTTTTTTTTTTTCAACATTCTGGAAATTTATGAAACCTGCAGTGTATTTCTGAGCTGCCAGAAGGAAGACGGCTATAGCACTCGGCAGCAGGTTTCTTCTGTATTCAATATCCATAGGTTTGACATAAACAGAATCTTCTCCCTTTGGTGTATCACAGCTAAAAAATGCTCAAGTTCAATGTCTCAAGTCTCACCTATAACTTTGCTTTAGCTGCATGGCCAGTTAGTAACCACTCTGCATGTTTGCTCTGCACAATGCACATTATTGCCCTTTGCCCAGCACTGGATCAGAGCATTTGACCTGTCCTTGGTTTTCCAAGCCTACCATCTCCGTCGTGAAGAAACAGATTGGTTTGACAAGCCCCGAGAGTCTCGTCTGGAGAATGGACACATCCTCGACAGAAGGCTGCCAGAGAAATTGTCCCACTCTCGACCACTGAGTCAACACCAAGATCAAGTAAGTTGTCAAGTAAGATGTGCCTTTAGTTTTATGACTGATTGATAATTTAATCATGCTGTCCAAAACTGTAGGTACTGCAGGATTAATCGAATTCGAGCTACGTTCATCTGAAATGCTGTTGAACCTGTATTCATCATCAATATTTGGTGATGAAATTAGATTAAATTTCTTCTACAATTCAGTATTAATTTTGCAGGTTCTCTTTTGCTTTTTTAAATGCATCTGAAAGGAGTTAATCTCCTAACTGAAAATATCTATACATAAAGTATTCCTATTAAAAAAAAAAAAAAAAAGGAACCAGTCTCATTTTACCTTGCCATCAACTCCATTCTTTTTTTAGTTGAAGGAAAGGTTACTTTATCCTGTTTACACTTTTTTCCACTTTCAGTCGGTATGATCCCAGCAATATGTGATCAGTTTTTGAATAAATCAGCCAGACTTTATCAATCTAATAATTAGAATATTTCTTGTATTAGAAAGAGAAAGAAAAATTCCATATTCTGCTTTTTAAGCTTGCTGACTTTGAAATCTAGTTCACCTTAGTGCACCATCCCATTTCCTCTTGTATTAATGGAGTTTATGCATTTCAAATCTCTAAGGTCTTCAGTTGTTTCAGTTATCATTTTTATTGATTCATTTAGATTATATAATTATATATTATTATATATTTATTTAGCTTCTATTTTTCCCATGAGATGCAATGGATGCAATTGGTGCATTTCCTCGAGGCAGGAGGAAATGGCCTCAAGTTGCACCAGAGAAAGTCTAGAATAGATATTAAGGAAAATATCTTCATGGAAAGGGTTGCCAAGCATTGGAACAGGCTGCCCAGGGAAATGGTGGAGTCACCATCCCTGGAGATATTAAAAAAAAAAACAAGTGGACATGGCACTTGAGGATATGATTTAGTGGTGAACGTGGTGGTGATGGTGGTGGTTTGACTCTAGGACTTGATCATCTTAGAGGTCTTTTTCTGCCTCAATGATTTTATGACTCTAAGAGAAGATATTGCTTGGCCCCTTTGTGATACGTAATAGCTTACATTACTCATGTTAATTCCTCAGAAAATATACAAGCAGGAATATCCTTGTGTGAGATAACCTCCAAAACTTACATGCTGGTGAGAATTTTCACTGACATTTGACAATCAAATGTAGGTTTTATGAAGCAAGGATATATATTTTATGACGTAAGTGTTAAAGATCTCTTACAATACAAGCTGTCATTTATTTTCCCTCTTTTTCTATCTCTAGTTTAGCATATACACAGTCTATATTAGATATACACAGCCTAAGTTTTATTAAGCCTACCCATTTCTTGTTCAGAAAAAGGGCTTAACAAGATATAATTCTTACAGGAATCTATTCAAATAGATCATCCTATGAATCAACTTTATTGCAAGTTAAAGGATGTTTTTGAGTCTTCACAGCTCTTAATATCTCTGGCAATAGTTAAAAACTATCTCTCTGAGCACTTTAATTCTCATGAGAAACATTCATAATTCTAAGCATGCATAATTGTATTTGACCACTACAGCAAGGTAAAATTGAAAATTTTCCTTGGAAATCAGGTTTGTCCCAAAGGGTTACTGTTTCCCTGAGCCCTGTGATAAAGAGGTGAGCAGTAAGATGCAAGGTCTTAGTCACAGAGGTCTGATCTTTTTTTCTCTCAGATAAAAAGCACCACACTGGGACTTGCTGAAAAACTTTGATCAAAATTTTTCAAGAGGAAGGTTAAGGGGCCTAAGTGTTTTTGTTTTCCTGAATGTTTCCAGGAGGAAAATATGTAATTTTTTTTTTCTCCCTGGAGCTGTTTTGGTTTCCCTGTGCTTTTATGGAAATAGAGATACTGCATTAAAATCTTGACAAAGAAATTTTTTAAGGTTTTGTAAAATCTGGGATGAAAACTGGGATGTGAACCTGTTCTAAATAATCCTGTCTGGTGCCATGCAAAGCCTCTGCAGAAGAGAAGTGATGTGTAAGGAGAAGCATTACAACCCATCCTGGTTAGCTACTCTCAGTTACTCACCAGTACAAAATAGGACCAATGAGTGTGTATAAGAGTGAAATTTCAGTTCTGACCAACTCTGCATCATCTACCTCACCAAAATCCTACTCACAGCTTGTATATGTTAAGTATCTTCTGTGAACATTTGTTTGAGATAACTTTAAAAAAAAATAAATATTTTCAGACACACACAGAAATGAAATCATTATAAAAAAAGAAAAAAAAGGGTCAGAAGCATTTTTAAAAAGATTCATTAATTCCACATTAAATTCTGAAAGTAAAATACTTAGCCATAGAAGCCAGTAAGTCAGTATTAACATTTCTATTTTTTTATTAGTTTTATGTTTTAGAGTTATCAAGAAAAATAAACCATTTCATGCCCATGTGGGTCGTGAGGTAAAGAAAACACTCCCTAAAGGGAGTCCTGTGTGTAATAAAACAGTCACTGAATTCATTGTGTCTGCCTCCTGTATCCTCAGCTCAGTCCTGCCCAGGGAGCTGTTGTGTCCAAGTGTGATGTTCTCTGGAGCTAAGAGTGGGAAATCACTCTCCATCCTGAACCACCTGAAAGGGTGCACCTTCACCCAGAGCTTCCTTTGCTGCAGCTGATTTCCTGAAATCAGTTAGGAGGGCACTTTCCTAGTTAGCGCAGGACTTAAACCATTCCAACTCTTAATATCCCTCGCTGAGTCACAGAAAGAAGAATTTGCATCAACAACACTAAATCCACTTGTAATGTACCAGTCAGTGTTTCCAAACACACTTATGGGCTGTAAATTTTTGTAAATTTTTTGTAAATCTTTGTGAAAAAATAATAATATTTTACTGACCACTACATATGCATTCCAGAAGATTTTTTTTAATATGTGTGAAACATCAATTTCCTTACTAGATGACATAAGAACGGCTTGATTACATTCCACAGGGCTTGTGCTTTTGAAGGTAATAAATAAAGCACAGCCCAGTGCTTCTGAAGCAACACTGCAGTGGAGCAACAACCCTGAACTTCCAGGTTTCCATGGATTCCTTTTACCCTAACAGATTAAGCTTTACATACTCTATTATAAATATGAAAAATGCATGTTTCTATAGCAACTTCCATGGTGCTAAATAGTTTTCTTAAATCACATTAAATTGTAGTTCAGTTGAATATCTTGATAGCCGTTTCCCAATATATTGATTCTGACCTGCTTCCCTGAGGAGGGTAAATGTGGTTAAACCCAATCAATACGTAATGTATTACAGATTTCCCACTGATCCCTGTTGACCTCAACAGTTTGCTTAATCACTGCCAGTTGACCAGCAACTTCTTTAAATCTCTAGACATCAAAGGGTTTTTTCTTATTAGTTTCTGAGAAAACTATTTGTATATTCTGAACTAAACTGGCTTTTACAGTTTGGGAAGGAACAGTAGGAGGAGGTGCCAGGGCAGTAAAACTTCATGACAAGGGCGTGGACAACGAGAGGATACTTGCAGGCAATAAATAGATTTTCAGAGAGGGGTTTTAAATACTTCCAGTTATCATAGGTGGGTCTTTTTAAGCCCTAAATGAATAATAAAATTCCCAAATCATCATAATACTAATGTATTGTTATCAGTTCACTCTGGTAACCATTTTCTAATCACAATAAAAGGCAAGGGATGTGGACATGAACCCTTTTGAATGCAATTACCTGTTTCTAAAGGCCCTAAAAATATACGCTTCTCTTGGTTCATGAGTCTCTACTATCCTCTTGAAATTTAAGTCATGTCTTTTTGGAGGCACTTGGATATTTAAAAATTATGAAAAAAATGGGTCATATTGTGAGCAGTAGGGTTAAAATGAGAAAATACCATTTCTGACAGAGATAGGCTACCTGCAAACTTTTGTTCCACGTTTTTGAAGTCCATCCTGCTTAGTTTTGTTTTCTAACTAGGAAGGAGACTTTTTTTTTTTTTTTTCAATTGTAGAAAAATGTTTTCTGTTAGAGGCTTGAGGTTGGGGGAAATTCTGTGATTCAGATTCTCTGAAAATACAATGATAAATGGGAGTTTTCCAAATTAAGTGTAATTGTTAAAATATTTAATCTAGTGAGTGAATTGTTAGCCACCCCCTCACTGTAATTCAGGATGGAATTGAGCCTCATTTCTTGGACATCCAGAAATGTTGTTCTTGCCACATGCCAGAACGACTTTCAGATCAAAAGTCACAGTGCTGTACTCACCTAACTGTGGAAGCAAATGCAGCTCACTTTGCAATTTATTAATGAAAGGAACAGTGTATTTGTTAAGTTTTTCTTCAGTATGTGTGTTGCAACTTATCTCCATCTTCAGGGATCTAACAGTAGACAGAACTTTCCACCCTCACGATTTCTAGAGAACTTGGCTTTTGTGTTCTGCACAAATGGAACGCAGCAATTCAAAGGGACAGGGTTGACAAAGCTGTGGAAATTCTTGGTCCCAGCTTTCACAAGTCTTGTGCGTTCATGCACACTTCTGTTATATTCAGAAATTAAGATAGGTACTGCCTAACCCACCACCTTGAGCATCTACCATCCTGTTCATGGATACCTAACACAGGTCACGTTTCCCTTGAAGATGGTATTTCCTGGAGAACTACAGCCAAGTGTAGCTGCTGAGAGTCACCTTGTCAGTGCCTGTCTAACGCTGGTAGGAGGGGAGGTGGAGCAACATTTAAAACCAGTAGCTCTGATGGCTCTGATGATCAGATCCAAAGATCAGTTAATACATTGTAGGTGTGGCTATGGACTTCATGTGGAATACTAAAATACCCTTCATGCATTTTATTTTATAAACTTAAACATAGTAGTAGAGAAATTTATTCTTCTAGATTGTCCTCTTTACCTTACAAAAGTCCCTTATATGAGGATTCCATAGAGTTTCTTTATCAGAAAAAAAAAATATTTAAAGACAACAAAGGGAAAATGAAGTGCATATTTAAAGTGATCTTCTGTAACAGTTTTAGAAAAGCTCAGCACATTTATTTGCCATTCATTCCACTTTTCGGAGGGGCTGACTAATAACATGAAACACATGACCAGAGCTTACATTCCTTGAGGAAGAGGATGACATTGCCAGTGTTAAACTGCAAGCTGAGTGCCTGAAATGCTCCCAAAAGAAGGTGAGGAAAGATCTTCATGACAGGGATAGATGGCAGAAATCTCAGGGGTTTGTAGCAAATAAGTGGGATGAAGTCACTTTTTGCTCTGTGGCCTAGATCTGGTCTTGGGGGCTTGCACGTTCTCCATTCCTGGAGCTGTGCAGCAGAAGGGAGGCCCCTCTGCACCCTGGTTTGTGTTTATTCTGTCACAGCTGTGCTGCTTCAGTGGGGTCCTTCTGTATCTTCACTGGGAAAATGGGGAAAGGAACAGCTAGAAAGGCCTCCTGGCATATATTCAGGTGAAGGGAAATCAACATTAGGCAAAGTTAGAGAATGTGGATGATTGGAAACACAAAATAATTTGTGTCCTACAGTTTTTCAAATATTCTAATAGATTTCAGATTAATATGGGCATTAGTGGTTAAAGAAAAAACATCAAGAGCAATGTAACTGTTCTTTGCATTACCTATTTACAGCAACCACTGTTTTTTTTCTATTTATTCTGCCATTTTCAGACCCGTACAGGTCTGAAAGTAAATGCATAACAACACATTCAATTTAAGCCCCACTAACTATAGAAAAATAATATGCTGCCCTGAATGCTAATACACTTTAATTCTTTTATTCAGGCCTTTATGAATCACCAAGATTTATTCTTCTCATAACATTCTGGAAGTGAAAGTAATGAGGAAGTAATAGGCTAAAGAAGGAGGCAGTATATATTTTCTGACATATTTGTCAGCAGTCATGTACAATATGGCATTGAATATTCTTGGATTATTATTTATTGAAAAAATGTTGCTAAAGAAAGACAAGATAGAACTATTAAAATATTAATTGAAGTTTAAGAGCTGCAGTGTTCCTCAGTAAGATTGAATTGATCTTACCAAAATGGATCCCAGCTAAGGATCTGTTCAAATGTGTTCATACTCTTCTCATGAACTGCAATACTTTGTATTTTTTTTTAATTTATTCGAAAAGAAAATGGAGTACATTTTCATTACATACATAACATACATTACATGGGATACATACATTACTTTTATATTCCACTTGATGAATTTCTGATAATGCCGTTAAAAACATAAGGTTCTCCCTATACATTTACAAGTGTGGAAGCCTGATGGCACTTTATACACTTCTGGTAGTATTAGACTCTGTCCTGGCAAAATTCCATGATAAATTCAAATGCCTGATCTCACGTTCTGATTTATTCTGGAGTACTCATCCACTACCAAGTCCATGATCTCCTTTATGTCTGGCATATATTAGTTACAGTCAATACTACTCACAGTGCGTTATGGGAGGATTTCAGCCTTCTAAATGCAACATCATTCACTGGGTAGGAAACTGACGTACAACAATAGATCTATAAACTCCTCTGCTCACTGTGGGATTGAGCTGAGCGAGTCCCTTGACTTCTCTGTTTCCCCTCCCATCATTTCTGTGTGTGCTATCCATTAACTTCATAAACTCTCCAGGGCAGAAACTGAGTTTGAAGTGCTTAGTTCAGAAGGAGCTTAATCCCTTTAAATGCTACTTAAATATAAATAATAGTAATAAATTCTTGGCAGGAGGCTGCTGATAACTGGGGCTGCTGCATTGCCATGCTGAATAACACTGTCCCCTTGACTCCCTGAGTCTGCCTCCCCGAGGTCCCATCCTGGAGCAGTCACAGTTGTGCTCCCTCCTCTCAGTCTGGGTGCAGTGCCCAGACTTGGTACCCGCATGTCAGAGACAGAAAGGTGGTGGGTCAGCTTTGCTACATAAAGACCAAAACTGCAGGCAAAGAGGGTGTGTGATAGCTGTGAGGTGTGAGTGTTGCAATCAATGCTCTTCCTGCAGAGGCATTTTGGTGTGGACTCAGGTTGGTCATCCTTGGCAGGTGGGTCAGCACGGCCCTTCCTGTGCCCAAATCATAGGGCAGGTGGGATCATCCCAGCAGGAAGCCTGCTTCTTTAGAGTAGTTGTAGAGATGCATTGCTCTTTCAACTCTGACACCCTCTGAGATCAGCCCAAGTAAATGTTGTGCATCTTCATTTAGAATGTTGTCGTATAAGTTTTAGTTTGGGTCTTTCAAAAGGCTTTAGGAATTGCAAGACTAGAGGTACATTGGAATGTGTGGTTTTGCTGAAACTAAAGCAATAACTCATGGCTGGTTACACATTCAACTAACATATTTTTTAGATCTCTAATTTTTTTAAAAAATTACAGGATTGATATTTAATTTTTTCTCTTAGAGATTGCTTGAATAAAGGATTAATGTTAAAAGAAGCTGCAGAAGACAGTGACTACTTACTAGTAATTAGGAAAAATCAGAACTAAAGCCATTTTTGAAATTAATCTGGAGTTATGGAAGCAAATATTCATTCCACTGCAGAAGGATTTTGGAGTCTGAAAAATGTCTTGAAACTTGAGGGAGTTTTTGAATTGTGACGTTATAATATTTCCATGGATGAAATCTGTCTGTTTACTTGTTCCTGTTTCAACTGTCTGAAATTATTGATACAATTGGTTTTGGTTTATCTTTTTATGATGTGTGTTTGTGTTCCTCAGATAAATGGGAAGCCTCTGCAGTACATTTTCCCTCATGCAAGGCTTAAGCTACTGAGAGACCCAAAGGATCACACAGTTTCAGGTAAAAAACAACCCTCTACCAGACAAGATAATTAATTTGATTGGAGTGAGTTATACAAAAAATTTGCAGTATTAAAAATAGTTACTTGTTCTATGAAGCAGGAAATTCTGTGGTCATTTTAAAGCTTGCTCCTTGGTTGTAACAGAAAGCAGCAGAGCGCAAAAAAGGTCACAACATCTGTTCAAGATATATAAGCTATACAGACGATCAAAACAGAAGGAAAATCTGTTGTGTTACCCAATAAGCAGTCTGTTTTGCTGTTGCTCTTTATATAACTCTGTATTCTCTGCATGAGTTTTTATAAAATAGGCTTGTGCAGGTGTTCAAATTGTGCAGAACTGAGAATTTTGTTCCTTCTGTTCTAGAACTGTAGCCCCTACACAGGGGATTAGCAGAACAATCAGATCCCATTTTTCTGTGATATCTTCATATGGAAACATTTATCACAGGACTTATCACAGATTTATTCTTTTTTCCTTAACACTGATACAAATGTTCATGTAAGTTGGAGTCTGCTTGCAGAGGAGATGAACGTGTCAAAGGTGATATTCATTCACCTTCCAGGTTGAGAGAAGGAATGCAGTGTGATATTTTCATGTACAAAGGTGTAAAAGGCTGCTGGTTACAAGATGTAGCACAGGTCAGATCTGTCTGACCTTTCTGGAATTGTACTTTTTCTCACATCTAATACTGATAAGGAACTCAATGCTTTTTTAATATGCTCTGTGTCTTCTTTCAGAGGTGAATGTTTTAAGTGGATTTGTTGTGAAACCATCAGACTTTCTTTTAACTCACTTAAAAAATTCTAAGAGTGTGTGTCAAACTCTGCTTCTGCACAGAAGTAATTACTGACTGCCAGCTCTGGTGTTCCCTCGAGCATTAAGTAGAAAGTGGCATGAACTTACTTGAATTGCTAAATATTGTTTTCCCAGGGTTTCTGGCAGTAAAATCTCAATAATTTCCATCCTCAGTATCCACCTCATATTTAGGGTGTTAAATGAATGTTCTGTCTGTATTATGAGGTATTTTCTTGTTAGTCACTGTAACACCCACTGATGATTTCAGAATACAGAAAGACCCCTCCACCCACACAGCACAGTCTGAAAGGAGCCCTCGGCTCTGCTGTGTGTCAGCCTGTGCTGCTCCAGGCCCTCACAGACCACAGGAACTCCTTGGCATCCTCATGGGGATCTTTGCCCTGCAGGGTGATGAGTAATGCTGTGATCCAAGCTGCTCTCTTACTCAAAAGCAAGTGGAATTACAACCACACAACTGTAAAGCTCATGATTTAGTGATGCTGAAGCCTGCTCTCCTATGCAAAGTTACTTACCCTCATGTAGTGTGAAATGCCTATTCCAAATAATTGACTAGTGCTTGTGCTGGCAACCACAGCAGCACACTGTGCAGCAGGGTAAATGCCTTATGATGGGCAAAACCAAGGTGCAGATATTAACCTCCCATTTACTAATGCCCTGCACACCATGAAGTCACACAGGATCAAAAATTTACTCATAATCCTGCTGGGACTGCTCATTGCTGTAGCTGTATAATATTGTACTTAAATTCTAATTGGAGTTATCAAGTTCGACTCTGTGTCTAGAAGCTGCAGTCATACCTCTGTGTTTAGTCCAGATAGGTGCTTAGAGACCTGCACAGACATATCTCTGCGCAGACATGCATGATGTATATATAGATTTAAGAGGCTTAAATGCAAATTATACAGAAAAGAGCCAGAAGTAGAATAGGGTACCAATGGGGAGGACCTGAAACAGAAGAATTAGTTGTATTTTTCGCTCCTTACACATCTTCCAAGCACCCATAACTCCTCGACTATGTACCTCCCTTCCTCCTTTCTCAAGTGTCTGAAGGATTAAAGCAGACAGAAACTCTCTTCACATCTGCAGTGTTTAATGCTTAGCCTTTAGCTTTCAAATGATCTCTCCCAGAGATACACACATGGTTTTAAAAAATTTAATTTTGATTAAACCTTATCTGCAAACAATTAGCAAGTATCTTTGTTTAATAAGCAGACAATTACTATTAACGAGGGGAAGACAGAGAAATCTATTGTGCATCAGAAGTTACTTAAAATATTGGTAAATTAAACAATATATACTTTTATATCATCACAGCTACATCACTACAAGAGTATTGGATATTTATCTAGATGCCATGTTTTTTTGTTTTGCTGGTGGGTTTCTTTCTCTGTTTCTTTTTATTTATTCCCTTGGACTCTTTCTCCTCTCCCCTTCTCCCTCCCCTTCTCTTTCTTATCAGAAGTATTAAAATGAGGTGTTGAGTCATTTTGTTTGCGTTATACTTCTTGCATGAACACAGGAAGAGTGTATGCTAAAAAAACAGAACAACCCTCAGTAAAGCTCACACGGGGAGTCAGGTCTCTCCAAGAGAACAGCCAGTTATCCAGGTGGCAATGGGAATCTCTGTTGCAACCATCCTTTCAGTAGCATCTTCAGCTGAACTGTTGTGTTGCTGGATTCTTACAAGCCAGCTGGCCTGTGGTCCTGGGAGATCACAACAGCATGTGTGTCATCCACCGTCTCTGATTACCTCACAATATGTACAAAACATTCTCTGTCTTAGCTATGCACAAAAGCCTGTCCTATGTGATATTTCTGCACAGGCAAGGACAGTTTCTACAGATGTTTTAAATTATCTACGTGCAGTTTGGTGGGTTCAGCGGGAGGAGCTGCCTGGAGAGATGCCTGAGACCGACAGGTTCTCCTTTCAGGGACTGAAGGAACACATCTTCAGTATACAATTAGTGTATCTTAACTGGAGTGTGCACAGCTGAAGCTCCGTACGTAAATGTCCCAAACGATCCACAATTCCCACAAAGAGAATTCCTGTAACTGTTGACCAGCTGCTTTGCTGGGAAACTGGCCAGTGCTTCAGCCCATCATCTCATCTCAGTGGAATTCCTGGGCCAACCTGAGCATTAATGATTCAGTGTGCTGGGTCAGCCCAGACAACCAGCTAGACCACAGCTGTAACTGTAGGGCAAGGTGGAATTTTATCCTAATATCAGCATTATAATTTGAATTCCACAGGTCTCATCACAGTCTTAGCATAGTAGAAATTACTCCCTGATTATGGATCCAGAAATTGTCACTTTATGAATATCAACTATGAGAGTAGTCCACAATATTTTAAAATTCAGGCTGTGTCACTACATATTACATGCACATACGTTCAGTGTATTTGCTTTCTTGATTAATGAAAACAGGCATTGAGGTACAGATGTCTTTGATGTCTCTTACATAACCTGGCATGATTTTGCACACAAAAGCATATCCTGCAAATTTTGGCATGTGAATGAGGTGATTAAGGAATGAGGAACTTAGCCAAAATTGTAATGGAAAGAGAATAGTAGCTCTGAGTGAAAAATAAATGTATACTTGCTCATGGGCTTCTCCTCTGAAAGTTCCTGTTTCTTTATCATATGCCATCATCAAAAACTCACAACTCTTCTTTTCAAGGTATGCAATGTGCCCTCCTCAGGAAATGTTGATAAGTGTGAAGGATTTTCTCTGCAAAGTTTGATTGATAATTTGCAGTTTAAAAAAAAAAAAATAAAATTTGGCATCATAATTATGCTGAGGTGCCAAAGCAACAAAAGCAGTGATCAGTGAATGATAATATAGCCATGTTTTACGCTCCAGAAACTCACTGTTTGTTTTCATTGAGAGTCCCTTGCTGCTTTTGGATCCCTTAGCAAAGCAGCATAAGTGCTGTTTTATACTGCCAGAATTTTCTCGTGGTTTTTTTAACACACCATCATTATAATTGAAAAAGTGAATTAAGGACATGGCTACTGAAAGTAATGAAAGCACTGGCAATGCCTTTGGAAATGTAAAGATGACTTACATTGTGTTATTCCTGATCAGAAAGATCTTTAGGCACACTCTGGGTGAAAATCCAACAGGGGAGATATGTCTCAATACATCTGTAGGTACAACGAGTGCACTCAGTTAAAGGTAATTTTTGCTGCATTGCCTCACTTAGTCTGAGTCACAAGGAATTCTTCCTTTTGAAAGTAGGGATTTTGTGTGTTTCCAGGGAGAAAAATGTACCTTTGAACAGACAGACTGCCTCTGTTGTGGAACAGCCCCTTCATTTCTGATACTTTAAAAAAAAAAAAAAAAAAAAAAAAAAAAAAAAAAAAAAAACCCAAAAAAAAAAAAAAAACCCAAAAAAAAAAAAACCCACCCAGAGAAATGATTCAGAAAAATCTGTGAACTTTACAGTACAGGAAAGAAGAGAGTTAGACTATGGGCAGAAGACTATGTCCCTGATCTCCACTGGAGCAGTGATGTCAGTGAAACTGCTAAAAGGATGCCAGGGATGCCAGGATAGCTGTAACACTACAAACATGAGACGTGCCCCATACTCTCCATAAGGATTCTGCAGCGTGCCAACTCATGGAGTGGTTAACCTGAGAGAGAGGAAGAGAATTCAAAGAGTTTTCCTTTATCAGGACCTCATTGTTATAGATAATCTAAATAAATAACCTTATGTATTTAGGGTTCTTTCACCTGCAAGTTCAGCAAAGTGAGTTCTTACAGCAAAATACTCAAGTGCAACAAACATATGATTACTAATCTATTAAAAACATATTAAATATAGCCACAGTCTGTGTTGAATGTGATATAGTAGTCAAAGGCAGAGAGTGAGAACTGTAACCCACCTCTTATCTTCATACACTTAGAAGATTACTTATTCTATTTCTTTCATTTAATGTTGTGAAGGACTGAGATAACACTTTGCGCATAAAGCAATACCCTCCTCTAACATTTCCTTGTCAGTGGGTAAGGATTTAATCCCTAATTAATGGTCAACATTCCCTTAAACAGTTATCAGAGATGTGGCACAGAAGGTAAAATCTGTAAACACAAAGGGCTGTTACAGCCAGGCAACCTCAGAGATTTTCCTGGGAAGTCATATGGTGGTAAGTGAGGACAGGACTGGAAATAAAAGGAAGGAGAGGTGTCTGTTGATGTCTTAATAGCAATTTTAGAAGGAACTCAGTGCCATTAAACTTTTCTAAACTAAAAAAAAAAAAAAATGTAAACCACAAACAAATTTTTCTTTTTGTTAGAAACACTTGGTAGGTATACAGATCATATATTACAGGTTTTAGTTTCTCCTCTCTAAATTATTTTAATTCAGAAAGCATTAGTGTATATATTTAAAATAATTTCCACCCCCAACACAAGCAAGACATCAATGAATAGGAGAGAAAGTAGAGCAGAGGGACATCAGGGTGGTTGGGGCTGCAGTGCCTGCCCTGAGAGAAGCAGCTGAGGGACAGGGTTTGTTCAGCCTGAAAAGGAGGCACTTTCTGAGGGGTTCTAATAGCAGTGATCCCATTCCAATGAGGAGCTTATGAACAAGAAGGAGCCAGGCTCTTCACAGAGATACATGGCAGGAGGGTAAGAGGCAATGGTAATAAGTGAAAACAGGAGAGGTTGCTACTAGATATAAAGAAAATCTCTTCTCCCGCTTAGCTATAACTATTAATATGTGCAAATCCAAGTTATTTTGTGACTTGCTTAAAAATCCTTCCATATTAAAATGGGAAAGAGAGTGTAAGTAGTTAGATAGAGGCCTGCTCACTAAATCAAGCTGTGTGGGCAAAAACAATATGACAAAGAAGGGAGAAAAAATTCAGAACAGATGGAAAAGGTTGTGTATCATATTTTGACCAATACAATCTTGATGACAAGACCAATGCTGAGTGGTCTTTCTAGTCTTTGCTAAATGTCTTGAGGTGCTTCAGAGTCTAAGTTTAGAGTAGTAAGGTCACTGTGTTTGCATTCATGTATATGTTCAAGAAAACAGTGTCACCGCTGGCATGTCTTACCATAGGATTGCATCGGCACTACGCATAAATAGCATGAACTACTGCCCTGTAGGTCATATGAGTGATGATTCTGTTTCCTCTAAACCCTTTCCTCCAGTTTACCAGCTTCATGAAAGTAGTTTATAGTAGATACAACCTTTGTGCTCCCCAAATACAAGCACCATGATTACTGGAGAAGTAATGCAAAATGGAGAGGAACATATTTCTTGCTTTCTTCTTGGCATGACTGTAAGTTGGACAAGTCTATGCAGCATCCTGGGCAAGATTTTTAGCAGGTATAATTGTTTATTGCTGATAGCAAAATTTTCTAAAATCTATTAAACATAAGCACAGTCTTATTAGGTCAGACATAAGGTTTGTTTAACCCTTCATTGCGGCTCTAACAGAAGGTAGTTAAGAATATAAGGCCAGGGTAAGCACAGTGCAATATTCTTACAGCTTCCATTAGTCTGTGATTCAGCCACCTGTGAAGCAGTGGTTGGTTTTTTTGCATTTCATGAAGAACTATGCTTTTCCTAAAGTAATATATAATATATAAAAGTAATATAATGTAAATATTATATTATACCTCACATATACACCTATATATCTTATGTGTTATATAGGATTACATCCTGTTATATTAATTATGTTTCTGTTTCTTAAATACCAATGCTGATACAGATGGGCAGTTCAAAAATAACATTTTAAACAATGAATTTCAGCTGTCAGTCAATGTCATCTATTGAGCCATTGGTGTCTATCAGGAAACACAGCTGAAACTCAGTGCCTACAGGTGTTTTTATAGATTTAAAGATACAGTCTACCATAAATGACACCATAGATTCTGATGTGACAGATCATCCAAAAAGAAGAGACCTGTATTTTGTTTTCAAGTAGATGTGATAAATGCTCCAAGATGTTAATTCATAAAACACTTCACGATCCTTCAGGATGATAACCAGTGTGCAAATCAGCATGAAGCAGATTTGCAGCTGATATAAATCATCACGGTGTGATTAAAACAACTGTAATATATCTGAATTTCATCAGCTCAGGATTTGACTTCATGTCTATTTTCTGCCTTAATTGCCAATGGCCAAGAAATGCAATAGCTGAGTAGGCTTAATCATGTTTCTAGGAAACAACTTCATTTAAGCTAATTTTCTTAGAAGCATCAAAACAATTCTCCTGAGCACAATCTTTAAAATGTTGTACCTATCTAAACAACCAAGCTCTAATGTGGATCATTATATCATGTATTCCAGAGCATTACATAGAAATAATACTGAAAATAAAAATTTAGCCTGGATTTTATTATACACATTACTTTGCCTGCTGCTTTCTATGTTCCTGAGCTAACTTGGTTTTGTTTGCTTTTTTCATTATTCCTTTTCATCTGTTCTTCACACTTTAGAGATTGCTTTATCACAGCTATGATAACTAAGTAAGTGGCTTGCATTTCTTCATGCTACTTTTGACTCTGAACTCTCCAAGAGAAGTCATGGCTGTTTTTAATGTGGCTGACATGTCTGTTCCATACAGACAATGGGACAGGGTGTAGAATTGTTCTGGCAGATAAAGGCCTACCAACACCCTGGCATGTGTCTGGTCTAGATAAGCCTGGAGGAGGACTGGGGAGATAATGTCTGGTAAATGAACATAAGAGGAGGGTATGTTCTGTCTCCATTCAGAGCCAAATAGCATTTAAAAAACTTCATACTCTTTGGTTTGATTGATATGTTCTCATTGCTATAACATGGTACATTGGCATATTGCAAAAACTTTCATGCCTAATGTCTCCTTTTCATTCTTTATCCTCATGCATTTTTCTAACTGCTACCATTGGCCCAAAAAAGATCACCTTTGTGCTTCATTGCTATAATTTACCATTCTGGTTATAATTTAATTTTTTTTGTCAGTATTGTTAGAAAGTGATAAAAACCGCATTCGGATTTGTATTTCTCTCCTCTCTCAGTGGTATGTCTGTGCATTGGCTTCTGGACCTGAAACACAAGACTAATCTTTATTTTTGGATTTAAGTATATCTTCTCTTTCAAACTCCTCAGAGACACGTGCTGTAGATCTGCATTTTGCAGTTTAAGCCCATTTCAATTTTTTCCCATTTTACTTCTATGTAGTTTCAACTTCAAAGTACACAATATCCAAAGGTGGTAAAATTGACCATGGGTTTACAGAAATAGTGACCTCTGGCTACCATCCTGAAGGTTATACTTTTCCACTCTTAGTAATCCAAATCAGTAGCATTTTTTTTAATATCTTTTTTTAAAAGTTCAGTCACCTAAAAGTCTGTTAAAAATTCATATTGCTCTGTGACAAAAGTCAGATTGCTGCTGATGCTCGTATTTAGAGTCTCCTATGGCAATTCATACAAACTCATGTGTGATTACTGAAAATCTGTTGTACATTCTAATTGCTTCTTTACTTTCCTTGCTCATCTAATTAGACAGACAAATGGTTTCATACTTTGAAAAATTAGCCCAGAGGAAATATTTGCTTGAATTAGCACATGAACAATGTTTGCACAGAGCTTCTGGGTCACGTACCAGCATTCTCCTGCATGTGTTAAAGTTGTTGCCACTGCATGGAACCTATATAATAATTAAACAAAGTCAGGCCATGCTTTAGGTGCTGGAATTCTATTTATTTTTGTAAGAGAAAACATCTCCAGAAAATGACTTTTCAGTTTTGTCTGAAAACAGGGCCACCAATACCAGCAAAAGCCTGCTGGGCCTTGAGTTGCTCAGTTTTTTGCTGCTCTTTTTAATTTTTTTTTCTTTAACCTTTATCTTATGTAGAGGGTTATTGGCATTTGTTTGGAAAGTCTAATCTTTGCTGAGATGTCGAAATAGTTCCATGAAATCTAGGCTGTTTAAACTCTAATGGCTATAATGGAGCTGCTCAGTAAAGTAATAAAAAAATGACAAGATTTTATGAGCTTCATGACCAGAGCAACAGCGACAGATTGGCAACAATCTGATCTTTATTATCTCCATAAGGAACAAAAAAGACCAAACTGCAGCTGCAGAGCTCAGGTCATGGTCAGCCTATTACAGGAAAGTAAATTATAATCTTTCTGATATACAAGGGAATACAATTTCATAGTGGTCTGAGGCACAGTGACCTACACAAGGTCAAAATAAATACCACTAATAGGACAGAAAGTATCTCCTGTAGGAATTAAGAAAAAGAGATGAATTTTCAAAAAACTTTTGTAGTGATGCTTGCCAGGTCACCGGTTACAGAATCTATTGGTCTCAAGTTGTTCATCACTTCTCATATAATTTTCATATGTGTGTATATATATATATATATATATATATATATATTATGAATATGCATCACTGAAACAGGTTGTGACGTCTGGAAGGATATGAAATGACAAGTGAAAGTCATAGGTTATGTTAATTGCCAAAAAGCCAAAAAGCTAATGGTCATTCAGTATTTTTCTCTTAGTATGGATTTCTCTCAAAAGTAACTCTGCAATTATTAAATACTTGAAATCTTGAATACCATGGAATGGAAAGGAATAGACTCAACTAGACTAGAATTGAATAGAATAGAAAAGAACTATTTCAGCTGGAAAGGACCTACAACAATTCTCTGGTCCAGCTGCTGACCAGTTCAAGGTGGAACAAAAATTCAAGTGTGTCATTAAGGTCATTGTCCAATTGCCTCTTAAACACTGACAGATGTGGTTCATCAAGCACCTCTGGAGGAAACCCGTTCCAGTATTTGACCACCTTCTCAGTCTAAACTTCTCCTGGTACAGCTGTGAACCATTCCCACTAGTCCTATTACTGGATACCAGGGAGAAGAGCTCAGCTTCCCCTCCTCAGGAAGCTGTAGGGAGCAATGAGGTCACCTCTCACAGCCTCTTCTCCAAACCTGACGAACCCAAAGCCCTCAGATGGTCCTCACAGGACATTCCTTCCAGCCCTTTCACCAGCTTTATTGCCCTCCTTTGGACACATTCAAGGACCTTCACATCCTTCTCAAATTGTGTGGCCCAGAACTGTACGCAGTGCTCAAGGGGAGGCTGCAGCAATGCTGAACAGGGTGGAATAATCACTCTTTTGACCAGCTGGTGATGCCCCCCAGGACGGAGCTTGCCCCCTTGGCTGCCTGGGCACACTGCTGACTCACATGGAGCTGCTGCTGACCAGCACCTCCAGATCCCTCTCTGCAGGGCTCATCTACAGCCACTGCTCTCCCCTTTTATACTTGTGCCCAGTGTCATAGGTAAAGGATCCAACATTTCCACTACTTCAGTCTAATCCCATTAATCATAGCCCAGTGCTCCAATCTGTCTAGATTCTTCTGAAAAACCTCTTATTCTTCAAAGGTGTCAACCCTTGTTTTTTGTCCCAGTTTTTTATCATCAGCAAACTGGCTAATGGTATATTTAACTCCTGCATCCAGACCCTTGATATGTGTATTGAACAGAATGTATATTGAACAGAATATATATATTGAACAGAACTGGCCCTAGAATTGATCCCTGAGGAACAGTGCTGCTGACCGGCCACCAGCCATACATAACCTCAGTCACTACAACCCTTTCAGCTCTGTCCCTCAGCCAGGTTTTCACCAAGCACAAGTGAACCAACTCATCCCACAGCTGGACAACTCAACCATAAGGATGCCATGAGGGCCAGTATCAAAAGCCATATTAAAATCCAGAAAAACTACATCCCCCACCTTCCCTTCATCTGCTGGACAGGTGATCTACAGCTTTGAAGTTTGTATGTTCAGCTGCACAAATCAGTGGCTCCCAAGCTAACTGTAATGATTTAGTATTCATTTTTGTTGTTGTTGTTTATCAAATGATAAAACCAATTCAGTTACATGATTTACCTTGTTAAAGTTTAGCATTATGTATTTTGAGGTTTGGGTTGTGGGGGTTTTGGGGTGGTTTTGGGTTGTCTTTCTTTAGTTTAGTGTGTAGCATCTCAAAGCTTTAGCTAAGATTAGATGGGAGAGTAGGATCACAGCCTTGGGAGATCAGTAAAAACAGTTGCAGTTAATCAGCAGTGTTCTTGCTTTGAAGCATCTTAAAAAGCATTGGATCTCAAATGTGTAAAATCCCCTTTGAAGAGATGTTTTCCTGAAGATATTTTCCATGAAAATCAATGCTCATAATTCAGAAAGGTGCTTTCTCTTATTCAAAGCACAGTGATTTGCTTTCTGATGCTTACTGTTCTTGTGTCTTCTAAAGAAGAAAACAGTAGTTCAGTAATCTGAAAATCTAAATTTGAAAGATGAATGTTTGGTGATATCAAAATAGCCTGAGATATAGAAATTAGGACTCAAAAATTAAAAAAAAAAAAATAAACAAAGGGAAAAGAGATCTGAGAAAGCACACTATGAATGATATTTTTAAACTATCTGCATTCAAGGTGATAAATTGGGCAATGTCATTTCAAACAGAAGTAGTAAGCTCAATATTTTCAATAGATACAATATAAATGGGTCTGAAATTCCATCTTCGCATGAGAAAATACAGCAAGACCCACGCAATATTTCTTTGTCAGCCAGAACAGAACACTGAGAGCTCAGTGGGCAAAAAGTAACTTGTTCATTCTGACTACCAGGAATGAATGTTTTCTAATTTAATTTAAAATGTTTCTTCTGGTAATATTTTTGCAATACACGCACATACACCTCTGTGATTGTCCCTTAGCAAGCATACTTTTACTTAATACATAAGTGAGTCATACATTTGACTCAAACCTGCAAAAATAAAATCACAAGCTCTTTCAAAGTGTCTAGGAATAAAGATCTTTATATATTAGTAGTAATATGGGCAAACACCTTAATTTACAAAATCTAAACCAATATGTCAGCCATAACTTTCAAAGTTGCCTAGCAAAGGTGTACACTCCTTTATATGACAAACTCCTTCTCTGCCATTCTGTCACAAATAAGATGTCAGCAGTAGAGGTGCTAGTAGATTGTATCATGGTAAAACCCTGACTCTGTGATGAAAAGCATCCAGTCCTACTCATATATTGAAAATTCCATATGTTGACTGTGTGAGTTAAGAGGAAGGTACTGTGTCCTTGTTTGTGTGTGTTATGTACTATGAATAGTTGTTTATTGGATATGCTGAACTTAATAGTTCCCAGTTGTGAGCCTCAGATCTCTAACATATTAATGATTCTTTCTGCCATGTTTGATCAGAAGTTCTCTGTGCAGAGAAGCCCGTATAAATTTCTAAGTCCTAAGAGAGAACTTATGGTTAACTACTGTTACAGGTGTATACATTCACTTTAGGCAATGAAGTACTTATTTTTTTTAAAAAAGCCTTTTTCAATTTTTGTAAAGGACATTTAGGCTCATCCTTAGAATGGAATATTTTCCTTCCCTTCCAAGGTAGAAAAAATAAACTATACCAGTGCTAAATTTCAAATTTGTGGTGAAATAAGGTAGTTAATTTAAAATAACTATGCAGTTTGTTCCAATTACACTGAAAAGTCACTCTCCTCAATGAAAATGTTTGGAAAATCTCAAATTGTGAGGAACGCTGAGGCGCAAAGGGTATAGATTTAGCTAAACTGGAATAGAAAAACAAGTGGAAACTTCTTTGGTCAGAAACTCAATGTGACAATCTTGCTTCTGAAACAAACAGAGGGCTGACTTACCAAACACTAATAGCATTATGAGGAAAAACCTTACCTTAATCTGAAAAGATAAAGCTTTGCACAGAGGTGGTGTGGTGACCTTCCTACAGGTGATTATTCTAAGCACACAGCAGGTTTGGCTTACTAAATTAATAAATTGACAATTAATTACTTAACCATTACAATAAAGGTGGGTAAGTCAGTCTTTATATTCCCAGATCAAAGTGGGAATCATCTCATACGAAATTTTCTTCAAAGAAGAAATTTCTTTCTCTTGTAGGGCAAGTATTTTTTTGTTGAAAAAACAAGACAGCATGAAAAATAGGTAGTGCATAAGTTTAGTTTTATGAGAACGTATTTTAAGTTTTTGTTTTCAGTCTCATTGCTTTGTACATGGGGAGATTAGTGATGTGCTTCTCTCCAGCTGAAATAATGAGTGATGAAATTGTTTTCATCTCTATAATTTGTAAAAAAGTGAGAGTATACAAGATTTGATGATGCTTTACAGAGACTTGTAACCTTTTCCAATTTTTTTAATTTGCACATCCTTTGATGTAAAAGATGTCAATTAAAAGCAAACGTTTAACCAAAATAGCAGCACCTGGAAAGTATAAGTTCCTGTAAATGTACATGCTTTGATGCACAAGGGGGCAAGCTCAAGGATCTCTGTCAATGTCATAATTATATGATTCTCAAAGCTCAGCTATTATAATTTTTCAGATAAATTGCATGCTTGTTGTAGGCATATGATAAAGCTATCTTTTGAATCCGCACTTCACGTGGATTTCTAGCTATTTAATTTAATTAATGCTGCAAATAGCTTGTCAGAAGTTAGTTTTAGCTTCAATGTAATTTTTAGTGAATCAGATTATTTATATTATGTCAGTCATACAGTAGTTACTCAAGAGGATCTGCCCAAAGTTCAGGAAAGTAGCAGATGGAACTGCAGTTGACCTTGGTCTTCCAACCATAGCCAGAAGTTATTGGTGACGTCTTCAGTGAACTCTGATGATTTGTTCTCTTCCTTTCTTTCCAATGAATTATTCATTGTTTCATCTCTGTTTAAAGTTTTCTCTTTCTTTTGATCACAGGCAATGGACTGGGAATCCGAGTCGTAGGTGGGAAAGAAATTCCTGGGAGCAGTGGGGAAATTGGAGCTTACATTGCCAAGATCTTGCCTGGGGGCAATGCAGAGCAGACGGGGAAGCTGATAGAAGGTAAGAGAAATGCATTATCAAAAATGGAACGATGGGAGTGTTGGGAGTTATTTATAATTATACATTTTCTCTTACACAACAGATGCAATCTTGTTCAAGAAGTGAGGACTGAACCTCTATGACTCTTAAAGCAGAAAACTGATAGAAAATAATTGTATGACTTCTATAGCCAAAAAGCACTGCAATGATGAGCAGTATTGTGGCATGTCTTCAGTAATATGTGCCAACATGCTGTCTGTCTCCAGGGTAGGGTAATAGGGCTGGAGTCCAGCTGTATATCATGGTTCTATATGATCAGCATATATCATGGACGTGCTATTTTGAAGATCTTTAACCTGGCTTGATCATCTAAGTGTCTATATCTAAGACTACTCACATTTCTTAGTTGCACAGGTGAAATAGATCACAGATCCAGCTGTCTCTCAGTTACACACACAAACTTTTTTTTTTTTAGTTCTCTAAAGTCCTACTTAATTGAATTTATCTGATGTAACAGTAGCCCAGTTTAAGGTAATCATCCAACCACCCAAAAGGCAACAGGGAAAAAGATCTACAGAAGAGCCATTACTTCATCTAGACCTCTGTTTAAAGAATTGCAAGTGTCTTCCATGTTTAATTGACTTTAAGAAAACTGCATTAAACTTTACACCATATTTTAGACAACCAAAACTAGGTGAAAAGAATTTGACTTAGTTATCAGTAAATTTTCCAGGATTATTGAAAATGTGGTCATTCTGTCTAATAATTCATTTCTGTCTGTGATGACATGAACACTCCCTTCTTTTTATAACTGTTTTCTAGTTCCCTTTTTCATATCTGTGTGTACTTGAAATGTCAGGAAATGGAAAAGAGTGTATTTTTTTTTTTCTAATTCATTCAGCTAACTACTTTTATTTCTTTAAAGAGGACAAGTATTCAGAGAGGGGGAAAAAAAAAAGTATTAAGAATAGTTCTCCCAGACAGAATTCCATTCACGTAAGTTTTCTGAATGGTAAACATACAACAGAAGTCATGATTAAATCAAAAGTACTTTGCAGATAGAAAACTGAGTAAGTGATTAAAGAGTGTATTTAAAAAGAATTGTTTAATTATGTTGTGGATATTACAAAACAGTGTCACCTGCATTCACCCTGTGGCTTTCTATATCCTTGGTGTTTTCTTTGTCAATATTTTATTGATATACATAAAAAAAGTTCACACACCCCAATGTCAATGAAATGTATCAACAGAAATATCTTGCTTTTTGGCCATTCATATTTAATGGGAATTATCTCACTTATCAAATGATAGAATAATTTATTTGCTGTGCATGAATGATGAAAGAATTGACCTTAATTTAGTGTGTTTTGAAGCAAGGATTTGTTTTGGCTCCCTCCATACAAAAAGTAGGTCTTTCATAACTGTGCTAGATCATGCATGCATTGTTTCAGTACCAAGCAAGTAAAGAGGAAAATGTGATTATTCAACATTTGCCCAAGACTCGACATTTCAAGAAAGGCAATGAGCAGCTACTGCTTGGAATGATCTGCAGTCTTGTGGTTTATTTGTCTGGAAAATGAAGTTCAAAAAATTTCTTCACTCACTGTATAGGTACATTTCAGCAGTGATCAAGAACATCTCAGATTTACAAAAACTACAGGAGAAGCTCTGGCATAGAAATTTTTTTTTTTCAGTCTGCTCACATAATATATTTTGAAGGTTTATTCATATTTTATAGAAAGATGAATATGACAGTAAAATATTTATTCATTTGGTTCATTCTCCCATCATTTGTTCAGTCATGTTTCTGATCTGAACTTTATAAAAGTATCCAAGACTTGGATATGTTGACATAAATCAACTCCATCAAAATCACTATATTTCATCTCTTGAATTTGTCCACACAATGTCTCAGAATATGTTTTAGTACTGATGTGTTAAATGTTCTGCCAGAGAGTAAAAATGCTTCCTGCAGAATCTACCTTCACTATGACATACAAGACAAACACTTCCTCTCACTGTCATTTACCTTTATGTCTTGACTTTATATCTAGTTTACTTTTTATGTTATTTTAGATGGCTATCATAGATCAACAAAGAATGTTTTGCTCCTTCGCTGTGAGTTGTGGTTGTTTTAGTGGAAATATGGCTGGTTCCCATTTAACCTCTACCCTTCATAAGTGCTAAAATCCTTTGAGATCTTCCATCATTCTCATATTGATGTGTGTAAATCCAGCCAGACTGCTAATTTTACCAACATTGCTGATATTGTTATGTCTGAAAATAGACTGGCTGCTTCTCTTTTTCAAGTTATTTGCTGTCTCTCACAGAACACAGAAAGAAAACATGAAGAAAACTTTGTATGTCTTTATCTCTAAATGCAATTACATTTTAGTTTTTTGTTCAGTAATCACGAGTCACTTTTTCTGATGAAATGCTGTGTGACTACAAGTCAGAGTATACACCTAATCATCAAGTGAACATATACTAATGTCATTACAAGTTAATATCTTGATTCATTAGCCTTTCTAAGAACATGAGTCACTGCAAAAAATCCCATCAACTTAATTAATTCCTCTAATTCTAAAAACAGTGGGTCAGGTCTGAAAATCCTATCAATAGCATATGGAACAAGGATGGATTTACTGTGGTTATGAAGGAAGCCAAACTCCTACCTGCTCTCTGTGTGACTGCATATAAAGAAATGACACACTTTAAATATACCGGTAGCATTCCTATCCTTAGGGAATAGCAGTCCATAAAATTTTAGCTTATTTAAATAGCTTTGGAGGAATCTTGATGCTGAAAAAGTTTATTTATAGTTCTGACTGGCAAATACCAGTCTTCTTGGTTCTCTCACCTTGAATTGCTTTCAGATGTCAAAAATATCTCTGATTCATCACTCACTGGCGTAAGAAAAACTGGAGGTGGAAGACTCATTCCACTGAGCTCATCAAGTGCAAGGACTGTGTCAATTTGATAGATGTGTCTGTGCTCCCTCTCGTGTTGACAGAAAGAGCTCAGTTATATTCCACCTGGTAAATCCACTGAGTGAATGGCATTTCAGCCAGCATTTTTCAGAAACAGAAGAACCTAGAGTAAAGAGCAGAAATAAAATGTTAATGTCTGTTGCCAACTGTTACAAATTTGCTGGATGCCCTCAACATTCCAGTTTTCTTATTGGACCATTTCAGTAGGCTGAGTGGAGAGCCTGGGAACTGATGAACCTCAGGTGTCTTTGTTCGAAGTTTTCAATCAGCCAGGCAAACTGTGTTGCAAAGGTTAGGCCATCTGATGTTCACCAAAATGAAGATACTCCTTGATTTTCCAGTCTCCTAGAAATTCTGGGGAGCTTGAATGGTCTAAAAGCTAATGGTGAACCTGATTTGAGTGATCTTATTGCCTTTGCTGACACTCCGCTCAACAGCAACCTTGACACTGGTCAGATTTTTGCTAGCTTGTCTTTGTGCATGTTTATTTTTAATATGTATGCCTCATTTAAATGATATCTTCCCAGGTTTAAAACCAGGAGTATCATATATGGTGAAGACAAAAATTCTCATTATTAAAAATACTGAAATAGCACTCTCAGTTTCCCTTTATAGCAAGTATAATAATGTAACATTTCTAGCATAAATTGGAAGGATGCCACCTATCTATGAGTCACAGACCTTCACTGTAAAATTTTAGAATATAGAGAGTCCATGCTAGCTAAAGACATGCTATTCAATTCAATTCAGTTGACTTTTGCGTTTTATAATTTAATAAAAGTATTCATGATGCAGAGATATTTTAAACTTTCCCATCCTGAAGTTGGTTCAATAATATTGTAAGCAAAACTACCTGAAGTACATACAGACACTGAAAGATAATGACACCCTGTTAAAGCTGACAAGTAGGTCAGAGGAGAGAAAATGCACTGCTGTGTGAGAGTTCTGTGGAAGTCACTGGTGCCCTGCCCCTCAGTCCAATCCTCAGGCACTTGTTTTGATCTAGATTCATACAGGATGCAAGACACATTGCTCCTGTGAGGGTCCTCTAAGAGCCACCTGCAGCCTGATGAGAGGTTAAATAGTAGATGAAAGCACATCCAATGTCCTCAGCACCAAAGTGTAAAGATTGACATGAGTTCTTAAATGTACTCAGTATTGTACTTTTAGACTTGGATTCACTTGCTAAGACACAGACGGTCAGTTTTCAAAATTGTTTGGTTGCCTTTAATTGTGCTGGAAATTCCCTATGCCACATGGCCAGTTCTCCTCAGGAGAGTACTTTGAATGAGTGGATTTTCATTGTGGTTGCCAGAGCTCTCTTTCATCTTTAGAAAACTGTGAAGTCTCAGAACTTTAAGGTGCCTTGAGGAAATAAAATTGAAGTCTCCCCATTCCTCTTATCCTTACTTATTCATATATCTTTTCCCTTCTTCTATAGAAAGTCTTACATATTCTTATATATTCAAGTGTCACAGTTTTCTTTGGTAAGAAGACTTTTGGTGCACAGCTCCCTCTTTCTAATACCCTGATGTGAAGCCAAATAACATTAGAATCATTCATCAGACTGAAACTAAGAGCCATTCTTTGGCCTGTCACGGGATTATTATCTCTCAGAGCCATGGACCATGGCCATAGTGCCAAAAAGAACCCTTTATCACAAATCTTACACCAGTATGGGGAGAAGCATGTTCACTGCTTGCCACCATGCAGCTTTCCACACCAGGAATGACATAAGAGGTGAACAGTGTGTGCCAAAGCATCATGCTATTACTGGAAAAAAGGAGCAACGTCTGGACCACTGGGATGTGATTTCCATCCAATGAAAAATATGATAGGAGAAAGGAGAAAAGGACTATTTGGATTACCTCCATGGTCTTCAGAGAGCAGCCCAGCTCCCCACCTTCAGTTCTCTGGAGAAGAAGGAGGCAGACCTGGGAAGCCCTGTCAGAAGCCTGCCTTAACCAAAATACTCTACAACTCTCACCCCTAGTGTGGACTTTGGCTTATGAGCTTATTCACTTCAAGCATCCCATAGCTTTAGGCTTCATAATAGAGGAATGTATTCTAAGAGAATTCTTTAAAGGCAAAGAAGAAAAAGTCAGGGCTCACTGGAACTCCTGTCTCTATGAGTCTAAGTGTTGTTACTACAGCTCTTCATTATTTCCAGGACAGCCAGTTAATCAAAAAGAAAGTTATGATAAAGGTATAAGGAGGTATATATGATGATGAGGAGTGTAGCTGCTGTGTTAGGTGAAAATCTACAAAATACCTTTTAGTTGATGACCCAGAAATGTGACTGAAGTATGAGAGACTAAGACATATGAGAGCTCTGTGTAGCAACTTTGAGTCTAGGGAAGTCTGCAACTGCAATCTGAAAGACAGCCAACAGGCTCATGGTGTGTGAGCAATCCCTCATGCACAAAGAAGTCTGCATTAACTGGAGAAAAATTGTTTATACTACCTACAGTGCTTCCTCTGAGGAGGATGTGAATAAGGTTAATGAGCGGGCAAGAGAAGAGATGGCCAATATGGGGAAATGATTACCTTTAATTTGGTTGTCTAGTACAAATAAGATGTATCTGGCCATAAGCAATGTTGGATAGAGATTGCTGGAATATTAGTATCATCTACAAAATATTTCTTGAGTTCTGGGCAATGACATCTTTGAATACTGGCAGCTTTCTTACTCTGCCAGGTAAAAGTGCCAATTAGGTAGCTTTTAGAGTCTGTTTCGCCTCCAATGTGCTCCAGGGATGTTTCCTTCGTGTGTATTCAGATCATAAGTTTTCAATCTTAGCTTTTCGAGTTTTTCAGTCCTTGTCATCTTAAAGCATGTCATATACTAGCCCTGGAAACACATGTTTTAAGTCCTCTCAGAAGGACAGCAGGACATGCAACCAGGACATTGACCAGTCCATGAAAGGATTGTTAAGTGTTAACAGTTTCTCTGCAGGTTGTTTGAAATACTTTTGGGCTATTTTGAAAAGCACCAAGTGCTGAATAACAAGACCAGATCATTTCAGAAGGTCTTTTGCAAAGGCAATAGCATGTGTAATGGCTCTCCATCTCATCAGAGCTATCTCTTGGGATGTTGTAGACGTGCTTTGTATGTTGCTTGGAACACACAATGTGACTGGAATGGTCATGGCCACCTAAATAGTTGGAAAACAGAAGCAATAAGTCACTATCCTTCTTCCTTACTCTTGTCACACTTCCCTCTTACCCCTGAGTTACAGATGGGCTGAATTGTAGCACTGGCTGATCTTGGTCATTTACCACGAAGTGCAAATAGGCATCAGGTCTTCTTGAGTTCTACAATACTGTAGTGAGCACTGCTTGCTGTTTAGGCAGCTAAAATTGGAAACATTGATCCAGGCATCACAGTGGAAAGAGATTTTCCAGTCCCCATGAAGCACAGATAGTGAAGAGCCAGCATTCCTTCTTGAGTCCCTCTGATAATTACACTTCTGGCAGAAAGTAGATACCATGACGAAGCTGGAAAATGATGAAAAGAAATTAAAAGAAACACAAGAGGGAAGATAAAATTCTAAAAAAAATGTGGATCAGGTCTCAAATGAACAGAAATGGTCTTCCCATCCTGCACTTCCATTTTGCAGTTTGATTGCTTTAATTTATTACTGCATTGGAGAAAACAAAGAATTAAGTCTGTTCTCTGAGCATTAGCCTTAGTTAGTTAGATTTCTTATGCTGTCCATGCTTATTCTGTGGGGTCAGAAGAGAAGAAAGCTTGCTCTCAACATATCCCCTGGGCTACAGGCTCAGGTTTAACTGTCCCAGCAGAACTAGGCTTTCTCAAAGGCAGCATGCACAAAATAACAGGCAATGCCATCACCGGGTTGTAAGCTTTGCCCTAAAGCTCTTTAGAAAGGACAACCAAACTAAAACCCTAAATGCCCCCTATCAGCTGTAAATCTTGGCTTGCATGCTCCTCTCTTCCATGTATTTTGTTCTGCCTTGTACTTTTCTCACATAAATAGTAATTAATAAAAAGTGTCATGTTGTTCTTGCTAAGTGTGACAGTGGGCATTCAGCATATAAAAATGGCTTCTAAATATTTAGAAATAAAATTTTTAAGGGGAAATTAATTTAGTAGAAAGGACACCCTACCAAAGTGTATCATTTACATGTTACAATTAATCTTATATCTGATAGAATGAAGAAAGAAAGGTTGAAAGTTTCTCAGGCTGGTTTAGCCATTCCATTTAGCCATTCTATTTAGCTATTCTATGTGCAGTCCCACAGAAGGTGGCCTCAATTCTGTTCTGGATATGGCAGGAGTTGAGTCATACTGAGAGTTTAGTTTGACCATTTGCTAAGCTGTGAGGAAGAAATAAGAATCAGCAGAAAGAATGAGAATTGTTTCAGCACCTGTGTGGCACTTACAGAAAGAAATGGGGGAAGAAAGGCTTGCAGTATTAAGAACTGACCTGGAACTTTATGAGAGCTGGTAACAGTAACACTGTCCACAACTTTCTTTACTAAATCTGTTTTGCGGCAGTTGAAACATACTTAGAAAATTATACTTTTCCCTGCTTCACAGTGTAGGGCATGTAGTTTATGGAGATTTAGTTTAATATTATGGTGTCAAAATGGGATTTTACGAGGACACTTTATTACAAAACTTCTTGTATAGCTAAAATACCATTTCCAGTGAGATAACCCATGTAATGTGGGTTTTTAATGTTTCTGCCCAGAACTGCAATTGCTGTATATTTAATTTTCCTGCAATAAAAATCAACACTTAAAAAAGGTTAGAGAGTAACTCGGATCTAGAAAGTAGTTGAGCAGCTGTAAAGACAGATTTTGGAATCTTTTTTTGTTTAAAGCAGAAGAGAAAACTTATGGGACACTTAAAAATTTTGTAATGCTATGAGAAAGAAGCATTAAATCAATACATGTTATGACCAGTAAAAATATGTCCTCTCGCATAACATCAGTTACAGATTTTTTCACTTCTGCATTCAGACTTGTTATGTGCTTCATAAACTAGTATAGTTTATACCTTCTTTATGATCAGGAACTCTGACAACAACTTGAACAATCAATTATTGCTTGAAACCGATTTTACGGGAAAAGGCATGTCATAAAAGTTGCACCAGGAAGTTGGATTCTTAATAATAAATAATTAATTTCATCAAAATATCTCTGTAGGGAGTTTTTGTTTAGTCTTAAATAGGCAAGTCTGATTTATAGAGACAAACAAAATAACATGGATGCTTCAAGCAAAGAGAAGATGCAAAGCCAGTCAGTAGATATTCCAGGGATAATGAAGTGGAGAATCATTACCAAGGTCAGGCTAAAAGCACTTATCAGATGGTTTATAACACAAATTATGGAGAACCACTGGTAAATGTCATTGGTGTCATAAATAACTTTCAATAACATTCCACTAAGATCATATTAGAAAATACTACTAGCTATTGTAAAGTACTTATGTGGAGCTGTACAGATAGTAATTATCAGGCACGCTGCTTTTGACTGCAGTTATTTTTCAGGACCTTGATGAACCATTCCTATCACAACGAATATCCAGGTACTTCTTGGAAAGAGTCTTCAGTGCTTCCAGAGAATGTGCCTGAAGCACAGCAGAAACAGCAGCAGGCAGCTTTGTTATCAGGCTACCCACAAAGCTTTCCTTGGAGTTTTCTGCTGTCCTCCCAGATCACACACATCGTGGATCTTCTGACACTGACAGATAGCACCCATGCATGTGGTCCCAGTCTTCCCCTCTTACTCTTGAATGTTTCTTGCTATATTCTGACACCTTGAAGGAAGAAGGAAGGTTGTAGTGTGTAGAACAGGTGTAGGACATGCTTTGCTTAAAGCTGTATTTTAAAAATTTATTTATTTTATTTAATATTTTATTGGTCTTTATAAAAAGGTTTAATTCCTTCGTTCATTATTTTTATTATGATCTGTCCATTCTTACGAGAGACATTGTTGCAGGCCAGACATTGACTATATTACAGCATAACCCTGTATTAAAATCAAATGGTTGTGTATTTGTCAGAAGATGCAGGAACGTTCCCTGTTTCTGTATTCGCGATACACACTGGTAGAGGTGGAAAAGAGAGCCATGTATTTCTGGTTTGGCCAACAATGAAGAGAAGAATACAGAGTGGAGAGCTAGCTTGGCAGGCACAGAGAATATCACCTATACTGGTGGTTTTAGTTACTGGTCCCAAGACATTCAGGGATAAAGCTACATCTTTAGTCAAACAGAGGCAGTCTGTCTGGGACTGTAAGAGATAGATGAGGAGATACATTCTCTAGGTCATGTTATACCTGATACACAGGCAAATATCACAAGCGGGGACACTGACTGTGCCTGTCCCTTTGCATAGCAGCTTCTTGCTGTAAGTGCTGAAAGGGCGTTGAATTTCAACTTGGAACAATCAAAAATATGTGCCTGCATTGCTTCTGTATAGCAGATTTACAAAGAAACCAGAAAAATGTAAATCCTTTGGTACCTAAACTGAAACCAATTCATCTTAACAGGTGAAGTCATCAAACACACCCTCCTGTCTCCATTGACGGTGCAGGAGCTTAGGGATTTCTTTTAGGAGAACTGGCTTACTAGCAACATAAAATTTAGATGCTGCATGCTTATGTTAGGCATGCTGAAGCACATCTCATAAAACAAACCCAGGAATTTCCCATTTGATGTTTTTAATAAACAATATCTATTTGTGTTCACATACATGGGCATTCCACAAGAAAAGTTTCACCACACTGTGAAAAAGCCTTTTGCTTTACCACTGAGCTGGGTAGTTTGATAGTGACTTCCCAGTCACTATCAAATGAAGCTAAAAATACTATAATTCCATTGCCAATGGTGCACATTTCTGTGGGCTGAAACCTACAGCCTAACAGTTTGATGTGATTGCATTGTGAAAAGGATCCAGTGAAATCAAAGTGCAGGTCACCTTGAACTGCAAGTTAAATAAAGCTATGTCCTCATGGACAATATTCCCTGCCTCTGGATTTCAAAAAGTGTATTAAAACATTTTGTGTCCACATGTAGCCATTTTAGACTTCAATCCGATTCCTGAAATCTGCATCTCCAGGAATACTGTCAGCCTGGCCACTCCAAGGAGTGCTGTGTTGATGTAAACCAGCAAATATTCAGGGCCAGGGCGAATTGTCCCCAGTCAGGGTTTGTTCTCCTGGAAGATGGGTGGTAGCTGTTTGCAAGGCACACTTCTCAGCAGTCAATAGGATTACAGACAGCACATTTTTCTGCCTGTGAAACAAGGTACTGCAGCAAGCAGACTTTCTTTAGTCACTTGTTATTTCAAGATAGGTGTGTGCAAATTTCATTCTTCCAAGACCATAAGAAACATTATCAAGAATTGTTAAAAATTTACCATTAAGAAAGATGAACTAATGGAAGTGGGTTGTCAGAGTAGAACATCAGCTGGTTTTTAGATGGTTTGGACACAAATTTGGAATGGTTAGTCACAGAGCTTGACTTCAGTGTTTTTGAAAGTGACACGGGCACATAGATAAAGCCTCTGTTTGCTGTGAATGTGGAGTAACACATGGACAGTAAACAGAAGTAAACAAAATGTTTCCTAAATTACTTAAATCAACCAATCTCTGGAGATACCTAGGTAAAAAAATATAGTCGTGCAATCAAATGATTCCAGATTTTCCAAGGTTTCTAAACAACTTCTGAAGCATCTGGTATGAACAGTTTTCAGAGGAGATCGTGAACTAGACTGCACTGTGCTCTGACCTAATCTGATCTGACGCACTGAGTTTCTTACTCCATTGAAAGGGTAAAGGAACTCAATGAACAAAACAATCATTTTCTGCAATCAGTTTCACAATATAGTACATTACAAAACAAGAATATGATGTAAATTAATATAGAAAATATTTTAGAAGTCAGCTTAAAGAAAGAAAAACACTATGAGCACTCTCAAAAAAAGACTGCACAAACACTTTGTTTGAAATTTCTTGAAACATCTTCTATTGCAAAAACTTAATTAGATCATCCTTAAGGTATGATTGGGAAAATCCAGTTTTTATCACCAAATTGTCATTTTTTTTAAGACAAAATAAGCAGGTGATCATATAATTTGACAGTAAACAGAGCAAAATGTTGATTAAAAATTATTACTCTTTATCCAGGTTTATAACTTTGATGATAGATTGTGTTTGAGGCTTATCATGTAAAATTAGATAGTTATGGCTTCACATTTCTGTATGAAAAGCCTGAAAAAAGGCTACATTAAGTGTACTTGTAATGTAATAATGCAACTTAAAATTCAACTGCAGTTGAAGATATTGAATTGCAAATTATCTAAATTATTAGTGATTAAAGCTTGAAAACATTTCATCAAGTAAAAATTGAGTCTCAAATCCTTATTTATGTGTTCCACATTCCAATAAAACAAAAATCTTTTGCAAAAAAAGAAACACACAGCTATTAAAAACCAGATTGTATTTTTTGATTTCATTTAAACTTTGGTGAAAGTAGTTGATAACAGACCTTTTCCAACTTTAAATTGTTTCTAATTTAAAAAAAAAAATAACTTATTGCCTGGAATATTGCCTAAAAAGTAGGAAGGTATGCTGTGTTTTGTTTTTTTCTCCACAGATCCTACAACGTTTGAGCCAGAACTCATTGAAATCTGTGTTATTTCTCCTTGTTTGTAAATGGATTACCTCATATCCAAAATAAACATAGAACTGTTTGCTCTCTTTCTAAAAACAGTAGCAAGTGGAATTTTAGTAAGATCATCAGGTTTATGATCCATTTGAAAACTTTGAGGTTACCTCATAGATATACTAATATGTTCTAGGTAACTTTTAAAATTGATTTTCTAGATACTTAAATCTTATCACTTCTGGAAAAATGGAATTAATCTTTGTTTGGGTGGTTGTGGGTAATCTAATTGATTAGAAAATACAAGGCTTTGCAGACAATTACATTCAACTCAACAAGTTAGCAATAATCTTATAACTATTTCTTTTGGATATTGCAGATCAGATTTCGTGAATGATACATGGTAGAAGGAGCATTTTTAGGTCAGCATGTACTGACACATCCTTTTGCAGATGCAAAGTAGAATATAAAATCTAAAATACTTGAAGGCAGAGAGACTTCAGACTGCCAGTCTTGGTGTCTGGCACACATGGGCAGATAGCAATTAACTTTTGCAGGGTCTGCTTAAGTCTCTGAAAGGACACAGTGTATTTGAAGTGGTTCACACTGCATTTGAAACATGTAGAATATTTCCAAGTCATCACATATATGCTGTCGGTGATCCTGACTGCTTTTCTGTGAAAATTTAGTGATTGAGTACCTGCCAAGGGAACAAGACACCTTAGTTCTGGGCCTTTCCCAACACACTTGGTGTTGAATTTCTCAGATCCTTCTCCTTCTAAGGGAGTGCTGTGTTTGAAGTGATGCTGCTTGCTGTTGAATTTAATTGAAAATGGGCAGTTTGGACCTTTTTTTTTTTTTTTGCTTGGGTCTTGCTTTTTATTACATTAAAGCAACACTTTTCAGTTAGAATTAGTCCCATTCTTATTTATGCATAATTTTGCAACTGCTCTTGTGGGGCCAGTTCCTCAGAGCATGTACTGGTCAGTTCAACTTCAGAAATAAAATTTCATGTTTAGACCCTCCTTTGTATGTTTTCCAGTAAAGGAACTCCCTCTTTAAATTAGTTTTTGATGATGCGTGCACATGACCAGTTAGATGCCTCAGGAACATGGAATGGGAAAGAAGGATGAAATCTGGATTATGATGTTACACTAGTGGTTTTACTGCACACTTTGTAAATATTGCAGTATGTAGAATCCCATTCCAGTCTTAATGACATACATATATAATAAATAAATAAAACCAAATAATAACATAGAAAGATGTTGAATTATTCTCCAGTGACTGTCAGCTTGCTTTAAGACAGTATGCTGTATTCTGTGAGAAGGCTTTCTGTTGTATTCAGTATTTCATGTGTAGATACAGAAGAAAGTTCTGCAGCCAGGTCCTGGGGAAATACTATGAAAGACTTTAAAAAACATTGCATTTCAGAACCTTAGAGAAGATTTTAACACCCGCTATTAATTATTCATACCGCAATGTTAATTTCAACACCATCTAACCATTTCTTAGTACTTTTCTTCATAGTACTAGCATGAAAGGATACCTTGTTTATTTGAAAGTCCTCATTAAATGTATGATCCTACCAACAGATTCAGAAACACTTAAATAATGCTGTTAAGGCCCAAATTCTTGCATATTCATTCGTTTACCTGTGTTAAATTTCCTGCAATTTATTCCATTGCTTTCAGTTATCTTGATAAATGGTACAGGTAGAGTAAGTTGTGCTGGGTAAAAACGTGAGCATATTACACTATCCTGTTCTTTCCAAGGGATGTCATAACATGCTTGCCTTCTCTTAATATGCATCTTGCATTTTTAAAGAAAGTCAGAAAAAACACTGCCAGTTGAGGTATCTTAAATGAATTACAGTTGATCTATAGTGCAGTTTGTACTGCACTGCACAGTTGCAGGCTAAGACTAATAATTCACCTGGGACGATATGCCATGTAATGTAGCAAATGCTTATGACTTAACAGGCAAACAAATACATGTTCACTGGAAGGAAAACCTAGATAAAACAGTGAGTTGTTATTTTCCATGCTGACTGAGGCTATGGCTTTCTCACAGTCACAGCATCTCTTCATGATTTATAGCCATAAAGTATGTTATAATGTCATTCCCAGTAAGTAGCAGGTAGTGCCCTGAATCTGATAGTGGCAAAAATTTGTACTGTGAAGTCTGGTTTCATGATCCTCAATTGCAAAATTTCCATTTTTGTTTTCCCCCCTATGGATACTGATCGAGGTTTTCCTTTTTAAACATTCCTATACTTTTATTTTGGCTGCCATCAATTCCTTATTATTCTTTTTGTGCATTATTAACATAGCAAATGGCAACACAAGAGATGTACTACATACAGGATACCCACTAAATGTTCACAGTGAGAAGGTTTGGATGTCAGTGATGTTAAAGCAAATAAAAAGAAATGGTCTGAGAATAATTCTTTGTATGCTAGGGCATCCGCAGATCTTATTGTGAGGGCTCTGTATAGGGTAACTAGGTGGAAGTGTATTATCTGTATATTTAAATTTGATATTGGACAAATATTGAATATATATTACCCTTTAATATATATTTGCATTCTATAACAATGAGGGAATTTTCATTAAGACTTTATTTGTGATGTACAATTGAATCAAGAGTTATGATTTTGCAGGCTTTGGTCTTGGACATACACTTATATTTAGCGATTTTCCTCTTCAACGTCTCAAGTCAATCCTCTTCACAAGTTCTTATGTGTTCTCTTAGGAATCTATACTGCAAAGTGCCAAGAAAAAGTCAGTTTCTCCCCCAAATGACATTAATACACATTGCAAAAGTTCAGCACAGTTATTTTTTCTTGATCTCATGTACTTTTTTTCCTGGAATTTTTGCACATATTCCTGTTATTCCACAAACCACCTAGTTACAAAGTAGGACTTTTCTTAAAAACTATTTCCAATGAAACTGTAAAATGCTCCAATCATTATGGGACAATGATGTTCATTCCAACTGAATTTTCTTTTCTTTTTGTTATTTTTTAATTTTTTATTATATTGACTTTAACAAAAGGGATTGTTCATTAGCATATTGCTATGTGACAAAACTTTTCAAATTAATAATTACCGTATTTGTACATTTATAACATGTTAATCTTTCTTCTCTGTGGATGTGGGATGTCAGTCCAAAATAAAACACGCAGAATGACTTTATATTTTCATTTGAATCTTAAATTGAATTTTAACCGTTTGAGTTGGAAGATTTCACGTGAAAAAGGTGTGAAAAAAGAGTCTGTGTTCTGGTACTGTGGAAGTACAGAGAAACTAATTTGCACTTCTGGTGAAGTTTGTAGAAAGACACAGAGTAATAAGTCTACAGCTGTATGTCCACTTCTGAATGCCAAGAAGATTCCACTGAAGATCCATCCACGTATGTAATGTTATGCATATACCTATAAATTTTGACTCTAAGGGATCTTACCCTGGGAGTCATTGCTGCCAAAGCAAAAGGGCATGCTAATAACTAAGAAGTATTAATTCTTAAAAAGTCCATAAGGCCTTAAAAATGATACAGGTAATTTGATGAGAAAGAGCAACCATCCATTAGTAGTGCTTGAACTATAGTAGTTCCTTAGTCTTTGGAAGACTAAAGGATTTTCTGTTGGCTTGGTTTGTTTGGTTTTTTTTCTTTTCATAAATTTATTCTGAAAAGGCCGGTAAGGACAGGGTAGAGATCCACAGATCTACAAAAAAAAATCTGGCAATTAAAGAGACAGAGAAGAGGTATGGAATCTTTTTACTTGCTCATGTGTCATATTTCTGCTCCCTTTCCATTCCAACCAGATCAGGTCAGGAGGAAGCATGTCTGGAAGAGCCTTTAAAGATGCCCAGACCAGCAGGGTTAGTTTTGGTACTGCCCACAAGTTCTGTTCTATGTGGGTTCAACTTTCAGAGGGAGTTCCTGTTTCTAAGCACCTCTCATCAGAGCCAGCAGAGGACTTCTAACAACTGTTGTATTATACAGCACCACCCAGGCTGCCTTAGTTCAAGCTGTGAGTTTGTACACTGCCCTTGTGCAGTCAGACTGGATTAGAAATGCCCAATAAATATAGGACAGCCCTGTGTTGCCTTATTATGGCAGGCACACGGTCAAAAAAAAGCAATCTGGAGGTTAAAAGGACTACTAGAACAAAGGAAAGCAGTGTGGTGGAAAAAACCCCTCCCATCTCCGTCATTCATATCCATCATACATGTTCAATACTAGAATCATTAGAATCTATTTGCATGGGAAAGGCAAGTGCTATTTACCAGCCCAAGTCCAATGACAGGGCCATTTAGAGGTGCTGACCAGTCACCTCAATGAGTAGAAGGTTTCATTATTTCGTAGTTACTAGATAATGTGCTGAACAGGACTGCATGAAATTAACCTTTAAGATGACACAGTAGAAGGAAATGAGTCATTCCAAGCAATGTTCATCATGGTGTGAGCACTAAGCTTGCTAAATGAGTTCTGCCATAGTGTGGGTGAAATGGAATCAATCCATATAATTCATACATTTGCTGCTCACACAGACAGCTTTGGAACTGCTAAGGGGAAATAAGCATTGACTAACTAGAGCAAAGTTATGTATTACATTTACAGATTAAGCTTTTCAGATGGATCTGAGGTAACTGAACAGAAAGAACTGAAAGTTCCTGAGATGTGTTTGAAAGAAAGGATAAAAGGAAGCAAAATTCTAGGAAACAACATTCATGACTGATGGTAATGGGGAAGTAGAAACAGTTTTAGTCTTAGGCAGTACTAAAGAAAGAAAAGATAAATCTTTCATCTTCTTATTCACAGTCTTAGAAGTATCAGCCTATCTCAGTAGTAGCTCTGCAAGTCGCACAGTAGAAGCTGACTGATTATTTGAAAAGTAAGGTCTTCTGATTTAGTAGCTGTAGAGAACCTGAGACAAGCAAAACACTTCCCACTGTTTTGGAGAGTGAAGATCCAAAGAAGGAACTGAAAATGTCTTCAAGCATGACAGTGACCCTTGTTGAGTATGACGCAAACAGACTGGTGGATACGATAAAACCAGCTTTACACCAGACTAGCAGTTAAACACAGGCTGAAGCACACACATCTCTATCTGGATGAATATCCACAAGTGATGCACGTGTATGGGCTGCAGTGCCATCTCAGGGGTTCTGTCTCTGAACAGAGACTAGCTGGGAAAGCACCTGACAGCTAATTTATCTGACTAGCAGATAAATGCTTCTCTGTTGCCTACAGCTTCCATAGATATGGAAAAATTTGGTGCCACCTAATGGACAGCCCCCACCTCCCAGATTCTGAATGTGTTTATACAGGAGTACTTTGTCAAGGCATCTATACAGGGGCCTACCTATGTTTGCTAATGCTTCACACTAAGGATTTCTCACTCAGTATCCTTAATGCCATATCTTGGGATGTAATATGCATTGTTTAAAGGTGAAGACTAAATAAGCTCCATTGGTAATACAAATCCTGTATTTGCTCACTTTGAATTTAGGAACTGTGGTCTTCAATTGCAGCAATACAACAATACATGAAACTAAATTATTGTACCTAAGCGTTCTGATCTGTTTGCAGGTGAGATTTACTAGCTATTTTGTGAAAGTCACATGAATTATTCTAGACCATTCTTAAACAACTTTACCGCCACAGTTTCCTGGAGATAGCTATCTCTTTCAGTACAAATCATACTATGTCAAGAGAGTGTTTAGCCCAAGGGGTTTATATCAGCATGTGTACACACACAAAGTATATTAGCAAAAAGAAGTTGGACTACACCACCACCAATATGAACAATCATAATGAACAATACTGAAAACAATTGTTATTCTTGCAAAAGCTCTTAGTGATGACCTGATTGCATGTCATCTCCTTCAGAAAGCAAAACAGGTAACAGAACATGAGTATCTCTGTTTGATCAGATGAACCACCTACTGTGTCCCAGAAACCATAAATTAAACATTTCTATCTGTGATAACTGTATAGATGTATGTATGTATGTGTCCTTATGTTTATGTGTTTGTACACACACAAACATATACATATATAATCATGTAGTCATCTATATGATGTGACATAGACTGTATGACTCAGAAACTCCCTAGGCAAGTGCACAGAATGGTGTCTTCTATTTAGTAATTCAGAGGTAATTTGTCCTGCACGCTCTTGTTTATTCTACTCTTAGGCTTCAAGAATAATGGCCTTTCACCAAGGACTATATGTTGTAAGATGCAATATCTCCTTTTGCTTGTTTGAGCCTGTCCTCCCAGTAGCGTCATCCATAGCTGGAATGTGAGCATTAGTATTAGAATTGTGACTTAGACATCATGCTCAGTTCTCAACTGTCGCTGAATTCAGTGGTACAAGTGCAAGTAAAATCGTGCTCAGTTTTATGAATTTCAGTTGGTAAAAGCTCACACTTTGAAGAGGTGCATATGTGCATGGCAACAAGGTTCCATCTGCAGTTTACATTTATAGATTGTTTGGATGCATTTTGGGTTTGGCTGCTATCATTTTCCTGTGAAGGGATGCAGTAGGATTAGGAATGGTCCTGCAGGTCTCCAAGCAATTGGCAAAGAAGGAAAACAGATGGAAATTGTATTTCTATTGCTTCCATTCACTGGAATGAACTGAGGAAAAGTGACTGGGCTTTTTATTATTTTCTTTAAAAGTTGTTGTTTACATTTCAAGTCCAGGTTGGATGGGGCTTTGAGCAACTTGGTCTAGTTGACGGCATGGCGGTTGGGACTAGGGAATATTTAAAGTCCTTTCCAACCCAAGCCATTCTATGATACTGTGATTCAATGACTCAAGGCAGTATTTATTGACAACTACTAAAAAACCCCAAAAAAACGAAAACTAAATTACATTAATCTGATTTGTTACTTTTAGAAAAAATAATTATTAGTTTTGGTGAAGATATACAAATGCCTTTGAAACTGTGATGAGTTGATACACAATTTAGCAACTCCTTGGATACTTTTCACCAAAGGAGAATTGCTCAAAGGTTTTCATCTCTAAGAATATGATATCACTTGTGCTTTACTCTTTTATTGTATTCAACATGTTTTTGGTGTTTGCTGTATTACTTGGCATTTTTACTGCTTGCATATATTTTTACCTCATTTAGACCTATTGTTATATAACCGATCCACAGTATTTCACATATGTAATTGCTCAGTTTTGAGGGGAAGGTGCTTTTACTTAAATTTTCTCTAGAAGAAAGAAAATATGTAATTTTTATTCTCTTAAATGCAAGACCTATTTTCTTTTTCCTTTTGCCTCATGGATATTCATAAGGACAGGTATCTGCACTGCACCACTGTCTCCAGCACTCGGGCTGGGGACACATCCTTCCAGCAGCTTCTCTACCCACACCTAACCACAGTTTCATCAAGCCCAACTCCTCATCTTTTGACCCAAGAAGTCTTAAACCATATCTCATAGGCTGTATTATTCTTTATGAGTTTTGATGTACTCCATTACTTCAGTAGTAAAGCTCCTATGTGCCTTCAGGAGGCTTGAAAATGAGCGCTGAACTACCAGCCCTGTTCTTTTCCTGGTCGTCAGCTGCAAGCAGGGCCTTTTGTGGAGGATGTCATGCTTGGTAAACAGCGACTTCTCCCATGGAGAAACTGCTTTCCCTGGAGGGAGGGGCAAGATTTATATTTCTATAACTATACTATCGGTAAAGGAATGTGGTATCAAAGTTAGTTTTGCTTGTCTTCCTGATGCTCACATGGTGAATTCAATACATCAATTGTGATCATGAGAAATACATAAATACACAGGGACCGGCTGGTAAGAGATCATTTGGTTTAGTGTAGATAATGAGAAGAAATAGAAGCTGCTGCTAATCAATATGCTTGTCAGTATTCACGGAAGTTGATTAGGTATTTAGCTGCCAGATAATCACCATCATGTACAGAATAGCTTCAGTAATTGTGAATTCAAATTTCTTTGAGAGAACCCTAAAAAGAATGAAAAAACCATGGGCCTAACCCTGCATCATTTATTTGCAAAATTATTTCTTCATGCACAGATTCTACATTTATTACAATGGGCCTATTTGTGAGAATAATGCTACTTTTTTAATCCAGTACGGCAGATAAAATTTGTATACAGAGATGCTAATAAAGAAAATTAATGTGACATATTACATGTTGATGTGTTAACATCAGCAGAATTACATTCTAAGGTAGTGAGAAGACTATTAATTATTTTTAAAATATTTCATTTAAAATGAAATGAAATTTATTTTACATTATTATTTTTATGACTATTTTAGCTGCATATCATGGACCATTCTCACTGAGATGTATAGCAGTCATTACATGGGCTCACTTCCCTTTCTCTGAGTCATGTAGCAGATCTACAAGTGTGGTTTTAGCCTGGTAGGCAGCTGAGCCCCACAGAGCTCCTCCTTCACTCCCCTGCAGAGATGTGGAAAGAGATCACTTATCGCACCCAAAACCAGTACAGAAAGTTGAACTGTGCTCTTAGATATGACCATACACAAGTTTTTATCCTTATTTGATTATATCTCTCTGATTCTACTCATAAAATCTACTAACAAATAACATTTAGCCTTACCAGATTTTTTTGATTCTTAATTCCCAGTTCAGATAGTGCCGAGACAGTGGGTAGTGCTTGAGATCCCAGGAAAGGCTATTTTGGATCTCCGGCCTTGGCTGCCCTGAGCAGCCTTAGCATCATTTGAGGGAACTTTGTTGCTCTTAACCCAGCAGTGAAATTTGGCTATCATTAATGTCACTCAGCAGATGTTCCTAAACATGGTGCTTGTGCCTACTTTTATCACTGCACTTGGAAGAACAAATAATTTTTAAAAGTGGAAATCCTGCAGTTTTTCAACCTTCTGTTAGAATGCCAGTCAGTTCTAGCACGTGTCACTATTAGTGTCTCTCATTTTTCTAGAATGTATGGATCTGGTACTCCCTAAAGTTGAATAATCCTATAATTTTTGCACTAAATTACTGTATGAATGAGTAATAGGGATACAAAAGTTGGACAGTTAATATCAGCCCTTATTACTTCACAAATACTATCTCCTACAACTCTACTGCTAACAAGATTTCTGATGCACAAGCACACTTAGCTTTAGTAGCACTTGTCACTTGCTATCTCAAAGTTAATGTACAATAACATTAACTTTCCTCTGTACCTTTTTAACACATAAAGAAACCGAGGCAAAAAGAGGTTAATTGATGTGCCTGTGCTGCTCACCTGGTTGTAGTAGAAGCAAAACTAACAACCTAGTCTCTGATGGAACCCCTATCATAATCCCCTTCACTTGATACACCACTGTCTTTCAGTTTGTTCTCCCTGTTGATCAGGGACACCTGCCAGTTTGCTGAATTGAGGGGGGAAAAAAAAAAGGCCATTTCTGTTTCTATGACACATTTATTACTTTAGATGACAATGGAGGGAATCAATACACATAGTTTTAGGTGTCTGAAAAGTAAATATCTTACCTCATCTTGTATTATAGGCTCTTTTTCTAACCACAAGTGAAAGAAGGATACCCTGAGGGGTATGATTCATCTCATTCCAAATAACTGTTGGTTGAGATGAGCCATCCTAAGAGGAGCCTGCCTCTCTTCATTCATTAACTACTTGAAATTCCTAGACAAATACTGAGGCAAGACACTTGCTTTTTAACAGCCAAAAATTGGTACATTGACTCTTAGCCCAAGGAAAGGTAAAACCAAAACAGTAGTATGCCTGTGAGTGTGACAGTTCTTCCCTGCAGATATGCATGCTGCTTTCCTTGCTCGTTTGTTTGTTGTTCTAAATCTGTTCAAAATCTGATAGGGAAGGGGAAGGGGGGAAGATGATTTTACACATTTTCATTTGTGGTTCAGATTCTTGTCTATTGAAACCAGCCAATAATCAAACAAATTTGTTCCAAGTACTTTCTACAGCTATGGACACGCTATAAGTCAGGAATGTGTACAAACATCCAGTTAACCTCTGCAAGAGAAGCATAGCAAATGTTGATTGAAATGAAGTCATTCCAATAGTCATAATTCTACTCTGACTACTCATGAAGGGGAAATATTTTGACATCTCTTAAGATAACATGAGTTTCTTCTCTTTGAATAGGTGACTATTCCGTGTAGGAAAAACAATATCTGTTGCTTAGAAGTTGTTGTATATTTTTTGCCAAATTAGTTAACTGACAGATCTAGTCAAATTTTTCCAGCAGTATTTATTTTTTAAATTTTATTAAATATTAGAGAATATCTTTCCATCTCTTCAGATTCCATTAAGAACTTTCAAACAGTGAGCTATTTATACTGCAATTTGAAATCTGTGTTCTATCGTGGTATTCCTAGTGACACCAAATTACTTCTTTTGGTGATAAAAATGTCCCCAAGGCCATGGAAGATGTGAGAAACAAAACATAAAAGAAAAAAGAAAGAAAACAAAAACAAAACCAAAAAAAACCCACACCCCAGGAACCTTTTTCTTCAAACAAGGAAATAAATAGCAGCCTCTACATTGCTCCCATATTCTGGCATGGCTAGGACCTTTCACCTGTCCAGACTTTTATGCTCTATCTGAGCATAAAAGTAGAAGTTGGGTTTCTTATGAAGAAAAATTTTCTTCCTGAAAAAAAGGAGAGATTAAATTGCTTCACTTTCAAATTAAGTATTACTTCAAATTAATATTTTGGACTGAAAACTCCTTTTTGAAATTAAAAAATCTGTTTCTTTTTGAACAAGGATAAATAAATGCTTCGTTTTTTCCAGCTAAGGCAATGCCAAACTTTTTAAAATACTTTTCTAAATAACTTTAATGATAATGAACCTGCCTATCTGGAAACTCAGTATTTGACTGAAAAATTTAACTCAACTGAAATGAAAGCACAAACATGTTGGTTCTGAGATAATATCGTGAATTTACCTTACCTTACCTTACCTTATGAAGAACAAAATTTCCCAGAAGTGTTCTTAAAAGGACAATTATACAAATACAGTTGAAAAATAGATACATACAGGAGATGACAACCACATAGCGCTGAGCAGCAGTTTTCAGTTTTCAGGTTACATGATTCTCACAAATGAGATAATAGTGAGTAAATTCTACTTTATATTTGAATAATCACATAATGTCTGAACTGTAACTTACTCCCAGGCTATAGAGGATGATTATTGACAGAGTGACTCCTATTAGCACACATCAAGTGAAGATCTTGCTCTATCCTATGTGACATGGTGGTATTTTAAGTCTTCAGCCACTCTCATTAAGACTTGACTTTTTGCTTAAACAGTGGTGTTTGCTCACTGTGAGTCACAATAAACCTTCCGTTCTTGTTTGTATACGACCTTAAGTAGCATTTCCCTCCAATGCATAACCATGGTCTTTGCTCACTCCTAGCATAGTTTCAGTGTTTAAACTATCCTGATAGTACTTTTATTTTCCGAATTGGCCTCTATAGTCCCCTTAGTGGTGACATTGCTGGAGACCAGCCGGGACTTCATCAAACAAGGGTTAGACCCACAGATCGCAGTGAGAAGAGTCTCTTCAGGAAGCCCGAAAAGACACAGCATGTTGGGAGTCCTCGGATAAGAGCAGCTTTTCTTTGGGATTAGTTCTTTCTCTGTTGTACTTTCTAAATAAACCCATTTTCTCAAAGCCATGCTCTCCTAAGCACCAGGATGTGTATATTCAAGTGATCTGTCCAGAGAGCAAGGGGTGCCAGCTGCTGAGTCCTCTTATCCTCTGGGCTCTTAAGCTGGCATCTGTGTGATGGTCTTAGAGCTTTCAGAAGCTGATAGTGATAGTGATCTTTTGTTGCTCTACCCCATACCCCTGTGAGTCACTGGAAAATGTTGCTGGGTTACTCTGCCCTTTTTTTCCTTGTTTCAGGGTTTTATGGCCTTAGTCCTGTTCTTTATCTTCCTGCCATTGTCTTCAGTGTTTCAAGCTGCACTTTGCTTTAGTCAGTCCTTTGCTAAAGTATGGTTCTGCCCTGTCTTTTTTAGGCTGTTTTTCCTCACCTGGACTAAGTGTTCTGAGAAGCCAAATGTTAGTGTGTTGGGATCTTGATGACATCCTTGTGCCATGAATGTCCTTTTCCTTCCTGCACAATTCTTCTGGGGGACCCACATATACGAATTCCCATTCCTATTTTATTAATAGAATCATAGAATGTCATCATAAAATATCCTAAGTTGGAAGGAGCCCACAAGGATCGTTGAGTCCAGTTCCTCGCCCTGCACGGGACAGTCCCAATAATCACACTGTGTTCCTGAGACTGTTGTCCAAATGCTCCTGGCAGGCTTGGTGCTGTGACCGCTTCCCTGGGGAGCCTGTCCAAACACCCTCTCAGTGAAGAAGCTTTTCCTAGTATCCAGCCTAAACCTCTTCTGACACAGCTTCATGCTGTTCCCTTGGGCCCTGTCACTGGGCACCAGAGAGAAATTAGTGCCTGCCCCTCTGCTTCCCCTTGTAAGGCAGCTGTAGGCTGCAATGAGGTCTCCCCTCTTCCGTAGGCAGAACAGAGTGGCCTCAGATTTCCAAGACCATTGAAACATCTTTAAGAGAGGACTGACGAAGACATCAGCCAACTCTTTGAGTACCTTGGAGTGAATCCCACCAGGCCCCACAGACTTATTTTTATCCCATCAGGCCTCATTCATACTATTCTTAAGGTTTCTATTATGAAGCTACACTTGGCAGAGCCAATAGCCTAATCTTGATGACTTTCCTTTGACTCATTTTTTTATTGCCACTTAAGTGCCATCTAGGACATCACAAATCACTATGTACTTGCTCTTTCTTGGATGTAGTAATGATTACTGCTCTGGACCCAGTGTTGTTTCATTAATGGAGGATATTTTGATTGAAGAAAGAGAAGTGATTGAGAAGAGATAGCAGAAAGTCTAAATCCTCTATCAACATGTAGCCACCAGTGCTACTGGGGATGGAGAGTCTGGCTTTGTCTGGGATCCACTCTGTTGAGCTTCAGCTTGGCAGGTTCACCTTGTTAAAAAGAAGATCAGGCCGTGGGTGCCTTTAGCAGCAGCCAAAAGGCCTCCTTCTGCTTGTGGTATGAGTAATTTCAGTCCTCCTCTGTAGAAGACAGAGCATTAAAGATTTCTTTTTATTTGGAACAACAAAGAGATTTTAACACTAATAAGTTATGTCACTTTTCTTTTAATCTAAATTAAGTTGTGCTTAGAGTCTAATTGTTTTGACAATACAACAGTGTTTTATACAGACTTTGTTTGACATGTTTGCTGTCGCAATTTATATTCTTCAGGAGACTAGAAACTAAGTAATACAGAGAGAGTGATTCTTCAGACACACACTGGAACTTCCACAAGAATTTTGCATCTCATGGCATGTCACTCTTGGCCCTCCAAAAGGAAATTTCAAACCCAAATATCACTCCAATCTCAGTTGTATCTGTTAAAAACTGGACTAACAGAACTGCTTGTGTGTAAAGGAGAATAATTTATTCCTCAAACATGGAAATTTTAAAAAACCTCGCTGAATTCTGAATACACAAATAAAAATGTAGAATGCAGACAGAGATATACTAATCTAATTTCATATCTGACATAAAACCCCCATGAAAATAATAGTTTTGAGTTATTTACCATTCATGAGGGAGACAGCGAAGAGAAATTCCTGCAGCTTCTTTGTTTACTGATCTTTAGGTCAATCTTTAGGTAAGTTTGAATTAACAGACTTTTTCATTCTACCATATATATTACTACAAGATTTTCTAAAATAAAAATCTGAATTCATAATAAACTGTTTTTAAAAGTATACTTTTGTGCATGTCTGTGTGAGCACAACTTGATAATGAAGTGTCTAAGACTTTCTGCTAAGTTAGATCATTCTACAGGAAGCTCATTTCTCTGGCAAAATCATTCTAATCTCTTATAAGACATACTGAAAACAAGGTAAATACACTATGCTTTATAGCTTTATTGAATACTATGTTACAAAAAAATAAAAAAAGCACTTATTTTTCTAAAACACTGAATAATTACAATGCACCCACAGCATTTTGTTCAGCATGGTATAACTGATCATCTCTCTGTAACTAATGTAAACTAATCTTTGAGAGTACAGTATGGTGAAAGTACTATAAGCTTATTATTTATATCATACTTATTTTCATAAACAGTAACTCCCATCTTCCTTTAACTTGCCAAGAATTTCAGTTAGGTCACACAAATACATCCTGATCATCACCTGTTGCTCTGGCATAGTTCAAACTGAGGGTTGATATATGGAATGTGTCAGTATATCTGTAAATGTGAGGGCACACAAAGCTAGAGAGGTGTTTAGCAGTGTGTTGGTAGCTGCAGCTGTACCCATCACTGGTATGGGGTAGAGCTGCCAGTAAATAACAAGTACTCCTCAAATATGAGATTGATTTTCTCTGAGTGTACTTTTACAAATGCCATTTAGTAGCAGCAGCGCAGCAGCCATGAGGCATAAGCTAGTCCATTATATCATTTCTACCTGATGAACAACATATCCATTTTTAAGAATCGTGAGTTTGTCTATATAGTAATTGTTTTAATAAATGGGAAATATTCAGCCTGAGAGTGAATGACGAATGGGAGAGGAAGTTAAGGTGTCTCCAAAAAATAATGAGGTTTGGTGTGATTCATGCCCAGCAGTATGGGAAAATACATTAATACATTGACTTTCATCAACCTATTTTTAACCATCAAAAAGATTTAGAAATAAAAGAAATATAAGTGGAGAGCATAGACCATAAAGTAATTTAGTGTTGAATGCCAGACTGCAAGTTTATATTGTTTCTCCTTGTTCTGAGTGCACATTTAACTTTTATAGCACTTTCTGGGATTTCAAAGTAATGTTTCTGAATTTTAAATCTTTTATGATATAGAAAGACACTAATATTCACATTTTACTGATTGGAGTTCCTAGTCCGTAGAGTCCAATCTCATTTTTCTCTGTGATTGTTGGACCAGTGGAAAATGCAATTCAAACTGACTTGTTTGTTTTGCATAAGAATAAATAGTATAAACTGTGAAGAAACAGAGAATAAAACCCAGCAATCTGTGGGTATAACTATGGTGTAACCAAAGCCAGAGGCTCTATTCTAAGATTGCAATATTTAGATATTTTTAAATTCCAGTAGGAGAGCAGTTCTGAGACTGTAAAAAGAAATGGAAAAATAATAGGTTTTATACACATGTACAGACTTATTTTTTTGGAAGTAATTACAAACTCTTAGTGACAGCAAGCAACAGTTTTTTCCACTTCTTAGGTACCTTGGGTATACTAAATAGGGGAATCTACATTATAACAGTGCATTCAAAGTGGCTGAGATTAATGTTATAATAGTGCACATTTTGTTACAAATGGGAATAAAACTCAAGAGATATTCAGTGGTTCAGTTTAATATTTCTGTATTCAAATCAACTGTGTCAGGACTTATATTCACAGAAATCAAATCCTTTGATGATTTCCGGATTCCTTTCAATTTCAAATTTAATCATGTAGCTAGCTCATGTCTGAAAGATGAGTCTGGATAGTACAGAAAATGTCAGAAATAATGTAAGATGGGTGAAAACTAATAAATATTGTGCCTTCTAGTTGACAGAAACTCTTAATACAAAGACCTAGTCTGTCTACTTATTTTATAATTTGGCTTGTGCTGGTTTATCACTAGAAATGTTACATATGCAACCAAATTTGATTAAACAGTATAGCTTTATCACCCAGGTGATCGGCTGAAGGATGCATTTATTGAGAGCAACCACCGAAGCAGAGTAAGCAGTCTTCAAACATTTATATATAGGTATATATGCTTGCTATATCCTCATGAAGCAAAGAAATATTTCTGCCCTTGATCACTACTAAGGAAATGGACATAAAGGAAAAGTAATTATACAAGAATGTCTGGGATAGATTAGGGAACAGCTGCTATAGCCTTTCCAAATCCAGGTCATACCCATCCTCCAAGGACAGCATTGACCCTTTAGTTGTTTTGCTCTGTTTCCCCTTATTTCAGTTGCTTTTTCATACCATATAGTCAACCTCTTTCTCAAAGCTGCAGGATACAGAAACAAACCTCTCTCCAGTCAGCAATGCATGCAGTTGAAGGATCTAAATAACTGATCCCATGAAGTAAATGGAAATAAGTGTTCAAGATCTTAATGCAAAGACAAGGATGCAGCAGGTACAGGGGAGGAAGCTAGAACTAGCTCTTCTGGGTCTAAGATGAGATATTCTGAAGCACTATTATACAGAATTTGCAACTTTGCTATATTGTTTCTCTAAGTAAATAAATGATTTAGGTTTTCAAGTCTAAAAAATTCAATGGTATGAATTCATTCAGAGGAAAAAGTAGCCATTTATTTGGTATTCTGCATTCTGTCTTTCTCCTGAAAACTCTTCTTAACATGAAAAAAACCATTATAAATAATGTAAAATTGTGGCTTTGAATCACTCCTATTCCTGCTATTGAGGGAAACTCATTTCTATAAAATTACTAAAGTCTGTGTCATTTCTTGTGTACACAGATACAAAGGAAACTGATCCAAAGCTGCTGTCCAGCCGGTATCTAATAATGTGATTTTTTTTAAAGAGCATTTTCATCTACGTTTTGCACTAGAATCACAGGATCATTAAGGTTAGGAAAGATCTCTAAGACCATCAAGTCCAATCACTAAGCCAGTTCCACCATTAATGCAAGTCAGGATTAAAACTAATGAAAGTCCCAAAACTAGAGCAAGTAGAAAGACAACCAGTGCCTGGATCCATGGCATGGAGCTTTCACAGCCACAGCCCTTGCTCAACATCTCCTAAGAAACAGCCCTCAAACCACTGGCCGTGAACATGGATTGTATATGAAGAGATTCATTCCTGAAATGCTTTTAGGTTAATACATTTACATAACCATGATATCATCTAATCTTCACTGTTTAGCCATTAAAAGGCCAACATTAGTGTCAAGGGTTCTGTATCACCAGAGCATAACAAATTCAGTGGAAGGAAATAGGTTGAAAATTAAGGGTATTTTGTTATTTGTTGGACCAAGACTGTAGTTGGTAGTATTTTTTGGTCACTGTCTCTTAGATAATCTTTTCTTTATCATAACTCCTAAAAGAGGCCATAATAAAATTATTCACTATATCAGCTCTCAGATATTTCTTACAGTTTAGTTTAAAATAGAATGACAGTTGATTAGTTTAATTAAGCATTACTTATTGAGGACAGAGTCTACCCAAAGGGAATACATCAAAGTTCCTGTGCCAAAAAGTGGGATAGCAAAGCACAACTGTTTTTGTATAATTTCTCTTACATATTGTTTCATGATATATTATGCACTTATATATAAATTTTAAAATTTTATACAAAGCAAGATTTTAAAAGAAGCTGTGAGATTTACATACACAGATTTCAACAATATCCATGGAACTAATTTCTGATCATTTCAATATTGCATACTTTCTAATTGTTGCTAAATATTTATCCTCTTCATTAAAAAAAACCCAGATAAATATTTTGTGTACATACCTGCTCAAGTACAGGAGTTCAAAGAGATTAAGGAACAATTATTCATTATTCTTCAGTTAGAGCAGATCAGTAAATTCTTGGAACTTCACACTATTTATGGACATCACAGTGCAAATCTAATATCGCTAAAATCAGGAATCCCTCTTTCTGCTTTCTTTGGTACATAGAGCTACAGCATATATGGATAAAAAAATAACATAGTCTATAAAACAAAATTTAACCATTTTACACAAAGTTACAAAATAGTTGAGGCTGGAAAGCATCTCTAGAGATCACCTAAATCAATCTCCCTCTTCAAAGAGGCAGTGGTTGCCTAGGACTTTGTTCTGTTGTGTGTTGAACACCTCCAAGGACAGGGATTCTTCAACCTTTCTTGGCAATCTGTAATATTTCAATACTTTAAACACATGGAACCATTTAAGGTCAAAAGGTTGCTTTTGTTATATAGGCAGTCGAACATTAGTAGTGAGCTGTATTTTACATTTCTTGACTGAGCAGTTGTAAAATACACACAGGAACAGTGAGCAATACCAACAGGCTGTGCTATTTCATAAGCTTTTCTTTTTTTTTTCCTGACAATTGATCCACATATGAGTTTTATAAATCTAAACAGTCATCATCAGTTAGAGGACTGAGTTGTGTAGCATGACAATGAAAATTATCAACAGAAGATTATCAGTCCAAACCATGTGTTGAGTCCAAGCAAGGACCACCTCCTCATATTTGGACACAGGTTAACTCAGGATTCTAAGAAATTACATGTGGTGTTGGAAGTTCAAGTCTGGCCCTAGATTTGAATACGAACTCATCTTCTTTCCACAGTATTCAAACTTTCTACTTCAAAATTCTCTTACCCAGAATTTCACAGATCTTCCAAAGGATGCTGGATGCTCCCCAGGGACCCCAGGGAATTATTTCAAGTTTCACCAGTACTTAGCTTCCATTTCAGAACCTGTCAAATGACTAGTCAAAATGTCAGAAAAACTCTGTAGAGTTTTCAGTTATTGTTATCAGTTAACAGATAACTGGGCTACTCATGCACAAACAATAGTAATAAATAGTAACACTTTATTAGTTGGTAAAAAGAGCCTGACAGCCTTGAGCAGCATAAAGCTTCCTGTGTTAAGTATGGTAACATAACACAATACAACAAAATATCACCCTCTCCTTCCTGGGATGGTTTGGATGAAATGTGGGCCCTTCCTCATTTCTGCGGTGGAAGCACTGACCCTCCCTCCAAAAGCAAGCTTGTAGTTTAAGCACTGAGAGCAGCAACTATGGCAAATACTGGAGACTTTGAGATGTTTATTTTGTGCTTATAAAAAAGAACCTAACAGCTATACTGTGTCAGAGCAGAGGTACACTTAGATTTTGATAACGTTGCCATCTGTGTCCATTAACAGATATATATGGTAGAATATAGGAATACAACAGTCTTCTTTCTCTCTTTCAGTGTAGTATAACTTTGGGGTTTTTTAAGTGAAGGAATGGTATTAAATGTGGATATCTCCATGGCAGTTACGAATGTATGAGGTTTCCTCTCTGGAACGATTATTTTGTAATCAGTGGAAGATTATAAACTTCTTTGGATTCCAAGTTCTAAATGTCACCATACTGTGGGTAACTGAAAGGCTGAGCAAATCATATCTGTCAACACACTTGTGAAGCAGGGAGGAAGCCTTGCTGTTTAAAGCTGATCTGCTGACTATGGGAGCTGATATTGCTCACCATCAGTGCAGGATGTAGCCATCACAATAAAATAATATTTTTTTAAAAAAAAAAGGATACTAGAAGAAATTATGCGTTTGATTATCAGGACAGTTGCTAGTTCTTCCTCAGTCAGCAGAGCTGTCATGGAGCAATGCAAGTTCTCTCACTTCCTGTTTTTTGGTTGTGTTTTTTTTTGTTTGTTTGTTTGTTTGGGGTTTTTTTGTTTTTTTTTTGTTTTTTCTACTAAACTGGTGATTTGAAGCATACAAATTTTTTGGAAATATGACTATCATGTCCTGACTACCAAAGACCACAAAGACCAGTGACAGAATGTGATCAGTTTTAGGCAAAAAATTTATCATCAGTGTCCTGTAAATTCTTGGTTGTTTTTTTTTCTCCATTTGTTGATTAGACGTGCATTCCTCCTGAAGGTTTTCTTTGTAACTTTTTTTTTCCAAGCAAAACATATAAAGCACTTGCACCTTGAGAAAAGCAAAATCAGTTTTTTGCCTGATTTTTTTGTTGTTGTTTTCCTTAGACCCCAGGGCTATCAGTCAGATCAGTTAAGTTTCATTTAAATTGCTTGATTTTAAACATTCATGAATGCACAAGGCCCAGAATGAAAAGCAAATACCCCTATAATGACAGATTAAGGATCTCTGTGAGAGCCAAGGCTGCTGATATTCCATTTCCATTTGGTTTGCTGCTTTGTTCATGTGTGTGTGGCCTCACTGACCAAGAGAGTCTGGTGCCATTGCTCACACTATTGAAAGCCTTACCAGTGGAAATCAGACTTGATTTCCAAATCCCAGCACTGCAGTGGTACTCAGCTAGTCTCTTCCTGCCGGTCTTTTAAATTAAAGAGAGTCATTGATGATAATCTTACTGCTCCTGTGCTGAATTTTCTTCTGAAGCCTTGTAAGCAGGGCATGATAAACCTAGGAGAGGAACTGGTAGTGTTTTCTCAATAAAACAACTTTTGGGGGGCTTTTGTTTGGTTTGTTTTTTGTTTGGGGTTTTGTTTTTGTGGTTTTTTTTTTTGTTTTGTTGTTGTTTGTTTTGGGTTTTTGGTTTTGTTTTGTTTTGTTTTGGGTTTTTTTTACAGAAGGATATTAACCACTTTCTCAAATATCTAAATGCTTCAATTTTTACTTTTGTTCATTGCTGGTACATGGAAGAGGTGATCTTGCTTGTCTTACTCAGGAGGTTCATAATGTACCATGTGTAACATTGTATGCCATGATAGCATTATGGGGGCACACATTGACAAGAAAACAAAAATAACTTCAGTTCCTTCCTTTCTAGAAATCTTCTAAAGACAGATATAATGCTGTTATATTTGTATGACAGAAAATCAGGGGGAGATGCATTTGCTCATAATTACTCTTACTTTATTTCAGAGGAAATCAGCTTAAAATCAGATCTGCTTTAACAAGCAAAAGCAAGATCATGGGTTTGAATCATTGCTGGTAAATGAAAGGGGCTAAGTTTTAGGAAAAGTCAGATCTATTTTGGCATAAGCAGCTGGCTTTACTGCCTTCTGAGCATCACTATTTAGTCATTCTGCATAGTCTGTATTTCTGTAAACTGCTACAAACAAAATTACAAATTTTTGCTGACAACAGTTAAGATCAGTTCTGATTTTTCAACTCCTAATTCATGGAATCCAACAGAAAATTTTTGAATATAAAGTTGTAGTCTTTATTTCTCATATTCTTTCATTGTCAAGTAATTTAATCTAATTTATTCCATAAACAGTTTTTATTATATTTTATTTAAAAGCATGTTTTTCTATGAGTTTCTCTCCACATTTCACTTCATTATTTTTCCCATTTGTTATATGCAACTGCACAGGATTTTGAAATTAAAATATGACCCAGGTGAAGACTTGGTTTTCTCTATGTAAGTTAAGTGTTTGTGGTTTTCCTTGCTGTGTGGGTGATGTGTTTTTCAGATGTTTTGTAGTTCCTTGCTTTTAGTAAACCATTAAGAATACAGAATCTTGTCCCACTAAGCAGTTTTTTTTTCCCACTAGAGCTAGAGGCTTGGATTTTGACATTTTTATATTCGTGAGAAGTTAATCTGTTTGGACTCAACCTTATGGCTAATTATTTCAAAATATGACCCCATTTCTCAGAGTCTGAGTTGTAAGTTCCAGATACGAATCTAATGTTTGGGTTTTGTAAACATTTCATGCTAACCAAAAGATTTCTCATTTTATCAGAATACACCTCACATAATTTATAGGGGGATTGATTCCACAAATACTGAGCATAAAACTTCCTTATAGAGATATACTGGTCCATACCAAGTCTCCTGACTCAGTCCTGGGACACTTGGAAGACACAGCAGCCTAGATCAGTATTTGATATTTTTCAGCCTGGTTATCATAGCTCTGTTCCTGCCTTCCACAATGAAGCATGTTCAGCTGTTTTGTCAATTTTTCATGAGAAAAGATATGGAAGAAAAATTTAAACCTGAGTATTACCGGGCTGATGTTTGAAATGTGGAGGCACATCTTTGCATTAAAACCAGTTAGCCCTGCCTTCACTTTTTTTTTGTATTTTCATAAGTGACAAAGTAGAGAAAATGTATTTGAATTATCCAATCACATTCACAAATTAATTCTATTTTGAGGCATGGCTTCTTAACAGCCATTTGTCACTGTAGGGAACAGTTATCTTCCAAGACCACGGCTGGGCAGGAAATGTCTGGTATATAAAATGTTTTGGTTTCTTGCCATGTTGGTAGGTGTGCATGTTTTTGATATTGTAGAATTTTTCAGTATCATGCAACCCAGACTGTGGAGAGTGCATGTATACTTTGAACCACAGAGAATTAATGTCCTCTCTTGTTTCAGCAGGTAAGTTATAGCTGAAGGGACAATAACATCCGACAGTCTAATCTGTATGAAGTGAAAGGCTTTGCTAATGTGTTGTGCCATTTAAACAACATTCACTGAATGTCACACCAAATCTTGTTGTCAAAACTAGACAGGAAGAATCTATCTGATGCCTTTGTCAAAATCTGAGCCCTTGATCTCATGTTCCTTTGCCTTCTTAGGAATGCAGGTGCTGGAATGGAATGGCATCCCCTTGACTGGGAAAACTTACGAAGAAGTCCAGAGCATTATTCAACAGAGTGGGGAAGCAGAAATATGTGTAAGACTGTGAGTTTTTCCCCATCTTTCTGTTTCCATTTTTTTTTTTGGCTTTTCATGGCTTTTTTTTTCTTTTTTCTTTTTTCTTTTTTTTGTTTTTTTAAATTTACAGTTGTTAAGGTGGAACCTTTGTTAGCACAAAGCATCGATGTAATAATAAACGAGAGTTCACTGTGAGTGTGGGAGGTCTATTTGTTCTGTTTTTCTTTTAAAGTCAGAAGGAAAGTTAAACTGAGTCAGATGCTAGTAATTATATTTTTATAAATAATGATGTCTCCATTGTCAGGCCACAGTCTCCTCTCATTGACAAATATGCAATTCACTGAATTTATTGGTGTTAGAAAAAGATGGTAATTTAGTAGTGACTTGATTTTTAGTGAAATCTGTGTCCTTTAGATAAAAGTCATTTAAGCATCACAAGAAATGCATAAACTTGCATTAAATTCATTAAAGATTTCACCTTAAAAGAAGCTTTTCTTCTCAGCTCTTTAACAGTATTGCAAATACGTATCAGCTAAGAAGGGACCATGCTTGGGAGCTGCTTTCTGTCATGAACCACTATTCATTTATCTACTTAATACAATAATGAGGGTATAAGGAAAAGTTTCTTTTCTCTCAGGCTTCTCATTACTTTCTTTAGGGACCTGAACATGCTCTCGGACTCTGAGAATCCCCAGCACCTGGAACTGCATGAGCCAGTAAGGGCAGGTGAGTTACAGGATGTTGCCTTGATATTGTAGGACTGGATAGAAGCTGAAAAATTGATGTGATATGATCTAGGATGTTAGCATTGTAAGCCCGGGTGTTACACCCCAAATATTGCCATAGGTAGAAAGTGAACCACACGTTATATGCAAAGGCATGATGAGAGAATCAAGTGCACCCTCAATGAGTTTGCAAACAACACCAAGCTGAGCAGTAGTGTTGGTCTGCTGGAGGGTAGGAAGGCTGTGCAGAGGGATCTGGACAGGCTGGATCAATGGGCCAACTGCATGAGATTCAACAAGACCAAGTGCCCTGGGGGTGCTGGTCGACAGTGGCTGAACCTGAGTCAGCAGGGCCCAGGTGGCCAAGACCAGTGGCATCCTGGTCTGTATCAGCAATAGTGCAGCCAGCAGGACCAGGGTGGTGACTGTCCCCCAGTACTTGGCATTGGTGAGGCCATACCAAATTCTGTGTCCAGTTTGGGCCCCTCACTACAAGAAAGACATTGAGATGCTGGAGCAGGTCCAGAGAAGGGCAACAGAGCTGGGGAATGGTCTGGAGCATAAGTCTGATGAGGAACAGCTGAGGGAGCTGGAAGTCTTTAGCCCAGAGAAAAGGAGGCTTGGGGGGATTTTATCTCCCTCTACAACTACCTGAAAGGAGGTTTTAGCCAGATGGGGGTCAGTCTCATCTCCCAAGTAACAAGTGATAGGATAACAGGAAGTGGCCTCAAGTTGCTCCAGGGGAGGTTTAGCTTGAATATTATGAAAAATTTCTTCACAGAAAGGGTTGTAAAGCATTGGAACAGACTGCCCAGGGAAGTGTTGGACTCACCATCTCTGCAGGTATTTAAAATATATGGTGTAGATATGGTGCTTAGGGACATGGTTTTCAGGGAGTACTTGAGAGTGGTGGATTGATGATGTGATTTGATGATCTTAGATATCTTTTCTAACCTAAACAAGTCTATAATTCGATTATTACCAGCCCAGTTCAATCCATACTGACACCCAGCCTTCACTATCCTATCAATGCAAAAGAAGTTTCTCAGTAGGAATATTGAAGCTAACATTTGCTATCCAGAGAAAACCTCCCTCTACCTACCCCTTCAGCTAAACATGCCACAGAAAACTGTGACGTAAGAGTCCCTTCAGCAGCTTCTGGAGGCTCTCCACGCAGTGCTTTTACTCCTGGACATTGCAGCAAGTCACCAGTGTTCCGAGGAATGTGCTGGGAGGACTGTGATGTTTGTGGTGGGAGTTTTTTACCCCTCCTTGCTGGGAGGTGGATGATGTTGATGATTGTCTCCTATTCACGTCAGGATCTGCTTGGGGCCTCTTCTGTATTTTCTACCAAACCTTGCTCTTTCCCCACTGTTCAGCAGCTCTGCATTGCATAGGACTTGACTGGGTAGTGTAAACTTTACATGTGATATATTCTTGTTCATTTCCTTTCTGTTGCCCTTAAGGTTTACTTTGCCCAGCCCCTGAGTTTGCACCTGTGCTGGTAACTGACCAGCGCCTTGCTGGTGTCCCCAGGGCCTTGGCTTTCATCCTGTGACCAAACCTTGCAGCACTCTGCTGTTGCCCCAGGACTCAGAGGCTCTTATAAATTGGATTATTAATCTGGAGTCATGAATACTTCAGTCTGCACAGTGCAATTACTGCCGTGTCTTTTCAATATCAGAATTATTAAGAATGGGCACCATACCATACAATTATACAAGGTGAAGTGTAACTCAGATGAGTTAAGGTCGTAGCTGTCCGGTCATTCGACAATTGCTGTTGCAGCAAGACAAGTTGTAACAAAGCTCCCAGCAAACTGAAGCACGTCCAAATAACACACAAGTCCTAACGCCTCTGTTCATAGAATCTCAGTGTTGGGAAAGATGAAAGATCTCTTGATGAAAAGACCTTTTAGTTTAATGCAAGTTTTGTGGCCTATTATAAGTGATGAAAAAACAGTATTTACTAGGACACAAGGATTCAATAGCAAGAAATCAGTGTGACGTTTTGTTATGTGAGTTCTAAGATGGCAGTGCTTTTGGGGAGATTCCCTTCTATTCAATAACAACTTCAGGCTTCAGTAACTTTTTCAGTCATATCTAATCTAACTTTGAATCAACATCCATAATTTTACTCGTAATGCAGCCCCCCATCAAGTTCAGTGCAGATTAAAAGACTGTTTCACTCAGCATTTCGTGGGTCCTTTCTTAGTTTTGTGGGTTTGTGGCTGCTCTTTTATCGACCAGTACATAAGTTATCTGGATTAAATACTCTGTTTTCTGACCATGTAACACTTCCCGGCTATTAATATAATCCCATCAATTGATATAATATTAAATTAATTTTAAATTACTATAATACCATAAGTCTACTTTTTGTTGAAAATGGATGTTATTGTTAATAATTGAAAGCAAAGACTAAGTCTGACAGAGCTGTGAAGTAGAGCTACCCATATTTTTTTACTTTGTGGGCAGATCAAGAACACCGAAGGCATTCATAGACGTGTTTATTGGGTTTTGAAAGGGTAGAATCTAGAATAAGCAACTTTTTATTAATGAAGAAAACTCAAAATGAGAAAGAAGAGAAATAAAATTAAATTGTTCCACTCTGGCAGGCATGCTTCCTCCTAGTCTGGCAATCTTCTAGTGGCTTCTGAGTTGGAGTAACTCTGTAGAATTCCTTCTGGCTGCCAAGTCAAGTCTTTCTTGCCATTACTTCCAAGGTTTGGCAGAGTGGGCTTTGGAAAGGAACAATCTCCATTCTCTCTGAAAGTGAATTAGAGACACGCAGGCAGGATAAGGCTGATGTCTTGCTTCAAACCTCTCATACTCCTGAGAACCTGGGAAACAAGCTGTGCTCAACATCCCTTTAACTCTATGCAGTTACTTGACTTCCTTTTTGTGTTAAATGGAAATTGCTATCTCCAAAAGGTGAGTTCCTCCCACTGACTCTAGGGCAGCAGAGGGGGCAGACTCCTACCAGAGTTTCCTTACATAGGTGTGAGTAATAAGGAAAGATGAATCAGGGCTTTTAGTCTTCATTTGCTTTCATTTTATTCTACTTTGATTAATTTATGGTACCAAAGTTTTGAGCTTTTTTCCTCTTAATATTTGTATAAATTCCATTCTATTGAACACCTAGTTGATTTAAAAAAAAAAAAAAAAAAAAAAAAAAATTTAAACCTTTGCAAGAAAGTTCAGATACTTAGTAAAACCAAACCAGTTCCAAGCACTGAAAGACAGCACAGTCTTTAAATCTGTAATTTGATCCAGTATGATTTGGCATGATCAGCAAGGCCTGTTTTTCTTCAGCCAGAAGTACCTTCTCAGAAAGCTTTCAAGGTAAGTAGCACTAGCTGAAGGAAAGATTGGAATTGGGTTGTCAATGTTGTGGGAGAGATGTCTATTATTATAAGTTTCATTTTGAATCTTCAAAGTATACAAGCAGATGACATGAAAAAGGGCAAAGATCATTATGCTGTCCCTGTAGCATGGCAAGATGGATTTGGATGTGTTGTCAATTATCAATACAAAGCTCTCTTACTTTAATCCAGTAGATAAAGCAAAGTCCCCAGGGGTTGATCCCAAGCAGCTGGCTGCAGAGCTCCAAAAGGTTTCTCTACAGCAGTCGCCTCTGGTTGCTTCCTCAGCAGTGGAAAAGGGATCTCATGTCCATTCTGGAACAACTTCTACCACCTCCAGTGCTGTTCCTAGCCCTGGTCAGCCTGGCTCTCCCTCAGTGAGCAAAAAGCGGCACAGCAGCAAGGTAAGTCCCTTCACAGATATGCAGCAATAACATTTTGATGACAGGAAGAAACTGCCTGTTTACCTTCTGTAGTGCAGCAAGAAATCACAGCACGTATTGGTGAACTCATTTCTGGGACAGTGATGACTGTTAAGATACTGAATTTGGGTACAAAGAAAGATTATGCAGTTTATCCAAGATGATAAAAGACTGGTCCCTCTCTAAAAATTTTTTTTTTTTTGAACTTCATATTATTGTTTTTAAACAAAATAACTGCCCTTCACAGTCTTTGTTGCTCTTGCTTTTTAAGCACATTCTACATTATGAAGAAGCTGATATTACTAAGACCATAATTTCTCTCTCTATACTAAACTATTGATTACAGTGTTACAAGGAATAATCAGAACAATAGTAAGCATGTGTCTGAAAGCCAGAGAAAGAATTCAAATCAAATTCACCATTAAAATGTGTTTTGTCACTAGCTAATTCCTGTGAATTTGCTAAGCATAATTTCTCATTTTCTTTGCCACATCCTGTCTATTTCTCAGCTGAAATTCTTTCTCCTTGTCCACATGCACACCTGAAAAGGGAAGAGTGGAAATTTTGTAGCATTTTTTTCACAGTTGAAACTGAAAACTAGGTCATAAAGTCATTTATCACATTTTTGTGTTTTATGTCAAAAAAGTTAAGACCTGAAGTGAAAATCAATGCTGCGAGGACTGCATTTGCTTAAGCAATTTGCAGAAGTGCTGATTGCTATCCTGAATAACCAGCTTCTCACACTCTTACTATTAGAAGCAAAGCTTCGCATTGCAGACAAATTATTTTTTAGATATTTATTACTCCTTATCTTTATTCCTGCTTGGGATGGTCAGGTTACTATTGCATTATAGTTATGTTTGTGTTTTTGGTCTCTTGGAGCTATGCCTGTGATTTGAACTATGGGTGAGTTCAGTTCTGCACAAACCAAAACCAGCAAGGGCTTTGCTCATTTCAGATGGCTCTCCAATGTGCCAACAAAACTTTCATGTGAGAGGAAGCATAAAAAACCCTTTCATCCAGCAACTTAGCACAAAAAACCCTTTCATCCAGCAACTTAGCACAAACTAAAGATATTTATTGATCCGTTTGGTTTGGGTAGTAATTCTGTCTCTCCACAATGCCCGTTGACTTTTTATGAAGTAATTCAGTTCTATGATGCACAAGTTACATCCATATGTCAATTACTGGCCCTAACTTCAGGGATCTGGCAGAATTGCCTAATCATGAAGTGAATAGTTGGATTCATTGCAGGATACTCTGGGTATTGTATACATCGACATATGAACTACTTTTCCATGTGCATGGTTTTTACCACTGAGAATAACGAGCTTCTCAAGTACAATCCATGGGCCTGGGTGAAACCTGTCATTGCAGCGCATGGGGAGGGCAGGACTCTTCATGCACATGTCACTATCTACACTGAAACCTCTTTCATTTGGTTAGATGAATCACGCTCCTAAATTCACTGTGTGGTGTATCCTTGCACCCATAAATCCTTGTTGTGTGGTGTATCCTGGAGAGGTGCCCCTCTCTGACTGAATGAGGAGACTGGGTTCCCAGCTTTGGCATTGCAGCAGGTCACCTAAAATTAGATGCATAATTTAATTTCCTGCTTCACAGAGGATTTAGTATTCTTTTATGAAAATTCAGCTGCAGGCTTATAAAGATGAAACAAAAAATTATTAGAACTTTTGCCTTTATGTAGGAGATGCAAAAGTCAGAACTAGTCAGGTAAATATTTAAAACATTCTTTGCTTCTTTCTGAAAATCATGTTGAGAGGAATTTCTTTCATAACAACCATAGCTCTTGTTGACTTGTATAGTTTCTGTTCATTGACTGCAGGCCAAGTTTATAATGGTGTTGAGCTCTGTTAGAAGAGAAAGCTCATCCTTTCTGGAACTGCTCTTTGCCTTGGGCTGGCAGCATTTCTAGGCAGGCTGCAGCCCTGCCAAAGTATCATGACAGACTAAATAGCCAAACTGCCTAGATCTTGGGTTTGCAACTGCTTTTATTTTTAGCAAGTATTTTTTTTAAGCTTTGTGTACATAATATACACTCTGGAAATGTTGTAGGAGTCTCTGTTATTCTGCAGTGCCAGTTGTCTCATATTTAATGCTTTGTCCCATTGCTGCAGAGAGTGATAGTGCCTAACACCAGAGCATGGCATTAACAAGTTTCACCTCTGGGTCATGACAACCTTCTGGAGCAGGTGTGATGGCATTACAAAGCACTGTCTCTTACACAGGGTGTGTGAGTTCATGCAGGGAGTATCAAAAGAAATCAGAATAAAGTTAGATTAGCCATCACAAGAGAGATTTAACCTTTGGAAGCCTTGAGCTGACTAGTTTCTGTGCAGACCTATTTCTTTTGTAGTGTAAATGCATGATCTGCATATGGTGCAAATTACATCCAGGATATAAATGCCCTATAGAAACATTTAATTGTCTTTGTATCTTGAAGAATGGGTTGTTTTTCCTAATTCCTCAGATCCTTTAGCTTCTTGAGAATTCAGCAGTGAAATACTTTTTCTTCTTTCAAATAAATCCTCACTGAGACCCTAATAAAGAAAGATACTTATTTGCATCTCTGCCTTTCAATCCAGATCCAGCTTCAAAGCTGACCTAGCTCTGAGCTGGGGGCTAGACCAGATGACCTTGAGAGGTGTCTTTCAGTCTAAGTTATTCATGTTTCTTTTAATTATGTAGGTAGTTCTTCATGGTCAGTTTTAAATCAGCTGACACCAGAGAGAAAACAAAATATTTAATATACTGAATCACAACCTTGTAAAAGATTACATAGTTCCAGCAATGATTTTAAAACATAAAAATGCACATTTAATTTTACAGACTCCACTTTAGAACCACCTTTAACCACCTTTGAAAGTCCTCATACAAATTTCTCATGCCAGTTCCCTTTTCTATGAACTCCTTCTACATTATCTGTCCTAATACGTTCCGTACTACATGACATGCAGAGTGAGCAAACCCATTATTCTTGTTATTCCAACTTGTGAAAAATGAGGGCATTTAGACTATCCAGCAGTGATTTTTTAGCCACAGCACAGCCTAACTCTGTGTTATTTTTGGTGTTGTCATTATTGTCAGTGCTAGTACAGCCTGAGGTCAGACCTATTAAGTATAATAAAATCCATTTGTAGTGGTGAAGTATGAGAAGTATAAGCCATTTAAGCCCTACTTCGAAAGTTTACATGATGCTCAGGTAGCTCTCTGTCTTTGGCAAAAGGAGTGAAATTCTCTTTGAATAGTCTTTCAAGGACCAAACAAGTTTTAGGAGTAGATTTCTATCGATCTAAAATTTCATTTCAAAGTATTTTTAACTATTATAAACTATTTATGACCTATTTTAGCTGTTAGAGAGATTAAACTTTTGAAAAGCTTTTTAAGGTACCAAGAAGAGCTGATTTAAAAAAAAAAAAGAAATCCATAAGAATTATTTTTTAGATGCAAATGCATTTGCAGAAAAATCAAGTTTGGTTTTGTGGTTTTTTTCTAGAAAAGTTTGTGCTCATGAAGAAACACATCTAGAAGGCAAAGTAAAGCGAGCAAGAATAAGGCAACACAGAACAGTGAATATAACCATAAACCAGGCAGATTTTGGCTAATTTTCTCCTGTGTTTTCACTGTGCTAGTGTTTGGCTGGGATTTTTCTGGTTAGTTCTGGCCTGCAGATTTGAATGGTTGAGTTAATGTTTCTTCCCCACAAGCCTGAAAAGGGCAGTGCATCATCTTACTTCAGGCTCTGGTCTGGGTGACACGGGCCCTGCATTGGCCTAATTTAAAACAATTGATGCCCAACATCCTGACAAAGTCTCTCAAGGGTTTCCTTGGAGTGTAGTGCAGCACAAAAGAGGCAGATGGGTTTTACCCTTCTCAGAAAGCGACAGAAATACTAATTGCTTGGAATAATGTCAGGCAGCTGCTCACATCTGGAGGAATAGGAAAGGATGGCTTCCAGATCAGTCTTCAGAGAACAGTAAGTTTGTCCTTGTTTGCATCCTTTGTTTTCTGCTGCATCGACCAAGGAAACAGATGTGGAGAGATGCAAAAATTTTCAAATCCTGTTACTGAACCAGAGTTTTCTTGCTTGACTGATGGCTTGCAGATTAGAGATACGTCCAGGGTGGCTCAAGGCCACCAGCATTTAACAGAACAGCATATTTTTGTGAGTCCAGGATTCTAAGCAAGTGGTGATATTATTTTCCAACTACTGATAAAGAGGAGAGAGGAAAACGGGAGAGGGGAAACATTGAGGATTTTATTGCTTTTTTTTTTTTTGTCAAAACCTTAGAAAAGTTCCGTTATAAAGAACAGAGAGGAAAGGGAGGACAGAAAATTTAAATTTCATGCCATGGAAAGTGTCTGGAGGAATTTGAAATGAAGTGGTGTAGCTAAATTGATTATAAGAAAACACAGAAGAAAGCAAAAAGTCGCTTGCAATTGTGAAACCCACTTATACACATCACTTAGTTTCAGTACCATTCTTTCCACTCTTCCTACCTGCTTTCACCTAAACTCAGTTTAAACCAGGGTAACTTTTGCCTCTCTCTGCTTTTCTCATATTGCCAGAAATATGGCTTTTACTTGCTATATTTTTTTCTCTTGGCAACATTCATTTTTGTTAGACAGAGTTAATGCTATATGTCTTTTTCTCCCCATGCCTCCCTGCGTGACCAATCTGCTCAGACAGTAAAGACTTTGGTGTTCAATTGTTTGATTCTGCTCCTGCAACAAGGCTGATCAAAATGGCTGGGCTGGACTTTAACAGCTGTTAAAATATCTGTAACCACTAGTTTTGAACATTACTGAAAACAGACAGTTTTTTTTAAAAATTTGTGGTGATAAAGCAGCATAAACTGCACCTGTTAAAAAAGTTAACTTTGAAAATCTGGTTTTTCCAATGTGCATGTGTGTATATTTGTGAGTGTGTATCTATGTATTTATTTATGTATTTTTAATCTGGCAGCCCACAGAAACTACAAAGTCTGCTTCCCATCCGATCACTGGGGAAATTCAGGTAAATACCTATTTTTGCTGTGTAAATTGTTGTTGCCACTGGCTGCGTTTTTCTGTGGAGTAAGTTTGCAGAATACAACCTCCATCAACTGATTTCTTAGTCAACTCCAATCCCTTGCAATGTCACTAATGTAAGTCAGTGCTTGATTTTTCCATCTGTCATCAATGTCGGCTACAACCAGAAGAATGGAAAATGCTGCTGTTCCTGAAGGGACTAAAAGAATAGAGAAATTAATTCTAAACCTTCATCTTTGGCCACTTATTGTGGTTTTCTTCAGAAATTCCCAGACTATTTACGTTGAAGCAAGAACTGCTGTGGGTTTCTTACAATGCAATGTATTTGTTTCCCGGCCATGCCAAGTTTATGGTTATCCCTTATGTAAATTGACTTTAGCTTTTTAAAGTAGTGGAGCACAGAAGAGCAGAATAACTGAAGCCTACATTCCTATAGATTTCTGGGACTTTTTTTTTGTCTTAAGCAACCCCTCTCTACTATACTAAGATTCTTTCCATAGTATTATAAATCCCAGTAAGTCTTGGGCTCCAAGTAGTCAGTATGTGTGTAATTATCACTCAATAAACTGGCTCAGAATAATATCGAGGGTTCAAATTTCCTGTGTTTTTTTCCTGATTGGAATAAGTCAATATGGGTGTTTCCTTTTTTTTATCCCCAAGGTCCCACATGATCATGTAGCATCTCATTCTAGTCAGGAGAGAGACAGAAACTTCTAAAATGTCCTCATTTCCAGTGAACATAGAGGTCTAAAACTCATTTTATTCAAAGGATTTTGGTGAGATATTGAATCATTTAGGAAGTAAAAGTAACAAATAATCCTACTGTGTTTTAATGTGTTCACTAGCTTCAAATCAACTATGACAAACACCTTGGCAACCTTATCATCCACATCCTTCAGGCAAGAAACCTTGCTCCCAGGGACAACAATGGCTATTCAGACCCCTTTGTTAAAGTTTATCTTCTTCCAGGGAGAGGGTAAGTGTAAAAGAAATTTTAACTTGAACTTTGCTTTAAATTAGTTTTGCTCTGTGTCCTTAATAAACAGAACTTAGAGTTACTGCTGTAGAAAACCCAGGTGCAACACTAGCAAAAATGGTGAGTTTTTAACACAGAACCAGGTCCTCTTCCCAGGAGAACATACCTACTTTGCTAATGACCTTAGAAACTTCATAATCATTCTTGTAGATTTTTTTTTCATGTTTCCTTTTAAAAATTATAATACATGCAAAAATATTTAAAAGACTCTATGGAAATGCACTAAATAGATGTACCACTTTCTGTAATATAGAAAGCTGCATGTTACGTTTAGCATGGAATTGTTGCCTCAGCTCAAGACAATCGGAATTTAGGATAGATTTGCAAATATGCAGAATTAAAGTATCATATAAATTTAATGTTGAAGTATAATACAGTGAGACATACTGATCAGAAAACATTATCTTAGTATGTCTTTTTTTTTTTTTAACAGCTAAGATACAGTTTTAGAAATACCACTGATTTTGTATCTAATGACTGTACAAATCACTAATCACTTTTTCAGAGACCATTGCTTTTTTAGACTCTGTAATTACCATTAGCTTATTATTGTGTCCTTTAAAAGATATGTTTCTGTATCAGCAATATTATAACTATTTTTTTGCCCTAATCTTATGGAATATCATATGTATACTCAGAATGCATAAGAATCCTGCTGACTTCAGTGACACGGTAGATGTATCTAAAATGAAGCTGATGGATCAGCCTATAGATTGCAAAGACAAACTCCTGCAAACTTCCCTGCTTCTGCAATCACACTCATCCTAAAAGGCTCTTAGGCTAGGACCATGCAAATAAAAATCTGTATTTTTGTTCTATTCAAAGGAACAGGAAAGTGGATGCTCAGGTCACAGTTCAGCATTTGGCATACAGGCAAGCACCACTAAATCATGAGTGGTACAAATAAAGCCATGCATTTTCTTTTGTAGGTTATTAATTCCAGCTATACAGTATTCAATATTGTTCAGTGGCACTGGGCCCAAAACTATTACTGAATATAATAGGAACAGGTGCTAAAGCTTGAGAGGCTTTTTAATGCACCTAAGAGTCTTGTAAAATGCTTGTCTGATCCATCTTACCGGGAATTTTGCAGGTACATTCACGGATGCAGAAATAAGGCTTTGAACTAAAAGCATGTTCACCCTACAGAGGGTCTAAGCCAGATCTAAGTTTAAGTTTAAACTTGCTGCCAGGAAGAATTTGGATTTTAGTTTTGTTTGGGTTCATTATTTTAAACCATGGCACTGTTACTTGGGCTTTTGGAGAATAATGAAAATTAAGATCATAAAAATGACAATGAATTGCAACTGAGTAACTTTTATCTGCAGTTCAGTCTGTGCTAGACTTCTTATTCTTCCTAATGCCTCTATTTCCTTTGATTCTGATGCTGGAAACTACCCTTATTCACGTTGTCTTTCATCTCTGTTCTCATTTTCTCTCACACTGCTTCCTCTGTGTTCCTAACTCTGAAAATGCTGGGTATGCAGACAAGTCATGGTTGTCCAAAATGCCAGGTAGAGTTTACTATCTTCCAATTTTATTATTTGATTTTTCATGTGCATGAATGACACTATAATTCTATCCATTGAACTGTGTATTTCTCCTGAGTTCTGATGGCAACTGTAGCATGGTCTTGATTTCATTTTCTAATGAGGCCGTTTCCAAGCCAAGAGGAACTGGAAAGAAGTAGTTAATGCTCCTTGGTGCAGAAAAATTCTAGGGCCAAACAAGTCTGAAGACAAGCAAAATTTCTTCTGAATTCTGTAAGAATTTGGTTCAGATATATCTAAAACTTCATTCTCGCTCACTGAAATTTGCAAGATAATTAACTGTGAACTTGTATCAAGATTTTGAACGGTGTTACTGCCAAGAGAAACAGGCAGTGTTCGGTAATGAAATGGAATATTTTTCTCTATTTACCTGCACATAATAAACAGATCTCTATCATCTGCTTCTTCATTACTATAATTATTAAATTAATCTGTTAAAATTACACATTTTATAGGTGTATTCTATTAGAGTTTTATGTACAGTTATTCTATTACATTTTTTCATTGTACTTTCAGTTGTATTCTGTATTAATAAATTATAATTAAGGAATTGGAAAGAAAATATAAAGAAAATAGTTATGCAGTTTGTATCTTTTCACACAGCATATGCTGTAAATTGCAAGTACAAATTATTTTATACTAGATATAGACTGGTTTAGTGGATGCATTTTATCAAAGCATATCTGTCTGCTATTCACAATTGTTGTGCAGAGGTGCATTAGTGGTAAAAACTTAATGAATTTGGCAGATCTTTCCTTTCAGAGGTCTGGTAGCCTTCATGGGTCATCCAGCTTAGCCTGGTCCAACACCTCCCTAGAAGTAGCCATAGTTTACATGGATGTGGGCTCATGCCACCCTTATGGTTTAAATCCAGATACTCCATGGCCTTCACTGGAAAAACTTCAGAGCCACTGTGTTAACAACACATTTACTTTTTGTCACTTCCAGCTCTGAAACTCAACAGTGCATGAATCACCTTCTCACATACTTCTGAAAATAATCAGGAACTTTGAAAAGGTGATGAAGTTCTCCTGTTGCAGAAGGAGATCCAAGAAAGGAAAGGGAGTGTCTTGGTGTCATTTTCTTGGCTGAGTGCAGGAAAGGTCCTTTCCTACTTTCTTCAAAAAATGAAAGTGTATCAGTTCCTTAAAACCAGTAGATCATAGGACCTTTAGACAGGATGCTTTAGGCAGGTGACATTTTCCTCATATCAGTGAGTGGGAAGAGAAGACTACTGGGGTGCTTTAAAAATTTAACTGCATTACTGAATAGTGTGTGCCGTGAAAACCTAGTTTTGAAAACGATTCAGATTTTGCATTTCACCTTTCTTTCCAAGATATGCAAGAAAATAACTTTGTGTGAGTTTCTTTTTTATATGCTCTTGGTCCCCCTAGGTTTTAATTCTTGCCATTCTATGCTATAGCTGATAGAACTCATTGAACTCTGGAGAGCTTCTTACAAGCAGAGGTGAACAGATACTGTGTTTCATAGGTCCCAATACCCTTTCACATTTTTCAATAAACTGGAAGACAGTGGATAGCAAAGTGTGCAAGAAGATAAATGGAAATGCATAGAATGACTAGAGCAAAAACTAAGAGGAAAAACAGCTGCAAATCCCTTAGGCTAGGAGGCATGTTGGATATGGCCAACCCCTTTTGGAGAATAAGGCCACTAGACCTTAATAATTATATGGGATCACTGCACAGTAGAATTGAGTTTATAGAGTGAACCTGGTGCTGAGGTACCGTCATTGACATGTATGTGCCAGGAAAACACATACATCTTTCACATATTTTTAAATCAGACCTGCTCCAATCTGGTATCATGCAGCAAGTGGCTGATTAAATGAGTCCCTGGAGTGCATGTTCTCAGTTAATCTCTTATGAAAGGAATTAGTTCATTAGTTCTGAGACCATGCCACGGTGTGAACCAAAACAGTTAAATCAGAAGTCAGAAGTGAGAATCAGGGAAGCAGTACACTTTCAGAAGTTAGTGTAGGGAAACCATGAAAGAGTTTAATATGGCATATACAGGTCATTTTGTGCCATTTAGTCTTAGTGCTGGAGAACCATCCTGGGAACATTTAATTTAATAATAGATATAGCAGGAATATACTTGTAGGCTGACAGAAAGAGTTTTTTTTGCTTTATATCTTGTGGGTTTTTCAAAGTTTTAAAAGCTTCTTATGTTCTCCTACTCAGCTTTTTTGAGATGTCCATTAAAATTTATATTAAATTAAAATTGGAATGAAAGCAAATCTAACATCAAAGCTCACAAGCTGGATGGGTCCATATTCTATTAAAGAAGACTGCATTGCTTTCTCCATACTCAGGAAATGCAAAGTGCAATAGAAAGCATTACTGATTCTTTTTAAAAACAGATTATGCAGCCAAACCTTTTGTTCTTGGCTATTGATAAAAAAAAAAAAAACAAAACAAAAAACAACATCATCTTGATGTACTTTTATGTTTCTTTCCAGTATAGTTAGAGGGATAGGCACAGAGCAGGATCAATAAGAAATTAGTGTTTCTATCATTAACAGGATATTAGTTACCTTATGGCATTCATTAAATGTTTTTGTGAGATGAGATTCCTGTAATTAGAGATTGCAGCCTATAAATATAAGGAATCCATGCTACTTTAAAGTGCTAATAGGAGCATGGTCTTGAAAAAGAAATCAATGCACTATCACCTCAATTTAGAATCAGAGCCCAACACTTAGAACCAGAGGACAAAGCATATGTGCATGAGCTGGCTGATGCTTTATCTTGAAATGATTTTAGGCAAAGCGAGCCTGCTGAAGAGTCAGAAGATGTTTTAAAGGACCATGTCAGAAAAGCTTACCAAAGAAAAAAAAACCCAAAGGCTGTCATTGTCCTCTTGTAACCCTGAACTGATGCAGAAATGGAAGATGCAGTTCTTTTCTTTGGTTTGTGGGTGGGTTTTTTTGCATTAGAGCTGAAAGAAACAAAAGATCTCTAACGTAATGTTTTCTTCTTTTGTTGAAATTCAGCGCTGAGTACAAGCGGAGAACTAAGTATGTCCAGAAAAGCTTGAATCCTGAGTGGAATCAGACTGTCATTTATAAAAATATCTCTCCAGAGCAGGTGCGTGACTGGGGCTGCTGTCCAGGGGGATTCGCTGCTTTATTGTTGGCATGGTGTGCAGTGCTCACTGTGAAGGGACTAGTGCTCCTGGCAATTCTGGGAACGCCTGTAAAATCTGGCTGCATTTAGGACGAATTTGGAAGTCTTTCCCTGCCTCTGATAGAACTTACTATAACAATACTTTTTTTCTTGCCCTTCTACTCATAAAAATGGTAATTTATGGGGATTACACTCGTAATCATACCATAAGTACAGATGTGACAATTTAAAAAAAATGATAATGGAATAAATTAATGAGGGAAATAAATTAAGACATAAGTTTCTGAAGTAGATGAAGAAATCACTCTCATTCTTTATTCTAAAAGCCATGCAACCTCACACAAAGCACAAGTTCTACCATTTTTTTATTAAAAAAATGTTTATAAAATGTCGAAATAGATTTTTAGATTTTTTCGTAATTCACATTAATGTCTTCAAATATGAATCACTAAAAAAATAGAATGTATTTCATTTCTGGGCCATGGAAAGACTTAACTCACATCTGGAAAAGATATCTCTGTTTCTTGGTGGCTTCCTAACTCCAACTGATCTACAGTGTTAACTGAGAAAGTATGAAGCAACTGAGTCCTCTTTTCCTCCATCTCCCCTTGTAAAAGGACTTTTTATCGTTGGAAAAAGTTATAATGAGCAAAATCATGATCAGTTCATTTGCTTAAATTATGAAGTATGTTTTGTAAAATACTGGATCTGTACACAGTCCTGAATCTATTTCCCTTTCTTGCTATTTTGTTCTTGACACTTCCAAATTCATTTTTCAAGGCCATTTAGTCTTTCAGCACTATTTTTAAAAAGCCCAGAATAACCAGGCTCTTTAACGAATAGATTTCCCACTGCTTTTAATGTACTTCTCCATCATGACCCCAAGACCTCAATATTATCTTCCCAACTTAAAATTTCATTATTCTTTCTTCTTGTTCATTGAGAGGAATGTAGATTAGGATACTCTTTTTTTTTTTGCATGGAGCAAAACCCTTCCGACAGAGAGACATGCATGGTTGCTCATGCAAGTGATACATGTGAACTTAACAGAAAGTAGCTCAGATTGAGGTAAAAAAAACCCCTGTGATGTTTTCTGAGCTTCAATATACACCCTGAGTCTTCTGGGTTTGGTGAAAGGATTTGGTAAGTCCTAACAATGTTTCCAAACTGAGCTTTCCATTTCAGAAAGTTTCCTCAGTTTTCTTAATTTATTTTGAGGTTCTGCTGTGACATTTCACAGAGCTGTCATCAAAAGTGCTTGGGTGTTTTACATTCAATGCCTGTTTCATGCTTTGAAACTGGATAATGATATTAATCTAGGATTTCTTGGACAGTGATTTTTATGGCAAAAAAAATGTCCTTATATCTTTGATGTCAGGTTTTTGACCATTACTTGATAAATTTGCCTTTGTTTGCATGTTGAATTCTGAACTTTTGCTTTCTATTTGTAAATCTCCTCCTTTTACTTTCCTGTGAGACTGATATTCAGAGCTTATGGTTGTAAGTGTGTAAACTTCCTCTGTTCTGTACTTTGGCTTCTTGACACACAGAAGTGTGTGCAGAGAACAGTGTTTTGAGACCTTTCCCTGGCTCGTATTTACTGCTAAGATACTGATGTGAGTGATTCTTCTCCTATAAAATTCCATGTCCTGGCTTAGAGTATATAGAGCAAAGCACATTTCTAAATCACCAAATAATTCCATGCTGATGATAAGTACCCTCTGCAGTCTGAAGAACTATCACCATGCAATAGAGCATAATTTGTACTTAAAATGCTCACAAATGGATATTTCAAAATAGTTGGGAATATAAAGAGGAGCACAAGGCAATGATTATGTTACACAGAGAATGAGCATTCTGTCCGTCAAACAAGCAAAACTGCATCATATACTAAGTTACATGGAATTAGTGGTCATATTCTAGCATAAATTCATAAATATTTATAAATAGTGTGTCTTCAAAGTAGCATTTTCTTTCCCCCCATCAAAGCATGGGTTGCTTGCTGACAGCAAATAAGTATAAAATATTTCCTAATATAGTCCTTTTAACATCACTGTCTAGACTTTAGCCGGTTGTACAATTTTTCATTTTCCTTTTCCTTTTCATAATCTGGCTGGAATTAAAGTGAAAATAATTATGGGAAATAGATCACTCTTTGAAATGAAACAGACTTTTTCAAGGTCAAAATGATTAGTTTTATCACGTAGCAAATTCTATTTTGACAGTTGGAGAAAAAATAAATTAAACTGTGATTATTTAGTAATTTAAGGTTTTTGTTAAGCAATAAAGATAATTACAATTCAAACGGAAGGCGGAGTACACACATTACAAAAGTTGGATAATAATTTCTGACTCAAGTCAAATGCCTACCCAGAGCATGAAAGAAAGCATTAGAAGAATTTAAGGAGAAGATCATAAGAGATGTGAGTTCTGTTGCTGGTTAGTCCATTGGTATAATTTGTCAGAAAGCAAATAAAAATATTTCCCTAAATTATATAATTCAATAAAGCAAGTAGCTTTTGGTGCCATTTATGTTCTTAATTTGATTTTAATATATTTAGAAAGAGTAATTTTTTTTCAAGATCCTTGAGTGATGTAGGAGCCTGTGTCTTATTTCCTAAAGAAAATCTTTCTAATGCATCTAAGGTGTTGGTACTTAGATATCAATTAATATTTTGGGGAGGAGAACAATAAAATGTTAATTATGAATGTACACAAAAATACCTATAATGGATGATCTAATGCAACACATTCGTTTCTACTCATCAAATATTCTGAGTGAGATTGCAATAGTTTATATTATTTTTGAAGTAATTATAGGAATTTACTTACAGCATAGAAGAAAACCAAGCTGCATTAAAATTATTTCTTTCCTCATGCAAATCTTTGTATGAGATTTTCAAGGAATATGTATTAAATATTTCAAATAGTGCATATTTAGCTACACAGGCACACATTATCCATAACAATGCCCAGTGATCTGCAGACAAAAAGCAAACACATCTGTACCCGTGGTGTTGGTTATGTCTTCCATAGGAGATAATATTTTTCACATTGGCTGTCTTTGCATATTCCTTAATTTTCTTAAAATTATTGTTGTCATAAAGCTAGCTAAAGTTCACATTCAAAAATATGCTTTTAGGTGGAGAGTTATTTTTAATTTATTGTTATTTTTTTCTACAAGCCGAAGCCTGACATTAGTTACCATTTGGTAACAGTTTTTTCATAATACGCTTAAAACTCAAATGAGGTCCACAATGTGTGTAAAAAGCTTTCCTTCTTTTCAGGACACTTTCTCATTTTCCTGTTGGAATATTGCCCACTTGCAGAAAGCCACAGTCAGACAGATAGAGGGTTTCTGCAACCCATTTCAGTATTGCTGTCTGTTATATCCCTGATGAGAACCTGAACTTCTGCCTTCACAACCTAAAACTGGATGATGTAAGGCAAAACCCTGCCTTGTTGTGACGGTATAAAGGCTGCTTTTAAAATCAGCAGCCACTGAGTGTTCTTTGCCTTCAATGGTGGTACATAAATGTATCTGCAGAAAAGCAAATTTTACTACTCTTTGGAACTCGTTTCCTGCACTCTGTCTAATAAAGCTCTTGCCATGGTTTTTCATTGTCATAACATTTTATAAAAGCTTTATTCAACTAGGAGGCTTAAACCACATTTCTCGAAGGAATACAGAGCACTGAAGTTTTCGTCCCAGGTTTATTATCACACTAGCGCAAGGAAGCTAGCAAAGTAGGGTTCCAGTTCCTTGGAAATCTCTGTTTTCCCCTTTCCACCACAAACCCTTCAAATCTTAGGGAGTTTTTTCTCCCCTTTCCTGCATCTATACATTCTTCTCTCTGTCAGCCATCAGAAAAACAATATGTTCTCTCAAAAGAGCAACTACTGAGATAATACATTTCACAAAAGTATTTATGTTATCCCTTTTTAAAAGTGTAAAAGTACATATACATAGTACGACACCCAGCAGAAAGCCAAAAACATCATGGACTAGTAGCTGCTCAGCTCATTTTTTCAGGTTATTTTTCATGTTGCAGTTTCAACACTGTCTTGGAACAGTAAAGAAAAGGAATTGTATTCAGTCAAAGAAATCAGCTTTACAAATATTCGATTAGGAATGCTCAAAAGAGAATCTTGTGCTCAACTCTTTCTCTCATTTCCGCAGGATATTTTTTAAAAGAATGCTTAAGAAGGATATTGCCTAATTATGTAAGAAAAACACAGAGAAAGACTAAAGAATTGCTCTCAAATCTATTTTTTTTTAAATCTTAGCTTTCACACTGTTGCCTGCTTAAACAATACATTGTTGATGCCAAAAATAGTACAATTCCCCTTTGTTTTTCAAAGACATTGTCTTTGCTCATTTTTCTAAAGTTAACTGGGAGCAGAAGCTATTCCAATTACATAACAAGATGAAATTGTCATTTAAAGACAATTTCAAGTTATTAGGAACTGTGTCTCATTAAACCAAGGGGCAGTGGAGATCAACTGATTAGGATGATAACTCTGAGGTTGTGGGTTTCATCCCTGTAAGGGCCATTCACTTCAGAGTTGGGCTCAGTGATCCTTGTGGGTCCCTTCCAACTCAGAATACTCTGTGAGTTTGTAAATAGCAAACTGATTTTCTTGCAAGTATATGTAACATGTACAAAAATTGGTCTAGCTTATAATTCTGAGTAATTTCTTGATTGTTGTCCCTTTGTGCCCAGCAGCCAATTAATAGTCAGAACAGTGAGTTGTTTCTGTTGCTTTTGTTAGGGGGATGACCTCAACTATCTCATCAGATTTCTTCTTCTGACCTCTTTTATTCCAGTATGCAAAGAGTCCTATTTTCCCTAGTAATGCTTAGATTCTTCACTTATAACTTCTCTGCCTGACTTTGCAGATATCCCATACCCTCGGGACTTTTTCCTTCTCTCTTTCAAGCCTTAGGAATTTGTTACTCCCTCTCCAGCCTTTCACCCAAGCATACAACATTGATAATCAGTCCTCTCATTATGTGTCTTTATGTGCCCAAAGAGCCTTGGAAAAACCCCTGGAAAATCAGCCTTTACAATATGATCAACTGCTTCGGTGAACAGCTTCTCTGTCTTGTGCTGTGTTGTCATATAAAAAGATTGACTTATTTCTTACTGTAGCCTATAGAAGAGTGCTTGACACATCATGCTTAACAAAGTCTGCGGGTAAAGGGGTTTGATATTTGTCATTACTACCTAACAGTACAACTCGTCCTGTATGCCTGCATCACTTGCAGCCTCTCATTGACTACACTGAATTCTGTGAGCATTAAAGCCTGGCCTTCACCAGTGAGATTATGTAAATAGGGTGCTTTAAATAATACATTTGATATTCACTCTCAAAGGCACTTCAGGCGAATGCCTGAGTTCAGACGACCCAGATGTGATGGTGAGCAAAGCTGCAGAAACACACAAATGGGGCTTTAAAAATCAGTTTGACTCTTGCAGTGGACACACCTTCTTCCCAAAATGATTTGTGGAAATTCCTAAAATAGGGTCAAGCACAAGCCCATCTGTCTTGATAAGAAATAATTGTCCCAAATTATTTTTCTCTGAACAAGGTTGTTGGGAGGACAAAAACTGCTTAGCTGTCACTATGAAAAAGCATACAAGGAGGAAATTATGTATCGAAACCACTGTAAAGACTTGATCTGAAGTTTATGATAGCAATGAGGTTAATTATCCTTTGACTTAAATTGCAGCTGAAAAAGAAAACACTGGAAGTGACTGTCTGGGATTATGATAGATTCTCCTCAAACGACTTCCTCGGTGAAGTGAGTATCTTATTTCTTCCTTGCTACTTGTAATAACTGCAGGCTGTTATTTGGAGACTGTTCTCTTCCAAAGTATGGTACATATGTTAAGTAAAAGCTTTTTTTACATCACAGTTTTACTGTTGACTTCATAACAAACAGTCATGATTTCTTATCCAACATGAAAGTAATATTTGCTTTATCTCTATTAGCTGGGGGCAAGTTAATTTAGGACCCAAAAAAATGTTCCCTAAAAATTAAGATTTTTTTGTGAGCTTGAGATAGCAACAACCTTCACAGTGACTCAGTGGGGAGTTCTTGTTGTGACTGAAAACTATCTGCCTTGATTTTAGCATAACATGGGAAGGCCAAGGAGGTATTAGTCTTTGAAAATGATTAAAGGATTAACTTCTGCCATCAAGCAATATTTTAACACATGCAAAAATATCTGCAAGAGTGAGTAATTTATTCTTGCTGCTCACAGCCTCATTTTTAACCTTGTGAAAAAGTAATATCATTACCAAAGTATGACTGAAGGCAAAATCTTGTAATTAATAATAAATGAGATGAGTGATCATGGGAAGAAGTATGCTCTCTCTTTAAACAGCAAATAAACAAACATATGCACATATTATACAAAATTACCGGCAATAACTATGATGTAAAAAAAATAAAATAATTAAAAATGTTATTACAAATAGGGATTATAATTAGAAACAGAAGCACAGGAAAATCAACTGCTCATACAGAGTAGCTCAAGAGTATCTGTGCTCATTCTGCATTTGAATTTTGAAAAAAAGGCAGTTCAGCTTCTGTTCCCCTTTGTGTAACTACAAAACTCAGTAATCAGTGTCACTATTTGAACAATTACTAAAATAAATGTGAAGGAAGCTGGTACATGATCATTTATTTCCTGTATACTGTGTCCATGTTCTTGTTGAGTTCAGCATGTTTGTCCAAATGCAGGGCTTTACTGAATATTGACATCATTGTTATTTATGACATTTAGAAAACGGATGCTCCAGCAACTGATTCTATGGGAAGATTTAAACCTTTCCCTTCAGATTTTTTCAACCTCTAGACCTATTTTATGTATTTATAATGAAAGAAGTTCTTCAGGGAAAGAAAAAAAGGTACAGAAAAGACTATCCACTGTATTTCAGCACCAGGATGTCCAGAGGAATCCTGCACCATAAAATCAGATATTTTGTGATCAGATGTTTTGTGATCAGATATTGTGACATCCAAATTGTGCCCTAAACACTCGTTTGAGTAGGGCCAGCACCACTTGCATGCCCCAGAAGAGAAGTGGCCCATTATGGTCCACATCCATGGAATGTGAAACCTCTTCTCTTACAAAGCAGAGTCCCCAGCCTCTACTGCCTATTGAGAACAATCCTACAATCAGTTGTGAAGAGAGTTCCACATGTCTAAACTCTAAGAGGATTTCTTTAATGCAGGATCTTGTCATAAAGTGATGTAATCGTACACTTTATTTGTCTAACAGGTTTAAAACTTCCCTACCTAACATTACTGTTAATATTCTCACTTTAGAGCCAAATGCGAAAATGCAAGGCTATTTTTTACCTTTCCTTCATTCAAGACTATGATGAGTTTTAGTACTTTACATCCTTTGACCCTCTCAACTGCAAGCCTGTTAAGGGAGGCACAGTTTTACTGGTCTCAGTGTTCTATTTTTTAACATCCTTTTTTTTAATTCCCTTTTTATTTATTTTTTATTTCTTTAAAGAAATGTCACAGACCTCCTTCTAGCAATGCAGGTGGCCTACATACAGCAAATTTGAGTATCAGTGATGAGGGTTTTTTTCAGCCAGGTTGCTTGTTTCATTTCCATATTGCCATTGCAACTCCTTTCTTTTTTTTTTTTCCCCAGAGAAGTTTTGAGGTCTGAACGGTCTATTGAATTCTATTATTTTAGTGAAGTGCAAACATATCCCTAATTTTCTTTTTGCTATTAATTCTGCATATGTGGATTTTGTAAAGATTCAAGAAGACGAGTCTCACATTATTTAATACCATATTAAAAAAAAAATAAAAATAACTATTTGCCCCTTTACTCACACTGATAAAAGGGAGAAATTGCACTAATTGATTCTTCTGTTAGCATATGTCTACACAGTAGCAGAATGACTTGATGTCTTTTAGTCTAGCTGTCAAGTCAGTGCTTCCAAGCTACCCTTTAAACTGTCTGGACATCTCGGTGTGGAGCTATGTCATAGTTTAAGGGCTGAGCTCATAGCTCTTCCTGAGGTCCTGTTTTGAAGATATATTAGTTCAGATACATCAATATGCCGCCAAATGTGGGTCTGGGGTCACAGGTGTCTTATCAAAGGTGCCCAGAGTCCTGAATCTGTCAGTGTACAGCCTTAAACCCTTAACTCATACATTTGTTTGCAACTTCTGATAACACAGCTCTAGTCTCTTCTGCTGTATGCAATCATTAATAGATCAGATACAGGCCATATATTATATTTTGATTCATTTGTAGGTATTGATTGAGTTATCCAGCATCTCTCAGGTTGACAACACTCCTCGGTGGTATCCTCTTAAAGAACAGAGTGAAAACATTGATCACGGGAAATCTCATTCTGGACAGAGTAGCCAGCAGTCTCCAAAACCATCTGTCATCAAGAGCAGAAGTCATGGAATCTTCCCGGACCCCTCCAAGGGTAGGAATGACTTGGTGCACCTGATATGAAATATTTTCCCAGGTGATGGGAAAACCTTTGCTATGTGTAAGTTCTAATAGAAAAATAAAGATACTGCTATGAAATTTGTATATGTTTTTATTAAAAATGCATTTATATCTGTGACTAACTAACTGGAGACAAGGCTTAATTTGGCTCAATGTCTTCCAGCCAGCTTACTGAGTAATTGTGTTCTTAAAACAGCAGCTTACAGACTCTCATGCTTTGCACATCTACTATAGATTCTGTGGCCTTTTCACTTTTTAAGTAGCCTTGGCCAAATTCAATACATATTTACCTTTCTATTTTTCGTGTTCCTTAAATATTCTATGGCATTTTATTGTCTGAAAATGCTATGTTACTATTTTATAGAACAACAATTATGCTGTAATAATGCATATGCATTTCCAGTCAATGATAATGGGCTGTAGCATATCTCAATTTTATTGGAAGTCAGTGGAGCTGATACAGTAGAAATGCACTAGTGCTTACAAAAGCAGAATTGTTCTCAGTGTCTCCTGCTCCAAGAAATTTATATCTAATTTTTTTTTTACACTAAGTGGTCAGTAGACAGTTGCTCTCTTAAAACGCATTATATGTCATATCAAAGCAAAAGCCATTCCAAACAGAATCCAGATGAGACCTTCAGAGTGATAAGACTGTTCCATTCCCACTCTGTTTTTCTGTGTAATGTTCTGCTAGGGATTGGTGTCTATATAAAGTTCTAAATTAAAGGTAAGTATAGAAACTATTGTAATGTAGGCTGTGATTTTGACCAGGGCATCATTCAGAATAAAATGGCTTGCATTCACTAAATATCCAGTACTGGTACAGGTGATGTTAGTTAATCTCTACATACTAGAGAAGGGGAAAGTGGAAAACACTACCCCATCATTCCACCAGTGTGAACGAACACAGGAGGCCTAATTCACAGGTGACAGAAACCCAATACTAAATAAATTATTCCCTGGGCTAGGTGACATGGGAAAGTAAACGATGATGCTTCATAAGAATTTCCTAATCACAATATATCCCCATACTGTAAATGGAATGGCACAGCTTAATCTTTATCCCTTGTTCTGGAATTCAGCTAGAAAGACCAGTCAAGAGAAGGAAATGAAATCGTTTGTTTTTAATAAATGCAAGAGTTCTGCTTCTTCATTTTCCTGGTAGACATGCAGGTGCCCACCATTGAGAAATCCCACAGCAGCCCAGGGAGCTCCAAATCTTCTTCTGAAGGACACCTCCGCTCTCACGGTCCATCTCGCAGCCAAAGCAAAACCAGCGTCACTCAGACTCACCTGGAAGACGCTGGGGCAGCCATCGCCGCTGCCGAAGCAGCTGTCCAGCAGCTCCGCCTTCAACCAAGTAAAAGACGCAAATAAATTCCTCAGCATGGCAGCTTAATGTTCATCTGTTGCCTTTTCCCTGCTGTCCTTCCCTTTTTGGCTATTTTTTTTGCCCTGTTCTTGGCACACTGTGCTCACTCTGTTCAATGTCTTTCTTTGTGTGCCTGTGTGTGAATACATATAATTACAATATACTCTTGTATTTAGAAGTCTTTTATTTATTTATTTATTTTAATTTATATTGACTGCAGTGAAACTGGCTGTTTCTCCATCAGTCCCTTCACTCATGGTCCATGATGTTCCATGGTTGTGCATGACTCACAGAGAAGTCTATTGTGTTTTGATGTCACTAAATAGCTACCAATGAAATAACAAAAACCTGCAGAGATGTGGCTGCCAGCTCTTCAAATTGCACACAAGTACTGAGACCACATAATTAGCAGGATTTATCTGTAACTAGTAATCAGGAAGGACAGTACTATATACTCAAAAGAAGATTTGAAATTAATTTTTTTTTTAACTAAATGGCTGAGATTTCTATTTTTGAAACATGACTGTAAATATGTATTTTTTTTTTTGAAAGGAAATATAAGACAACCTTAATATCTCAGAGATCATGTTAGTGATGAGCAGAACAGAAATAGAGTAAAAGCATTAAACACATAAATGCAAAACTATTAAGCACACGAAGCCATTAACACCGCTAGATTTTAACAATATTGTAAGTTGGCAAAGTCAAAGGGAGTTGAGAGCTAAGTCAGGTGTCACAGTTCAGTTTTTCCAGTAATTTTTGTGCCATGAATTGATTAGTGGTCAAGTGAGATTTCATCTGATAACTTCAAACTGGTTAATAAATTAAAACTATTCCATTCAAAAGGATTACTCTCCAGAGTATACTTCAGACCAGTATCTGATTGCTAGTTGAGGGTTTCAGTTGACGACAAATTAAATATCTCTGACCGTGGAGTCATTGTGTTTGTCTTCAGGATTTGTTGATATGCCATAAATTCACCATGGTATAATGCAAAATTGGGGGAAAATTATTCCCCTTGTCTTCACCATCATTAATAAAGAAACAGCCAGTTTTAATACTCTTTAATGCTGTGCATGTGGTGTCTCTTTGGTGTTTGAAAACACTACTTACTTAAATACAGAAAAAAACACTTCTGTTTGCATGAATAACATTTAAGCTGGTTCCATCTGAGGATACATACTCTGGGTTTCCATTTCACCCACACTGCCACAGCAGCACATAAAAGCGGTCAGTCTAATCATGCCAGGAAGCAGCACAGACACAGCATAGCAGGAGTCCTCCCTATTCAAAGAACTCAGTCTGACAATCTGCCTCCACCAGCCAATGACAACAAAGACCAAAGTCAACTAGCCCTCAGGAAAGTGATGTCTGATGGACCAGTCAAGCCAGAAGGAGGTGAGCAGAAAGACATGGTTAAGAAACCAACTACATCCCAAATCCTTCTTGCCATGTCAACTAATTCATTGCGATATTTAATTATTTATTTTACCCCTCCATTAAGTGCTGTAAGTGTTCACATGAATCAAGAACTCTTCTTGATTTTTCCACCTACCAGCGCATAAATCCATAATGAAAAACTGTGCTAAGAAGCATTATGAAACAACAAATGTGTGCACTTCCATTCCACTGGAGTACTTAGACTTCTGTTGAAAAATAGTGTAGCTTTGCTCATGTTGTTGCCTAATAAAAAGCATGCATCCAAGCTGGTCTGCTTAAGCATGATTGGACATTTCTTGTACTGTGACAAAGACCTAATTGCACATTTTTGTTCCTGAAATTGTAATTGGGACATTAACAATTTCTTTTTCCTCTTCCAACATAGTTATTATGTCAACAGTCATTAGCATAGATAATTTTTCACACTGCCAGTGGAAACGAGTTTTGATCCATGTATAGCTCAATCTCTTGGTAATTTTCCTATCAGCATCTTTGAAAAGTATTTTCTACCTGTAGGCACCTGTAATACCACATATTACCAATTTATTCCCTCATCTCAAATAAAGAGCCAGAATCTCAAACAGTTCAAACTGCCACTGTTCTTTTGATTATTGGAGCATTTTGTTTATTTCCATGGAATCTGAAAGATAATCCAAATAAATGTACTGACTGGACTCCCAGATGTTCTCTTGTGCTGTAATCCCTTCCTAAGCTCTCAAGATGCATTGAAGGTTTTTCTGTCAACACAATTGCACAACGTGGAAAACGCAAGCTGGCTGAGAAGGTTGTAGGAGAGAAAAAGGGAATGATACTTCAAACAGTATACTGTAGAGGCAACAAGTCATTAAGATAACTAATGTGATGTTAAAACAACTAATTACCAGGCCAGAAGCAACAAATATTTTTAAACACTGTATTTAGAAATTGGAAGTTTTTTTCTTAGGGGAGCCTTCAGAACTCTTCCATAAATCTATCTGTTTACACACGTGTGCATCCACCCACTCAGTTATGGCCTTGCTCTGGTTCAGCTCCAGCCACTCAGTTCAGGCAAAACCAGAGAATGTCCCAGTACGAGCTCAGGCATCACGACTGAAAGGTGCATACTATTCCTGGAATGTATGCCATACAAATCTAAATAACTCTAAGGGTCGTTTGAGGTGTCAAGTCTGTAGAGATTTGTCAGAAAGACTTGTAGCCTTATGATGATGCCTCTTGATAAAAACAAGTAAGCAGAACATTTTGCTTGTGATACGCCGTTGAATTAAGGTTCACACACACACATATAGTAAGGAAATAGGGAGTCTGCTGGCTTCAAGTACACATGCCCCTTAAATGTTATTCCATCTTCTTCACTTTTAAAATTGCAAAAAGGATATGTATTGAATTGCATTTGGATCAGAAATATTAGAATCATCGTAAAGAATTATGGAAATAAGAGTCTACATTAATATAATTAATATATAAGGAAGGTTAGACTTACTGTGTAGAGATGTGGCACATTTGTCTTTCTATTTGTGACAAATATATCCAACGCATGGTTAGCTACACAATGTTTGCAAATCTGATTTCAAACCTGTGAGTTTTGGCTTCTTCTTATTGTACCAAAAGTAGTTTGTCCAAATTTATTCATATGTGGTGGGCCACTAGATACCATTTTGAGGTTAATGTCTCTCACGAGTTTTGGCAGGAATGAAAAACAAGATGATTTCACAGCAGTTTATTGGAATATGAAAGTAAAATGAGATGAGTCTATGACCTTGAATGGGAAAAGCACCAAAGATACTCAAACCAGCTTCCAGTTTATGGAGTTCTTTGTGGGTTGAAGAGATGATGGAGGAAGGAGAGGTTACCTCTGCATTTCCTTCTCTACCTAAGAGAACCCTCAGAAAGAGTTTCCTCCTTTAACTTGGTCTCTCAATAGCTTCCCTTTTTTCTGTTGAATGAAATTGGCTCTTGAAAACAAACAAACAAACCCACAATAACCCTCCGTCATTCTCAGAGTGTCTTAGAGCAATCTTTCTCTCCTTCTGACTCTTAGAACATTTTCTATTGAATGTATTTTGTCAGTTATTAATTGTGTGTCTGTTGAGAAATAACAAGGAAATCATGAACAAAACCAGCACCTATGGTGTACTTATCATATTTTGTGAATGCAAAGAACTTGCATCAGTTTAAGTGTATCGAACTGAACTATTTCTGTATTCATTTTAAACAGTAAAAAAATGGATTTTAGTCAATTTGATTTAAAATAAGGTGGCTGCAAAAAAAAAAATAGGGTTTTGTTCAAGACTTTTGTAAAATCCAATATTCAACTACAGCATTTAATTAAAAACAAGCCCTGAATTATCATTTTCTTGTCTGTGAGAGGTGAGTGTGACCTGCAGAGAAACCAATTGTGTACGCATTCCCATCACATCCCCCAGAGAGGAACAATAACGTTTCAGAGCCAACTCTTTGAAGCCAGAAGTTGCAAGGGACCCAAGTCAGAGGAACAAACAGTGCCTGGGTTTGAGTTCATTTGATTTAGGTTTTGTGCAAAATATGGATCATTGCCAATTACATATTAGGGTTTATCTACCAGATGAGTCAGTTTTAGAGATAGTGTAAATTAGTCCAAATATACAGCTTTATAAGGAGCTGTGGCCTCTACATGGATGTAGCTTAATAGGTAAAATTTCATGGGCTTGTCCTTATTTGCAGTTTTGCCCCAAAAAGGACAAGGAAAAATCCATTCCTTTATTACATTAGACTATCCAATGATCAACAAAAACAACATTATGACAAGAAAATTTCTAGAAATTGATTTTGATTCTTCCTAGGATTTTTGGAGAGCGGTAAATTAACATTGAAAGAGTAAACAACTCAGTAAGTGAGTTTAAGCCTGAACATCATTGTAGCCCTATGCATGTTTTTATCTTTTCAAACACACTTGTGAAAGAGAAGCTACAAGTCAATATGCTGTTGCTTGAATATCAAATGATGGTGGATGCCATATGGACTCCTCTTTTATTTGGCTTACCTTAACCTGAGCAAATAAGCAAGCAACCTGCCAAGACACAAACACTGCTATACTCTTGTTCTGAATTTGGTAGCAAATGTTAAAGATTTAGGGAAATTTGATGTGTTTCAGTTAAAGATGCAGACACACCTGTTAAATTACCATTTAAGGTAATATGAACACTAATTCCTCAGCAATTTCTGTCTATTTTTCAGTAATAAGGGGTTTTTTCAAGCTCAAACCTCTGGGAATTTAAAATCACAACATTTTCTTAAAACTTTTAATTATTTATCTCCCTGAGAAAGAGGGTGGGGGGAAGAGAAGGGTGGGAGAGCAGCATCACACCATCTCAGAGAGAAGATCTCATTTTTTACATTACACATTTTCCATCATGACACAAAAGCTTTTCTGTGATATCCTAAGAGGAAACTGTTCCGAACAGCTGTATGCCAAGTGGTTTCACTGATGGGTGGAAATCTACTCTCAGAGCTGATAATGTTAGCTGCAGTATCCACAGTAGCCAAACTGTGCATCAGCATTTTCAGAATTGTACCCAGTTGAACCTATCAATTTAAACATCTCAAAGAATGCTGGTTTAAAACATTTCAGTTCAAAAGGTAGCACACCTGTGTCCAGCTGCCTTGGGCCAACAACTTTGACAAAAGTTCACTTAGGTGTCAGCATAACAGGTTAAAGGTACACAGAAATGTGATGTATGCATCAAGATATTGCTAGCAATGTAGGACCCATGATACAGGTCTGAGCAGCACTTTGTAATTTCTGGACACTTTGCTGCAAGAAATTAAAATTGACACAAATCTTTCTTATCCGTAAGTTCTATTTACCGGCTTTAGCAACAATGTAGTGAAAGGAAATTGATTGCTAGGTTCTATAAATCTTTTTAATTGGCTATGAACGTGGTTTGAAATGCCTGCTTATTTGGAGTTCTTTTTGGTTTATACCCATTTCCACATGTTTAACAGGCAGTGCCATATTTTAATTTCCTACCTTATCTTAGGGTATTTCCTTCACACTTAAATAATTTACTGCCCAAAGCCATTTAATGACTAATGTCACTAGTCTCCTAATTTCCAAGTTACATGGGCCTTCATATTGCTACAAATAACCCATTTCCAAGACTCACCATCAAAACAAGAACAGTTTGTCCTCACTCTCTGCAGATAGCAATAATCTGAGGCTGTCTTTTGAGCCTTGTTTCAGTCTAATAGCTGGCCCATTTTGCTTTGGCTATTTCTGCTATTTACTCTTCCACCATTTTAAGCTGACATGTAATTTCAGGAAATTGCTCAGGTTCTTCATTTGATAACTCTTATTTCAAAAGTCTGTTAGATGGTAGACTAACCCTACAAAGTGCATGGAGAATTATTTCATCAGAATTGGTTTGCTGGGTAAAGAAATGACTTCACACAGTATAAGAAAAGTGCTGTTCAGCTGTTACTCAGCTCAAATGGTAAATTTCTCTGCAAAGGGTTGTGTTGAAATTTCACAAAATGGCACAGCTCAGTGTGTGGTCAAAGGCATGTCTAATATACAAATGTGACTGAAATGTGTGAGACCACGGCTTTAAATCCTGTTCAGTATGAGGGAGTGTTAGGAAAAGAAACCACCTGAACTGACCTGAGGTGTATGTGCTTGATCACTGGTTGTTTCTGTATCCACATTCTGCTGCCAGTTCACAAAAGAGGCAAGAAAGCAGTGCCAACAACAGCTTCAAACTGCAGAACCTTATGGAGCAAGCTGGAGCAGCCCTTGCTTTTAGTGCTAGCAAAGCATCTATAAACACAGATACGCTGGCATTTGGGGCAGTTTGTGGTCGGAGCACTTCAAACACAAGGCGATTGAGAGTGCCAAACTTCCAACAAAAGGCACCGTGCATGAGATGCACAGTCTGTTGGTCAGCAGACTATTATCCACTGCAGGCCAGTGCTTTTCCCTGCCCTTCCATGGGTTTGCATGTCTTTGAGAAGACTCAGCATGATGCTATCAGCCTTTTTTGTCACCCAGAGTTTCTCACAAGACTGCCAGTTCTAAAGAACAACTTTTTTCAAGTAATGAGAGGCAAATCCTGAAAACTTAATCCTGGATGCATATTTGAAGGCATTTTCTACTCCTCCTGTTTGAATCACAAATAGAACTGTCTTTCCCAATTCATTTTGACAGTGTAATTCTGCTTCTAGGCAGATATAAAAGACAGATAGAAAAGGGGAACATCTACAGTTTATTCCCCAGGAGAAAGTGCTGGTTGAGTCTGTTCTTCTCTTCTTTATAGGATCCACAGAAATGCATAGGCCCTTTTTTTTTTTTTTTTTTATTTAAAGTTCATTCACTGTAGTCTGAAGTGGCTGATAGTACTGGATTATTTTCATCTTGCTGCTAACTGATTTGTCAGTTTGTGGCTATAGGTCTGGTGTGGATGATCTATCTTCCATATGTTAGGTTTTAAAAAAGCATCTTCTCTGTTGTAAAAACAGACTTTCCTGAAAGATTAAAAAATAGGCCTTCCATTCTTTCCTTTTTTGATTTTAATATGATATTTTCTTTATACTAAGTCATTACTTACATGTTTTCCTCGGCTATAAAAGTTCATTTTCTAACTGGTTCCATAAGCCAAAACATAAGCAAAAGCATATTTTTGCCATAGATGCGTTCAGCTAATATTATACTGCTACTAATAAGAACTTAAAAAAAAACCAAAAAACATAAAAGATGGAGTTAAAAGGTGAGATCAGTACTGGCCTCCATTTTCTGGAATCAGCAATTCTTTTCCAAGAACACACAGGGGAATACATGTTCAAGTATCATTCTGTTGAAGGATAAGTCTATTTTTCTTCTTCCTGTAAACAATACATAGTACAACAGGTATCTGTCTAATCCTTATAATTTATATTTTTTCTTGGGAAACCCTGATTCTACACCAGGAATAACATCATGATCCACTTTCCTAGAATCTGAAATAATCACTGTAAGCAGTTGAGAACTCCTCCAACTCACTTATGTATTATTCACCAGAATGGTTGAACTGAAAATTTTTCTCATGCCAGAGCCTGCACAACAGGCAGTAAAACAGTATCACTCAGAGGCAGCTCTAACACCACTTTTCTAACTATTAAACATGACGTGTACCCATCAACACCCAATCCAAGTAGTGAACATTTCATCTCATCAAGGGAACTACCAGCTAAAATAGGATTAGCAGATGAAAATGAAATCAAATTACAACTATAGCTTTGTATAATAGGAAATTCTGTGCACTATTTTGGAGGAAGCGGTTCCTATTAAGGTTTCAAACTTTGATTTCCTATTTCTGTTTTTTCTAATTCAGTGCCTGGTCAAACCAGACATCATTGAGTTTACAGTCTTTAAAAAGTACCAAGTACCTGATAAACTGCATAAAAAGTTTATGGAAAAAAGACAAGAAGGCATGAAGGGATATCGCCTCTTTCCCTGAAAGAGGCCAAAAGAAGATGGATAATGACTTTCAGTTAAGCTTAGTCTCTTCCATCTGCTGAGGCCTGAAGAGTATTTTCTCTAAAATTGGAAAGATTTCAGCATCATATGTAATTGACAGCAAGACCTTGTATGTGAGCAGCATTTAAAAAGTTCTTTAAGCCTTCTAAGAGTTTCTAAAGTTTGGCTTTTTTTGGTTTGGTTTGGTTTGGTTTTGTTTTCCCCCTAACTTGCAGGGAATAATATGAAAAACCAAAGGGCAAGGAAGCAATGGAACACAGCTCTTCCGTACTCTGGATACTTACTATTCAAATGATGGCAATTCCCTTTGCCCAAGTTCCTCTTCAGATAAATGTAGATTTCAGTAAAGCAAGACTACACCTTGTAGCATCAGGCACCTCTGTGACACCAGAAGAGAATGTCTAATCTTTGGGCCCGAGCAACTCAATATGAAGCTGTTCAACTTTTACAGACCAAAGCACCTCCTGCCAGAACTTTCATGTCAAACCTGAGGGCTAAGGCATTTCCTAGCATAGGCAGCTATAAGCAGAGGCTCTGTAACTCAGAATGAACCTGTCCTAGTCTCATAATTTAAAATAAAATTTAAACTAAATATAATGCAGTAGTTACTTGTCCTTATGTGGATATGAACCCAGTTGGCCCAGCAAGGTGGAAATTGTTCTGACACTTCCAGGGCTTCACAGACCTTACACACACGAGTAACACTAGAGGAATACCACAGTGAACTCTGACTTTCTTGTTACAGTTCCTAAGACAATGTTCAAAGAGAAAGTGGAAGACTTCAAGTGAATGTACAGACTAGTCATTTGAACATATGAATATGGAGCAAGTTCTATCTTTCAACTTAGGGTACAAATATAACCACAGTTATTCTGACAGGCAAAATATTGCCTGGCATCAGGCATTGCCACATCTTCAGAACTTCAAAGTTTCCTGTATAACCAGCAGAAGCTTAGAGGTCTAGATATATCCCTAAAAATACAGACATATAGAAAATGTGGGTGTCTCACGAGTTACGATAAGTTCTCTGCATCAAGATTCTCAATTTGTCACGAAATCAGCTGTAAATCTATTTGTGGATTTCATGTCTTGTCACAAACTGGCACTGTAGTTCATTACTTTCATAGAGCAGACAGGAGAAGAAAAAAAGAATAACATTAAAGTTTAGAAATTTCAAAATCCAGTAATGAATCTAAACTTGGATCCATTATAACCATTCATCAAGAGATCTTATGGAAAAAACCATCAATATGGAAAACGATGTGAATTAGTGAATACAGCAGAGAAACTAAAAATACAACATACTGAATGTGTCATTAGGATACAGCCATTTCAAAAGAAACAGCTATGTTTTGATTATAAGTAGGTGAAGGAAAGCTTCTAAACCATTTATAAAGGCTTAATTCAAGTTTTTCTGGCTTGAACTAAATTCTAGGCTTTTACTAGTTTTAGAAATCCACCAGTAAAGTTACAAGGAATTACTTCAGCAAAGTCAATAAAAATAAAAGTGGAGATATGAAACATCCTTTCAAGCCACGTATCTTATGATGGAGATATATATGCTACACTAAGCAAATCCATGCCTAAGGGAAGGACTGAAGGTGCTTTTCTGTGCTAGCATCTTCTTCTTTCTGTACTGTTTTGACTTCCATGGGTTCTGCAGATGCCTTGATCTGCCAGTTGTGCTCACCTGTGAGGCATTTGTCAAACCAGAAAACCCCCAAAACAATCTAACCTAAAGAAACACTCAGAAACCCAAAAAGCAAACATCTGAAGTCATACAGGTCACACAAACACTGTGAGAGCTGATGCTATGAATTAGTTCAGGACAGGTATGAGAGAGCTGCAATTCAGGCTGAGTACAGGGCAGCTGGCAATAATGCCCCATAACAGAGAGTTTGACCTCCCTTCTCTGAAATCTTGCTCTTGCCCAAGATTTCCCAGCAGCAGTTTGCTGTCATTATCACCATATGTACAGGAATTCACTCACAGCACCACCAGCTGGAAGTGACTGGATTTGCCAGAAGCAAATCACTGCACGCACCTGAGCTGGCTGCTGGAAAAACCATAGGTGCCTTTATCTCCAGGTGAGATACTGAGAGTACCTGTTAACAACACTATGATTTTAGAATTTATTAATTGGTATTAACTTCCAAGAAGGCAGCCTATGATGAATGTACAGAATCATGAAATAGAGCTAAAGAATAATTTTATCTGAAAACAATGCAGACTGGCAGATTACCCCTGTGGCTGTAGGCAATAGTGAAACAAAGGAGACTAATAGAGTTTAAAGATAAAAAATGTTATGTGACAGCTTGGTTTATCAGTGAGGAATCACTGTGCAGAGTGAGTTCTGGTTAACTCAGAGTTTGGCCCAAGGATTGATGATATAAGAATTGCTTCATTCATTGCATCTAAATCCAGATACTCATCTGTTTTTATATTGCATTTGAGGAGGTACACTCAGCTTTCTGGTCCCACATCAGGCAGCATGCAGAATTCTTCACCAAAATTATTATTCAGTCAGGCAGGCATAAATAATATTGGTTGCCAGTTTAAAGCAAGACACTGTTGGGGCTCTGGCTCTTATTAAATTTCCGGTTAGATACTTGACTCATTTCTTGTTTACAGAATAATCTCTTTTAGCTGCTTGCATAAGAGTTATACAGTTCACCAAAATAACATAAAACCTCCTTAATTGTTCATAGAAAAATAAGCTTACAAAAAGATTATTTTTTCTCGTCAGTAAAAATTCTCAACCAGTTAAAATAGATGAAACATGACAATGGTAGCTGTTAGAGCACATTAAACAAAAAAAAAAAATCTGTATTAATATTCTCAGACAATTGTGTTATTCAATATGAGAATAGCTATTGTTCCTGTATTAATTATTACATGTGATGTCACTGTGTGCTTTTTTGTTTATATTTCTCAACTTGCTAAATGCCAAATACTGGAAGATTTATTCATATGCATTGATATCCAAAACACAAAATAAGGCAATCTGAAGTAGAACTAACATATGCTACACTAACACCAAACAGTCTTAATTTAGATTAAGGCTTCTCCCATCAGAATATGCACATTAAAATTCTAGGCACTTAGTGAGATCCAGATGGGTAGGAGCAGTTGAGAAATATAATGCAGTTGCTGTGTTATCTCTTAAGATGAGTGGAGGCCTTCATGCACTCTCTGTGACTATAGATTTTGTACTTATATATGCTCTCAGACTCCTCTCCTTCTCAAAATCACCAGATGCAAAGAACATTTCACGAAGAATATGAGGAAGGCCCATTAGGCCTTTCATTGTTACAAGATTACAGTAAGAAATGTTTCAGATGAATGACTGGTTTTCTGTAACTTTAGTCAGAAAAGCAGTGTTAATCAATCTATCCCATTCCTTTTTTCCTTCAGGCTGTTGATTTGAGCTATTAACATGACTGCAGAAACAAAATATGGTGGTATACTCTTTGGTTTAGAACACCTTATTCCATTTGGAAACATACATCCTCCACAAAAGATGATAAAGCAATAGTTGAATGTAAAATATAAAAGTGAAAGTGTTTGCAGCATGTGATTTTGATAAATTGCACTTTTTCTTAATGCCAGTGGTACTGATGTGTTACACGTGTTTTAGTAACCCACTGTTCCTGCCCTGTACAGCAAGGTCTACCAACCACCGAACTGCAGAAAGTTCTGTCTCCACTGGCTCATCAGCCAGTAGTTTTGGCAGTGGATACAGCATGGATAGCGAAGGCAGCAGCAGTGCCACAGGAGAGAATAATCTATTTCCCATCCCAAGAATGTAAGGCTTTTCCTTTGTTATACTGTATCCTCCATGCACAATGTATAGCCCTTTCACTTACCAGTCATCTTCTTGCATAGTTTCCTCCGCAGACTTGAGTTATGCAGTAGAATAGCAGCTAAGTGGGGAGAATTCCTTGGAGTTCACACTTCTATTGTGCTTCATTGAGCACTGAATTGTTAATAACCAACCAAACCTCTGCCTCAACCTTGTGAATTTATTCTCCTGTCTCATAGGAGAGCTCCTAGTCTCAGCCTTTGATAAAAATGTGTAGAGTTGGGCTTGGCTTATGTTTTAGAAGTATAACTTTGGTAGGCCTAAGAATGCTTAATTCAAGTTTTCAGATTGTCCTGTTTCTAGAAAGAAGTGCTACTAGTGCAAGTGGAATTCATATTCTCGATATAACCAAACTTTTCCCAAGTTTTTAGGAGTTTGAGTAGAATTTTCAGTTCTTGCTTGGAAAAAAAGCTTTTTGGTACAGAGTCCCTGTAGGAATTATCAAGCTACTATCATTATAATGATCCTACAAAATGATTTAATTTTCAAAATATTTTACCCAGTTAAGCACTCCACAGAGAAAAAATTTGCCAGGATTTTTCCCCCCTCACCTATACCAGCATGCACCTTCCTTTAGCAATTTCTTTTATATTCCTTGAATAGGACAAAGTAATTTCTCCAGATCAGCTTAATGATTCTAGCCTGAAAAAAACTTATAGATTGACTGTTGTCAAAGTATTAGTTGATGGTCATTGCTCCTCCACTCTCTGCCATGGTTGTCCAATGTTTTCGTGTGGAACACAAGTTTGTTTTTTTTTTTCCCGTGAAGTCCTGAACTATGTTACATAATATTAGTCAGAAAACATATAAGCTTTCTAGAATAACTTGAAGGAAGTAAAAGTTCCTTTCCAGAACTGTGATATTTCTGAGTATTTAGCATTTTCTAAGATAAAGCCCAGTGGTACTTGTCTGCAGCTTTTTAGTAGTTAAAGGGAAAAGAGAGATTATTATCTCAATATCGTTTTCAGAATCTAGGAGATTTGAGCTCAGGTTGTAGGATGTAGGTGTTTGATCTTCAGTGAACTTTTCCCTCACATTGTTCTAGGTTAAAGTTGTACTTCCCAGTGCCAAAAAAAGAGATTATCTTTAACTGGCTTTGGCAACATCAAATGAAAAATATTGTGTTCTCATTCCTACTAGGAAAAGCCTAGATGCATAACATCTTTGTGCACAGAAACACAAGATGGAGCTCTCAAGAGAAATGTTCAGTTCACATATGCTAAATTTGAGTCCAAATAGCATCATTTCCTGTGTATTGCCAGCAATGTGACACTCCTTAGAACTGCTTGGTGTTTGGCCGATAGATTCACTGGTCTCTTAAGCCTGAAATCAGCCCCACTTCTACTGAAAAGGAGGAAGAAGCCTCCACAGCTTTAGCTTTTCTTTTATAGCAATTTGTTTTCATGAAATATACTTAATTAAATAAAATGTATCCAGTCGTCTTATTTCCTGTGGAGGCTAGACTATCTTTTTTTTTATTTTCTTTATTATGAAATTTTAAAGCAAATTATTTATATGCTGATATTAGATAGAGACTTTAAAGGTTACACAGGAAATTTGTTCAGGCAAGACATGCTTTGTTTTCCATGTTGGTCTCCTGGGCTTTAGATTGCAATGTAATGAAAATGAATAACAAAATTACTGCTTACCATTAAATCATTCTTGGAAAGAATGTTTAATGGAGATAACTGTTTCCATTTTGAATTCTGAATAAAAAGTCTTATTTATCTGAATATATGTATGATTGAAATTCTGCTCAACATTTGTATTCACACTAGCTTGATAATGACTTCAGGGACTCTAACCTTGTACACTAATTCAGCATCTCCATAAGACCACAGCTCACAGTTTGCATGTGAGCTGTTAAATAGGAGAAATACTTTTAAGTATCTTGGCATTTAAAAGCCTCTTTGGTTATTGGCTCCCCACTTAGACTAACTTTTTGATCCAGCAATAGAAAATGTGCTGGATATGCTGAGTTTTAAATGCTTTACTTTAGTCCAAATGCTTTTAACCATAGGAAATTAGTCTTGGAAAAAAAATAAAATAATTAAATAGTGACACCGTGGGAATTGTTTGATGAGGTGACTAATTAGAATACTTGCCAATATTAAGTAGCTATAACTACCAAGGGAAATTAATCATTATATACAATTACACACAGCTGAATATCTCTTGTAAAGTCTTTTTACTCTGGTATTTTTTTTTAAATACTCTTTTTATCCAGTTGTAATATTCCTGAAAGTTACTCATGTTATCATCTCTGACAAAGACCAGATTCTCTTTTTGTTGTGTAACCATCTATAGCAGTACAATGTCTGTACAATTATATTTGTTTTGAATACAAAGGTGAAAAGCAACTGAATAATGTATAAGGAATATAACCCTTGGGACAAATAATTCTTTCATCATATTTGTAGTATGATTTATGAAACATCACCTATAGAAGAAGAAAAAAATACCTTTCAGTTAAAATTAAATATAAAATCACTTTTAAAACTGTCATTTTTTTGCTATTTTTTTTAGTTCACTGTGCATTTGGACAGCTTCTGATGTTAAGACATGAAGCTGGCTCCTTGGTAGCAAAGACCAGTGCTGACTCTTTAACCCCCATGCATCTGAACAGAATGTCTTATATTCTCTATTACAGCATTTCAGAATCTTAAGGGAGAGAGAAAATGAGAAGCACAAATCTCTGATAGTAGCAGACGTGTTTGAGAGTGATTGTAATCATGCTTTAGAGCTTGCAACAAGTATGTTTAAACATAGCTTATGCTTTACTTACCTTTCATTGCCTAAATATAGACATCAAGATTGTTATGAAGATTCTCTTTGTACACATTGCAGAAATATACGGACCTCCAGAGCATGATTTAGTCCACTCACTTTAAGATAAATATAAGTCTTCAGAACAGAATTCTTTCTTGTGCTAGATTTAAACTATAATGTAAAACAATCATTAAAAGAAAATAATTACTATAAATATTCCTTACTTTTAAAGTAATTATATTGAAGAACAAATATCAATTTTGTGACTGTTAATTATGTATATTACAGTGATGATTATAACAGGATAAAATGAGAAGAGGAGCTATGCAGACTATTTGTGGAACTACAGGCTGATTTGGGGCAGGTAGCAGACAGCACCTGATGGCCCCATTATAAGAGAATATACAGGCTTTGACTTTCAAAATAGGAAAAAAATAATATTCTTAAGTCATTTATCCAAATAGGAACAAAAAAAAAAAAAAAAAAAAGAAAGAAAACCCCCCTTTTTTTTTTGTTTAAATTATATATATATAT
>JAWWEW010000041.1:8744035-8800772 GCA_035583185.1 Anabacerthia variegaticeps
CTTGAATTAGAGAATCATAAAAAGAGAGAAAAAGGTGCAATTCTCACACCTACATGCTTATGCTAGTGGTGCAGAACAGATTCAGTAATTAGAAACAGTTTTCAAACCCTAATGGCCTACCAAATAAAACAATAAACACCAATGAAAGAGTTCTGGCTACTTCTTTTGTGTGAACAACTTCACAACACTGGACTCCAGAAATATAATGTACTTTTTATGGGATAGCACATTATCTCAAAGCAGGACAGGTTGTTTTCAAGGTTTCTAGCCACCATGATGGCAAAAAGTGATGGAATTAACAGGTGAGTTTTGACTGTGTCCTTAAAAGTGGGTTTTAAAAACAGCTATTTTGGAATAGGTCTGATAAGAGAGTTTATGTCTCTTGTGCATTGACTACCTTTAATATACCTTTATATTAATCTAATTTCTGTTCGTCTCATCAGGACACATAAATCTTTTATCTGGAAATGTTATGTTTTATTTCTTAGTAAATGTCATAGGAGCTGGTTTTCTTGATCTCTTTCTTGCCCCAAGCCATTCCTATTACTCACCTTTCCTTTCCCCATACAACGACAAAGTCTTAGAAGTTCTTTAGGGTACTTTATTCATGTTATAAACATACAGTTAGAGATACTATGAGAGAACAAAACATTTATGTGTGTAATCACTAATAAAAAAATTTAAAAAAATAAAAACCAGACAAAACCAAAAAACAACAGCAACAAAAAAAAAAAAAAAAAAAAAGAAAGACAACCCCCCTGTTTATTTTCTTGAAATTATATATATATATATGTGTATGTATACACACACACACACACACACACACACTCTTTTGTTTTTTTGAAATATCCATGATGTTTGTCTTTTTGTAAAGAGCCAAGCCTCATTGGCTTGCGTGTATCTTTTTCTTAGCTCTCATCTCTTTATGGTCTTATTGACAACAACCACCATCTCTTTTAACAGAGGGAAGATGAGCCAGAATGGACAAGAACCAGTAAAGCAGTCGGGAGTAGGATTAGCTGATTCAGAAGGTAAAAAGAAATACAAACAGCACTTCAGTGGTATCCCATATTTGTAGAATTGATATGTCTGTTTCTTTTACTTGTTATGCTATGAAAAATTAGTCTGTGCTGTCTTTGTATTGTAGATTAAGATCCTATCGTCATTTACTCTGAGGGCCCTTTCCATACAGCACCAACCTACCGAGTCTTCAGTTTAAATGAGAGCAGTGTTTGACCTGTTTATTTAAAGTAATTAAATCGATCGCAATGAATAATAACTGTCTTTCAATGTCCATTGCTTTTCATAGTGAAAAAATACAAAGTATGGAGCTGACTCAATGCTCATTGAATTCCAAGAAAATATCCAATGCCTGTCAGACTATTTTTATAACATTTCAGATTGTTCACTTCATAAAGGAATTGTTGTTATTAGTGCTTACATAAAACACTAAGTTTAACTAAAAATATTAGCTGCATTAGTCTTGACTGCTGCACTCAATGCAGATGCATTGTAATGAAACCCTTTTTGGACTGTGAAATCATGGGTGATGTTTATTTTTTGTATGAATGGGGTGCTGACAAAGGAGATATCAGAGCTGGAAAGAGCCTGACAATGACTTTGAAAGCTTTATGAGCAATGTATTATATCTTTCATGTGTGATAATGGACAACCACTTGAAACTTAAGTGTATATTGTTCTGAAGGATATGTTAGGAAAATTCCATTTCCCTTTACATATAAAGTATATTATTTCAAGTGTATGTTTCTGTTGACCTCAAATATAAAAAATAATTATTATTACTTTCTTTTTTTATTAAAATAAGACTTTTATAATGTAGATGCATTTCAATAGAGCTTTGAGGTATTCAATCATAAATTAAAAGTTCAGTCACAAAAAAATTATTTTTTTTCAGATTTCTACAATCTGTGTACATGAGGAAATAATTACTGTTGCTAAATAAGAGGTAAAAGTGGTGTAATATTCCACAGAGTTGAAGAAATCAAATTAGAATTTAAAGGTAGAACTGTAAAACTGCCTTTTCCAAAGCAAAAATCCTTAACTGTGTATATGCATTCTACTAAATCTTTCCATATGTAGTACTCATCATACAAAAATCCAAATTAATCTTCTTCTCAAACTTCAATTTCTCATTTTATTTTTAAGTATTTGAAAAACTATCTATTTTTAAAGACAGAAATGTTGGGATGAAAATAGGATATCAGGAATTTTCCATTTTTACTTTGTCGTGATAAGTTTTTATACACAATGATAATTGTAAAAAAATAGCTTGTCATCATTTTGTTTGTCATAAATTGACCCTTTGGTAAGGTCTTGAATCTTAAATTTCAGAGCCTACAATTACAAAATATTTTCATTTCTTATTTGTATCATTAAATAACCCCTAAACCCACCTTTTGAAACATGAAAGATGTGTATATAGCCTTTGGTCACAAAAATTACTTTTCCAGTCAAAGTTATCCTTCTGCATGTCTTCAAAATCTCCAAATAACTCCAGATCTGCAATTCCCTAATTTTCACTTATGATACAATTCCCCTCTCTTACCTGGAGATCCCTATGCATTACAACGGATAAAATGGGTGGTTCTTACTAAGTGCTGTTTCTTGCCAGTGCAGCCAGCCTGGTTTTTGGTGTCTGATTTCTAGCTGTCTAAGATGGGAAACATCAGCCTCAAAGGATAAATTAAACTAAAAGCTGGAAAACAATTCAAGAGCATTTCAGTTTCAGCAGGGAAACTTAATTATCTTGTGGGGAAGCAGTTCGGAATTTAGAGGAACTGAATATTACTTCAGTATTACAGAATTATTGTGGTATTCTTTTCACAGATGAATGAAAAATCTCAGAGATAAAATTATATCTTTTCTGTAGTTCACTTATCTGTGTTATGGACCAGACGAGCTCTACAATTAACTGGAAGCAAATATTCATCCCCATTTTTCATTAGACACCTCCCATAGCTGACATTCTCATTTGCAAATAACAATTTAGTGCTACATTTAAAACCTTTTAATACTGGTTCTATTTTTTACATTTTCAAATATTTGTCCGTAACTTCTGTAAAAAGTAGCCTGTGAGTTAGTCTCTTTAAAATGTAGTTAAACATGAGGATCTGCTGCTACTTTAAATGTTTAGTCATCCAAGTCGTTCCCACAGGTCTGACAAGTATGGGAGGGGACTTACAAGGTCTTTAAGACCATAGTTGGAGGCGCAGCAAGGTAGGACCCTCCAATGGAAATGAGGACTGGTTTCTAGGCAGCTCGATTAAAATTGCAGCAACAGGGTTCAGGTTTGTCTCACCAGGCATGACACCACAATTTAGGCATGTACATAAGTGGAATCACCAGGGAAAAATATGCTCCTTTTGTAATTGTTTGTCTCCTTGAGAAATGCATTAATGTTTTGTTGGGAATAGTTTCTGTGCTATTAAGATGTATTAGCATAGTTATAAGTAAATATTGGAAAATAATATTATTTACTTTGCTGACACAACCAAATGGTCAATATAAACAACTGTGAGTATTGCTATGATAATCTTTGTTTCTCTGAACATACCATCTTGTCATCTTCTGTATTTTTGTACAACTTAATAATATAAAAATGATTCAGAGTTTTGCTTTTGGACACTGTATTGGTTGTTTTTATGATATGCATTGTTGCATGCTGCCTTACTCTGGGCATTCTGCTCTGAGCAGATGAAATACTTGATCTTCTTAAGCTTCAGTTAATCTTATTATACATATTGTGATCTTCATTGAGTTATGCAAGCCAATTTCTGTATTTGTTTCAGAAAGTGCAATATACTTTGTTCAAAGATTTCTTATGACATGCTATGGAGTATTACAGACATTACAGACAAAAAAACCAATTGCATCCATGTAAGGATTGAAACCAACAATTAAAAGCACATGATTAATATCTTGATTCAGTTGTAGATCATGACTGGTCTATTTCCGCTATGTAAGTGCTCAGTCAATAGATTCCAGATGGTATTTTCCACCTACCAACTATTTATACAATTAAAAAATATATGGGGAAAATTATTGTCATATGTTTCAAAAGTGTGAACTTGCTAGGTATTCCCAAGATGCCATTATTTCTAGAAGAAGAGAAATATATAGATATAAATAGCATTGTAATGGAAATTTTGGGTCTTCTCCTTTTGAAGATTCTATTTGCGTGCAAAATATCATTCCTCTAGAGTTATAAGAGTTGAGGCTCATCTCAAGAAAAGACTCTTTTAGGAATATTTTGGGGAGGGCAGGGTTGAGTGAATGAGTACTCACAGTGTCATCCTCTGTGCTTGGCCTCATTTCTTCAGTGAGAAAACTGTAATCTTTGTATAGGAATAGAATGGTTCCCAGCCCACATCTGAGAGAGTGGGGGGTTTTGACCTTTTTTTGTAATTATTATTATTTTTATGAAGAATATTTCAGAATGTTCTAGTAGAGCTTCAGTAGATACATTTCACCACGCAAACAGAAGGAATAGGTCTATACTATTTCAAAATCTAAAGAAAGGTGCACACATACTTACTGAACTTTTACAAGATGATATGGACTCATTGTTTAGTATAACCTTTAGTGAACTCTTTCAGGATTTTTCCAGGCTTTTTTTCCATGCTATGTATTTGCCTAAATTATAGATTAAAGAAAACAAAACAGAACACACCAAAGCACCACCACAACAAAAAAACCCACAAAACTTCAAACATGCTCTGTGATCATGCTCTAACAGGCAAATTTTACAGTACTGTGATTTTTATCTATTCAGAATAAGCTAAGATAAAAACAACCCATTTGGGTTTTTTTTCTTAATTTTTGAGCTTCATGGTTCCTCATCCAGGATTATAAACTAAGAAATTCAGTTTTAACAGTATCATCACTTATCTCTGTATTTCACTAATTAAGGCAGTCTAATCTTTATTTGTGAGAAAAATAGTTGAAAAACCACACAAACCTTAAAACATGCTAGGAAGTCATTCTAATAACACTTTGGAGGAGAGATGCATGACCTCTGTAAGTAAGTGAGTAGCAATCATTTGACTTGTAGATTTTCCTTTATAGCTTTCTGAATAGTCTTGGTGAGATTTTCATCCATCGTGTCTGCACAGAATAGACCCTGGAGCAAATTGTCTTGCAAAGTGTATCACAGTTTGTCTTGAAGAGGACTACCCAGGAGAAATATGTGGGTAACTGCTGTTGAGTAAAACAAAGCATGAAACAAACTGGCTGCACAGGCACAATTAAGCAGCACCACATTCTTCAAAGTAATTAAAACTCAGAAAAAAATCATTTTCCTTTTACTTGTTCTTTAGCTAGGCTAAAGTAACACTGTTTAAAACACAGGACTTAGTGTGGTATGACTGAGAACAGACTAAGGGCTTGAGATCTTCACTGAATCAGCTTGCTCCATCTCCACTTCTTAAAAAATTAGCATTTTGATTTCTTTTAACTCTAAAGGTTGAAATATCAGAAGTCTACTATTAGTCCTTATGAGGATGTTCAGCAAAAAAAAAAAAAAAAAAGTATTAATTTTGGACCTTCAGTCAGAAAATTATAAGAGGAGAAAAAAGACAGATGAAGGAATTTATTAATGGCTAATCATGATACAGTTACTGAAATTTGCAAATGATTTTGCCTATGCACAAATCTGTACTTTGATGTTTGGGTTGTCCAGACTGAAAAGAGGGGGTTTACTGCAGATGCGAAACTTTTTTTGCATTAGATCTAAATTATTTTCTGGATTAATATTAAGGTGATTTTTGTTGACCTTGCAGAAGCAATGGTGAAAATACTGACTGGGAAAAATGTAAGACATAGATTAGGTTATATATTAAATTTATGTAACTTCAGAACTACTTGAGACTTTCCTTCTTTCCTAATTGAATCTAATTTATATCTTTGTATGTATTAGAAGGTAACTCTTGTGTAACTTAACTTCATCTTAGCCCATCTAACATGAATATCAGAAAAACGTATTTAGCTGGTTTTCCCTCACAAGCATTTTTCACTTAAACTAGTTATAAATATAAAAATAATTAGAAAGGAAGTGAGCATTACATTTATAGACACTTTCTCCCACAAAGGTACTTAGGAGAAACTATGTTATAAAACATCCAGTCGCTCATTTTAAATATCGAATTGCTTTGATATTTAATGGAGGAGTGTAATTAATTTATGAATGAAAATGCAAATAAAAAGTGCAATAGACTCTAAGATGGATGTTCTGGGTTTAGACAAGAGGGATTTGTACTAATTCATAGATTTTTTTGGTGTTTTGATGCCAGGATCAGTGGAATTCTCTGAAGTCCTGAGAGGGTCATGCCGGATTTTAGAGGGAGAGAGTCAAAGGCCCTCTGCCACCTCAGCTGCCCTTGGATTCAGGGCAAAAGTCAGCCTTGCTGTAAAATAGGCAAACACCACTTATCATGCTGATAATCCCATTGCAGGCAGTGAGTGGTTTCTGGTGTGTCTCCGGAGCCTGGCACTATGGCAGTTTGGGATTCCATCCTCACTTTTGGTGGGGACTGACATACCACCACTATAGGCCAGTATTACACAGTGTATCAGCACCTACTTTATGTGCTGTAATTTGCCTCTGCAGATATCTACATCTCCTCATGGATTAGATGATGATTCTAAATAATATAGCTATTAAAATTGTACCCCTAATTTCCTTTGGTATGAAGGAAATTTTCTACTAATGATTAAGCCAACTGCCCTTGTTGTTTACTTCGGTTAGCAGATTACTTCTTCCAGAAGGCTCAACAATAGAACAAAACACAGCCTGCAAAATTATTAAAGTGGGAGGGAGTTTAGACAGAGCTTATATTTGTTAGCAATACTTAAAGATGGGTGATGAGTTAACTGAGATCATCCCTGAAGAGAAGGACTTGGGGATAATGGTAGATGGGAAATTAGACCTGAGCTAGTGATGTGCATTTGCCAACTGCATTCTGGGCTCCATCACAAGAAGCATGGCCAGCAAGTCAAAGAGGGAAATTCTGCCCCTCTGCTCTGCTCTTGTGAGAGCCACCTGGAGTGTTGCATCCAGCTCTGAATTCCTGAGAACAAGAAAAACATGGAGCGGGTCCAGAGGAGGGCCACGAAAATGATCAGAGGGATGGAACACTTCTCCTGTGGAGACAGGCTGAGAGAGTTACTGCTGTCCTGCCTGGAGAAGAGAAGATGCTAGGGACACCTTATTGTGGCCTTCCAATATATAAAAAAAAAGTGACATAAAAAACCCAAAAACTATTTACCAGGGCCTGTAGTGACGGGACAAGAGACAGTGGTTTTGAACTGAGAATAGATTTTGATTAGGTGTAAGAAAGAAGTGTTGTATGATTAGGGTGGTGATGCAATGAAATATATTTCCCAGAGAAGTTACAGATGCCCTAACCCTGTAAGTGTTCAAGGCCAGAGTGGATGGTGCTTTGAGCATCCTGGTCTAGTGGAAAGTGTCACTGCCCATAGCGTGAGGCTGGAACTAGATGATCTTTAAAGATCCCTTCCAACTGAAGCCGTTCTATGACTCTGTGATATGAAAGAGTTGACAATGATGATTGAAGAGTTCAACACAAACTTCAAATATGCCTGTACTGTGTGAGTGGTGTTCTGGGAACAGTTGCCCATTCAGGCAAAGGTCTTTTGCAGTTATAGAAGTGGAAACATATTTTTCTCCCTCAGCAGTGGTTTCTTCTGTACCTTTGATTAGGAGCTTCAGGCATCCACATTTCACTTGCTTCTCCCAGGCTTTTGTCTTGAACAGATACAGTCAGTAGGTCTCTGCCAGGAAAATTCCACTTTCTTTTTAGTTTCTTACCTTTGAGTTGAGTTTCAATAACTGAAGCAACATCAGGATGTCACATATATAGTGTTGAGTAACACCCACTTGTGGTGAGAACTGCTATTTCAATGAAAATTGCAAGCATCATTACATATCATACATCTTCTTATTTCTGTGTTTATGTCAGGAAGTGACTGAATAGACAAAGGAACTGGGAAACCACATTCTCAAGGTTACTAGCAAGAGTAGTCCTGAATTTACCTACAAATCATATACTAGCATGTAAAAATTTAGTTAAACTGAACTGAAAATTCCTATCTTCTATAACATATTTCCTGACTCATAACAGTACAACTAATAGTATATAGATCAGCAATTAATGAACAAGTCAGAATCAGTCACTTTCACCATGGTGGAGAATTTTGGAATGGTTCTGTGTTTCTGCACCAAGGGTTGATCCAGCTCTTTTCAAGCTCTTTTTAGACTGGTATCTGAAAACCACAAGGAGTACCATCTAGTTAGTTCTTGCACACATGTCAAATACTATCTTTGCTGTTTGATGCCTTCCCAAGAACTCAAATAACTCAGGACTATTGCACATTTAATCCCAGCATATAATAAAATGTAAAAGAACCTGGAAAAAGTCTGGACTTTCAAGTATTTTTCTTGAATCAATAGACTCTTGTACTGATCAAGTATGAGACTATAGTATGAGACTGTTGATCCATGGATTTAAAGAAAAATCCAGCCATTCTGAAATGTTGCCAACACTTACTTGAACAGCAGCTGAATTGCATTTTTTGGTTTTGAGTACGTAGCAAAAGAACTTGCTGCATGCTAACAGTGTCTTTCCTAAAGAGCAATATAAATCTGGTGATCTCTCGTTTAAATCACATTTTTAGTGGCTGCAATATCTACTTTTGTAGTCTTCTTGCCATTCCGATTTAAGTGTGGAAGAGGTCAGTTTGTGAAAGAGAATATTACTGAGTAAAATGTGATACTTTCCCAGGAAGAGATCTTATTCAAGAATAAGACTAACTGCCAAATGCCTCTCCTGTCTCTATAAATAAAAAGGCTAAAATTCAACCTGACATTGTTTAAACTTTCTTTAATATAAAATCATAACCTTGCTTTCTGCCATTACCTTCTACCAAGGGTCTGCCATCTACTACTCTCGACAGCATAAGTTTAATCAATGCCAACAAAATTTAAAGCAGAAAATGCCAGCAGGGATAATTTCTCACATGAGCAGCTTCTACAATAAAGAGGCCAAAAGAAAAAAGGACATAAGGGACTAAAAAATAATTACTGAAAGCACTTGCAGCTAGCCTGTTTATCCCTTCATTATTTTAGGAATGGAAATTTCAATTTTAAGAACTGAAATGATGAGATATACTTTCTGTCACAAGGGATCCTTAAGCAATGAATCAGGCCTATGCTCTCATAGTGGTCCTTATCCTCTCTGTTGTTTTGTTTTTGTTTTTTTTTTAAAAGCTGCCTATATTTTAACATGCTCCCTTAAGCTGGAAATAGCCTTACTACTAATGCCTAAAAACTATGCTTTAAAGAAGTGAGTCAAGATAAACAGCAGCATTGTAAAACTAAGTATTAGCGGCTTCCTCTCTAAACTTTGAGAAGTACTTTTTATCTATCCCCAATTGGCCTCACACTCTAATTTCCCACCTGGCTCTCCAGTAATAATTGGAGCAATTAGTTCTGCTTTCCTGAGGTATTTGCCAGTGTAATCCAGCTGGTTTTCCTAAAAGGAAGCAGAAAGAATTTAAATGAGAATAAAGACTGCAGCCAGAGGTAGAAACATATAAGGAAAAAAGGACAAGCTAATATTCTGTGGTTTTGTATCCACATCACACAAACAACATTGGTTTACATTGTTATGAATTAGGCTCTTTCCGAATTGTCACTATAAAGTGTCATCAAAATAGAAGTAAATAATCAAGGGAGACTATCTGTGATTAACTAGTGGCTGGCCCACATCTTCTACCACTGTTGTATAGAGTGTGACTGAAAGGCTAATAGCTCTTAAAATATATGTCAAGAAAACTCTAAAACAAACAAAAAATTGATTTTATTTTAAGCTTCAATTAAAAAATTCTACTTTTCCCATGGAATCTCTTGAAAACTAAAAAATACTAAGATAAAAAAAAAGAACCAACCAAACAAGGAAAAAGCTAAAAAGCACATCTATTTCATCTTGAAACCAAAATATTGCCCTTCAAAGTGATACTTCAATGGTAACCTGCAAAGATAATTTGTTTGCCTAATGCTCTTAATAATTTTTAGTTCTTTTGGCCTAGCTCTTAAATGCATTTCCATTAAGATAAAGCTGCTTGGGACTTTCAAAAGGTTTCTTCTGGTGACTTCTTGGAGGTGTAATTGTCTCAGTATGTTTGGTCTGGGAATTGGCATGCTGGTAATTCCATGAAAAATCTGAAAAAGACACATGACTTCATTTCTAGGGAATAAAAAAAAATAAAAAAAAAAAGTTTTGTTGAATTCTGTAATCTGTGTCTTTTAAAAAGATGTGGTTGTGAAGCAAGTCTGATTTAATACTAACTGGAACATTTAGTATAAATACCAGTTAATAATGAAGACCATCAACACCGGAAAGCAAACAGAGGGATCCCCCACCAAAAACAGAGGGAAGGTGAAGATGCTGGAATGTGTGATTGACAGAACCTCAGCCTTGTCTGGTGTAAGTCTGAAGAAGGGCTGCTTCACCTAGTGAGTAATTTTAAAACCACCTTGAAATAGAGTCACTTTTCATGAACAATGCTCATTTAGGATCAGTTAAAGTTAGGCTGATGCATTAATATGATAGCAGGTGAATTGTTAAATCCTAAAGTATTTCCCCAAAGTGATGAAAATGAAAGTAGGAGGCACCAAGTAGAGTTTTTAAATGTCAGCTTCCTGGATAATTCAAGTGATCTCCTCCATTTAGCCGTGTGACTAGAACCTGGAATTGTGTGCATACTCCAAGGAAAAAAAAGTAAGTAAAATAAATCTGTTTTAAAGTCAATAATGTTCAGCACTCCAATATATGTATAAGCTATTCTGTAGAAGGAATGGCATTAAGGGGGCTTCAAGAGGTCATCCCAATGATTCAGAGCCCAATATTGTTCCTAAAAGGCTTTTGTTAACTTGCACCAAAATATTCCTGGTGGTGATAGAGAATTTACAGCTTCATTAGTCTGTTCTAGTGCTTGATTATCCTTAAGAGCAACATGTTTTCCTAAGTTCTACCCTCATATCTTGCTGAAATTAATACTCAAGAACAGAAATAAGATTCCAAATCTAAGATCTTCTCTTTGCAAGCATGACATATTTTATCAAGCACTTCCTACCAACAGATTATTCTAACCTTGCCCACAAACAATAACACAGCCGTTCTTACCAAACAGTTCTGTATTAGAGCTCCACTTTTGATGTATTTATTTGAAATACCAAAAAACCGAAAAACCAAAAACACACCAAAAAACCCCTAAACCTCCCCCCCAAAAAACCCATCAAACCAAGAATGTTTCTATACTTAACAGTTCTTTGTAACTCCTTAATGTCTTAAGTTTCTTAATGCCTTTCTTTTTTAAGCTAATTTATAATTTAGAAATGAAAATATATTGCTAGGGATTCAGGAAAGGGTTTTATTTGCACTTATATGGCCTTGTATATAAGCCCTTTTTCTAAACTGATATTCAATCACTTATCTTGCAATGCTGTTTACATGCAGCTGACTCTAGAGCATTTCCAGGTGAGATCACATGGCAAGCTAAAATTAAACTTCAGCTGATTTTTATTTTAGCATGTGAGTCTGCTCAAAATTATTAGACTGTAAATTGTGTTTCAAGATAGAAGTTTTTGCAAATCAGTGCATTGGAATGAATATGTCTTTCCTATGATGAAAATGTCTAGATGCATCCGAGTCTCATGGTAGAGAGTCTGCTTTCATATCTAAAATTTGAACCTTTTGTTTTGTCCCCAATTTATGTTCAGATTAATATGCTTTCCATAATGCTCCATGTTCATTATTTCATCCTACAATAGTCTTACAGCCTTGCAGCTGTAATGAAATGTGTTATCCAATGCAGCATGATGGGAATAGTATTCTGTCTGTTAAGGGAAAGCTTCAGTGTAGGTATTTCTCATAAAGAATTCCTAACAGTTTGTTCTATGTAGACATTTGTAATTACTTTAGGCTATTATATGTTTCTCTTCCCTTCTGTGTATTATTTATTCTGACTTTACTAGGCTATGACTGGGAGGGAATCAAATGGACAGAGGACTAGACAAATCTAGTGGCAGAAAGTGATGTACTGTGGATGTAGAAGATGATGCAGTTTATTTATCCTTACCTGTAAAGCGATTCAGGGTCTTTAAACACAGGTGTATCCTGCTGTTTTAAGTAATCTCTTTTTCTGCTTCAGTCCAGTTGCTGCTCCAGAAAGTCATGAGTATCCCACAGATTCTTGGTCACATCTACCATTCCAGATCAGATACCTCAATTTCACTAACACATCTTAAATGACCCCAGATAGACATATAAATAGGCATAAACCAGATTCCTCCTACAGCCAAGTCTACTGAGATTTTCTTTCACTGTCAGCTACCTGCAGTGCCTGTCCTTCTCCACTATCTGTTAAGAACCAAAAGATCATAATGAAAATTTACAGCTTTTATTTTAGCCTTCTTATCTAAAGTTTAGACGGATGATATCAGATGGGATTAGTCCTATCAGGTGGCCCAGGGATTGCATGTGTGTTAATGTCATCCCTTGCAGAGCTCTGTATTTGCTGAAACACACTTTGGTATGGCTTCTTTCTCTCATATCTGCTTTTTAATATTTCTTTAGATTTTTTGTCTGCCACATTGGCTTTGCATTTTGACTTTTGATGTGGTAAAAACTTAATGTGTCTGAATTTACATACCTTGGAAGATGCACAAAGCTTCTGGAGATCAGGAGGGTCAAACATCTGATATATATATATATCTGCCTTCATGTTTCACACTGCTGTAGCACCTAGAAGTCCACATATTTTTCAAAAGCCTGGTAACATACCACCTGTGATGATCAGTCAGTTTGTGTGATTTACTAGAAAAAGTCCCATATGCAGCTTGCATCAATGCCTGCTGAGTCTGCTATGGATTCGTACTGTGCCCTCCTGCTGCTCATCTAATACCTATAGTGTTTATTCACCAGCCTCCTGATTGCCTGTGCCTGGCTGAATGTTCAGCTTTTTAGAAACATATTCATATTCCTGGAACACTCTGCTATGCTCTTGAAGGAATTGGATTCTCACTCACCTGAATGTAATTATTTGCCTTTTATATAAACCATGCCCTTCTGACTAGTCTGGTCATCTGCGGAGTTATTTCTTTTTTGGCAAGTAAAGGAGAGAAAAGGGAGTCTTTCCATCTTGTCTCTGGACATTTGAGAGAGTAACATAAAACACATCTTAACTCACTATTTGCCTGTTGTTTTTAGGACTGGTGTTTTGTTTATATTTTAAAGCAGTGTGCAAAGTTTCTGACTTCACAGAGACTTTTCTCCACTACTTTTATGCTTGAAAAAGTGAAGCCTACTCTGTACATGAGTATTTTCCTTCCTACTCAGTGCATCATTTTCAAACAAATCCACAAAGCAAAGTTATCTAAATTCCTGTTAAATTGTATTACAGCTTGTTACAATTCAGAAACTTTACAGTGTAACAGTAGGTTTTTTAAGGCCATGATAAATTTGTACATGAAGGCTGCCATTTCCAAATAAAGGAACCTGAGCAGAAAGAGAATGAAACAAAATTAATACGAGACTTTTTTTTTCCTTGCTGGTAAAAAGGGAAACAGAATTTGGGAAGCAGGGCCCTGGAGCTGGTCTTCACCTCTCCTATCAACCACACCCTACCTAGGTGTTGTTCTATTAACTAAAGGAGCTACTCTAGATGTACAAAATTATACAAAGAAAATGACACATTGAGGAGACTTAGCTTACCTTCAGAAAATGACATTTGGGGGTACTTGCCAAAATCCTGCAACATGAGAAAAAAATTTTACAATTTATCTTCAGTAGTGGAGACAACGTAAAAGCATTCTGTTTTCCAACAGAGACCTGAAAAGCACCAACATGAGTGAGACAAAGCCAGTCTTCCTAACATTTCTCATTCTCTGGACAAAACCCAGTGACTAATGTGTCATAGTACATTGTTTTTTCCCCAGTCTCTTGGAATTGTCTTGTTGAATCTACCTTGTTGTAGGCAAGTACAGATCTATCAAGAAGGAAGAAAGGTAAAGAGGCCATAACCTCTTCATAAGTGTCTTATCATTTTAGGGGTGTGCCTTCTCACATTGTAAGGGAAAGACCACTCTGAAATCAAAACTGCATCCAAGTATAATATGACAAATCAGTTCCCTCTTTATTGGCAGCATCTACTGCCCTCAGGTTACTTCCTCTGAATCAAATTCCAAAATTACATATTGCAGCTTTCTTCTTGAACAAAGCTGAGTAATTTGTTTCAAGCACAATTTTCTGCCAGTGGCTAAAGATTCTAAATTGAAGACAGCTTGAAAAATGGGTATAATAGAAAGTGATGCAAATCCTAGAACAGGCACACACGCCAAAACAACAAACACATCCCTTCTTCCCTGCTCCTCTCTGGGATCAACAGAGCATGTGGAGATATAGATATATATATATAATTATTTTGATTTCTGCTATAATTTTGAGCAGGAAGTTCTTTCTCAGGGTTACTATGTCTGTTATGATCACAGATTAAACTAAAAAAAAAGAGATCAGATCTTTTTGGATAAATTTTGTGAATTTATCTACATGTTTATTTTTATGTTAATAATCCAAATTATATAACAGCAGATTTTTTCATCATAAAGGTCAATGTAAAATATCATCAGAACAGATTTCTTCAAAATATTACAAGTTTTGATGAAGTTTTAAATGCTTAATTAAAACAATTACAATGAAAATTAGTTTCTTAATGAATCATTTAAATGAATAACCTGATCTTTATACTGCAGTTTCCCATCTCAAAATATGAGATTTCCAATACCTTCTCAACTGACTGAAATGCTTTGAGCCTTGTGTGCCTTTTTGATGGCAAGAAGTTACCTTTGCTGACTAGCAGAGCAACTTCAAGGTCTCTGCATTTAGACATTGGAATAAGTACAAAAGACAGAGATTCTGTCTGGAAAATTTAGATAATGCAAACTGTGTGCATTCTGTCCTTCCAAATATCCAGATGGCTTTTAAATATCTCCAGTAAGGGAGATTCCACAATGTCTCTGGGCAATCTGTTCCAGTGTGCAATCACCTACACAGTAAAGTTCTTCCTCATGTTCAGATGGAGCTTCCTGTGCATCAGTTTCTGTCTGTTGCCTCTTGTCCTATTCTCAGCACCACCAAGAAGAGCCTGGCTCCATCCTTGTGACATCTTCCCTTCAAATACTTACAGACATTGATGGGCTCCCCTCTCAGTCATGTCTTCTTGAGGCTGAACAGGCCCAACTCTTTCAACCTTTCCTCACCTTTGTAGCCCTATGCTGGACTTGCTCCAGGAAGTCTGTATTTATTTGTACTGGGGAGGCCAAGACTGGAAACAGCACTCCAGATACAGCCTCAGTAGGGCTGAGCAGAGGGGCTGGATCACCTCCTCAACCTGCTGGCAATGCTCTTCCCAATGTACTCCTGGATACCATTGTCCTCCTTGGCACAGTGTCACAAGGACGGTTCGTGCACTGCTTGTTGCCCAGGATCCCCAGGTCCTTCTCCAATAAATCTGCTTTCCAGCAGGTCAGTCCCCAACCTGTACTTGTTCCTGAGGTTATTCCACTCCAGGGGCAGGACCCAACATTTGCCTGTGCTGATTTTCAGGCGGTTCTTCTCTGCCCACCTCTCCATCTGTCCCAGTCCTTCTGAAGGGCTGCACAGCACTCAGTTCATCAGCCACTCCTCCCAGCTTAGTGTTGTCAGCAGACTTGCAGAGGAAGCATTAGTTACAGGTCTCCAACCAGACTCTGTGCCCTTGATCGAAACCCTCTGAGCTCTGCTGTTCAGCCACTTCTGCATCCACCTCAATGTCCACTTGCTCAGCCTGAACTTCCTGAGTTTGCCTGTGAGGTTATCATGGGAGATAGCACCAAAAGCCTTGATGAAGTCCAGGCAAACAACATCCACTGCTCTCCCCTCACCAACAGGGCAGTTATCTCCACATAGACAGCAAACAGGTTGCTTACACATGATTTCTCTTCAGTGAATCCATGCTAGCTACTCCTGATGACCTTCTTGTCTTCCACATGGCTGGTGATGGCCTCCAGGGTGAATTGTTCTATCACTTTTCAAGGGATGGAGATGTGTCTGACTGGCCTGTAGTTTTGTAGGTCCTTCTTGCCCTTTTTGAAGGATGAGATGACATTTGCTTTCTTCCAGTCCCCAGGCAACTCTGCTGACCACCATCACTTTCCAAAGATGATGGAGAGTGGTCTAGCAATGATGTTCACCAGTTCCCTCAGCACTCATGGGTGCCTCCCCTCAGGATCCATGGACTTCTGGATGTCAGGTTTGACTAAATGGTCACTAACCAAATGCTCCTCAAACAAGGGAAAGTCTTTCTTTCTCCAGACCTTTTTCCTGGTCTCCTGGGTCAGGTGTTCCTGAGCACTGGCCTTGGCAGTTACTATTGAGTAGGAGGAAGGGTTTGTTTGTTTTGGTCTTTGTTGTTTCAGGGTTTTTTTAATATACCCAAATCTAGCATATGCACTTTTGAGGGAAATTAAATTGGAAACTGTTTCAGATGAGTAGTAAATGGGTTCCTGCTTTTTAATAAGTCATAGCCAATGATGGGTCCTCTGGAGAGAACTGGACCACATGCAGAAAAGGAACGTTTGTATCACAGACCAGAGTCATTTCAATTTCAAGCACGTGCTCTTAACTTTATACAAAATAGATATGGGCTCCTCAAAACAAATTGCTTTGATATACTGATCTGTTCCTATTGCACCAAATTACTGCTGTGTAGACACAGTAACAGATAATAAAGAAATTACATAAGTAGAAGCTTAAATCTCTTGAGAACCCAGTTTTCTACTGATATTTAAAATTGTTATGTATGAAAAATTAAAAATTAAAATACACTCACCTTTTTTTCATACTGTCATTCTGTAATCAGTTTGGTGCCTGAGTTGCACAAAATAAAGGAGACAAATGCATCAGCTGCCACATTCCACAAATCAAAAATAAAAAGGTAAACAGTGATGAACATTTCATCTCTTTCTACCACACTGCACTGAGGGAAAGTCTCTGATAAAAAGACTTTCATGTCTATTTGAGGAGGAAGTAAAGACACACAAGAAGGTCCCACAATGTTCTCATTTAATCTTTTCCCTATATTTATATATAGATTTATATATAGATTGCTTGTTTTATATTAACTGAATCTATCTATAAGGAGGTGCTGTCTAGTGTTTTTTATTTATTCATCTTAAAACATATATTTAAAGCTCTTAATGTAAGAGATATTGTTATGTTGCAGGCAATCAGAATTTATATATACATATACATATTTTTTACTCACTGCATGAACTGAATTAACTGAGTTATCATTTCATAAAGCTTTTGGAATTCCAGTGATGATACAGGAAATGGTGCAATGATGATGACAGGAGAGACTGCCTCCGGTGGGAGTTTTGCCATTGGATCTCAGAATTCTCCCGTAGTGTTCCTTGAGTTCTGCAATAAATTTTGAAATAAAGTAATATATTTAATTGCATTTTCTGGGAAACATTGCTTCACTCCTATATGAATTATAGAATATTTATACATGGCCATGGCACACATAGATAACATGCACAACCAAATAGATGTAGCAGGCTAGATTAATGTTGTTTCACAGTGTAGATAAGGACATACTCCATGAAAGTCACTGAAATTTCAGCAGCCTAAAACTGGCATGAGAGAAGAGGGATCACAAAATGAGAAAGCTTCAAGTACTGTGCAAAATACAAGAGCAGAGCTGGAGAGTGCAGAAAAATTGTGTTTGAAGCATTTAGCTGACTGAGCAACTAAAGTTCTGCAAATGATCCCTGAAGGTGGGAAGTCTGTCCTCTGAGCAACCCTGAGCCCAGACTCGGCAGCTTTTACTCTATTATTTAGAGAAGCAGCATTTTTCTCCTACTTTATGTATGATCTTTAACTCTCCAGGTTTTCACAGGACTGATTCACTGGACTGTATTTACCTTAAATAAGCAGAACTGTATTTCAGAAAGTTGCTTATACAAATATAAGGAATCTTTTGCAACACAAACTTGTTGGAATTCAGATCACCTGTCTTGTTTTCAGCGAAATATGCAAAACGTGTAATTTTTTGCTCCCCTAGATGGTTTATGTACTGATGTCAATGGTTTGGGTTTTTTTGTTGTTTGGGTCTTGGTTTTGTTGTTGTTGTTTGGTTTGTGTTTTTTGTATTGCAGTTATATTGAAAAATGGAAGGACAATGAACCATTTCAAGTGGAAAATTTGTATAATACTACGTGCTAGGAGCTAAAGTGGAGTCAGCAATTTGAAATTAATTTAGGCAGCTATAACTTAGTGAACCTAAATTTGAGCCCAAGGATTTTAGTGTTGATTAGTTCAACAAGCAAATACTTTGTGCTGAGACAAGGTGGGTTTAATATACATAGAGTCCTAGGATTAGGTCTATTTCAACAATATGTGTGCTTACATTGGACAAATGCACATATATGCATAAACATGTGTGCATGTATATATATGTATCTCTGCACATATGTAAATTATTGTATCACACACACACCTCCCACATATACATATACTTATGTACATACACACATACATATATATATATATATTATGACCTAATAATATTTTGACATACATGTTTGGAAATAAAATCCAAACCTGAGTGCTGAATGAAATGCTTCATCTGTATCTGTGGGATTCTCCATTATTCAAAATAACACTTTTGTTTCATGAGCTATTATAATCTGAACAATGAACATCACTGTTTGTGACTGCAATGGATAGCAAAAAAAGATAAAACCTGTGTTTCACAGCGGCTCTGATATAGAAAGGCAATGAATCCTATTAATATTCAGTTTTACAGTTGACTTTCTCATGTTCTTCTAGTTTAATGGTCTTCTTTATTAAATGCATTTACAATAATTTAATGATTAGTGATTTCACTGGAAATTTCTTTTGAATCTTAAATAGAAGATAGGGAGAATTATGGTCTGATCTTTTCGATTTTGCAAACAGGACCTGCTTAAGTAGTCTAGGCATTTCTCTGGATAGTAAAGGTTTTATTTCAGTCTCATACTCATTCTGCTTCTATGTTAATTATCTAATTAAAATCTTAGAGTTTGGTCTACTATATAATAAAATCTAATTCAATATTCTTTTACAGCTGGGATCTCTGAAATAGATAATGCAATGAGAAATTTTATCATGGGAGTTATGGGAGGATCAGCCACTTAGGTAAAAATTTTGCAATCAATGTAAAGAAATAACCATTCTGAACACACAGTTCATCTGACCTATTTTAGAGATCTATTTGCAAATAAGACAAACCACATTCTAGAGGAGCAATTCCTCAGACAAAGTCACTGGTGTGCAGGCAGATGTATCCTAGTAGCAGGGTCTATCTCCAACAGACGTTAAGTGACAGCCACTGTAAAATGTTACTCTATGTGCATCAAGAACTAACTTTTAAGCACATTTAACTTTATTTGACAAAAATGCTAATTTGATTTGGTCTGCAGTTCTAAAACGGCTGCTGTGCTCAACAGTAAGTGTAATTACCATTTGGAGTGTTAAGATCCACAATTATCTTGAACTAACAAGAAGCACAAATGGTGTCAATTTGGATTTTTCGTGTTTTGATTGTTAGAAAAGGCTCTAATTAGGACATGAAAATTAGAATAGGGGAGAAGTTTTGGGTAAACAGTTTACTCAGATGCAACATAACCAACTCGAAGTTATAGACATAGTTACAGTAACTATATTATAGTATACGGTAACATATGTACAGTAACATAGTTATAGTAACTGTCTGTAGTTATAGACAGTTAAAGAGAACCAGGTTTATTTCATTGGAGATGGACACTGAAGCAGGTCAAAAAACTACATTAAGGACCAATTTGTGCATCTTTATTTTGCAATTTAATCCCATTTAATTTGCTTTTATATAATTTAATATTTTCAGTTCTCCAAATTCAGTGTTGGTACGCAGTCTGATGGTTGGGGGTTTTGTTTGTGCGATTTTGTGGTTTTTTTGTTGTTTTGGGTTTGTTTGTTCGTTTGTTTGTTTGTTTTGATGAGTGGAGGTTCCTTGATTGGTTGGTTTGGTTCTGGGGGTTTTTTTAGCAAGGCAAAAAAAGAATTTTGTCAGGATTAGTGATTAATTCAGCAATAAAATAAGTTTCTGGTTTGGTTCTTCTTGAGGAAAGCCCCACACTAATCCTGTCTTTTGTCTACCTTTCAAATCTCACTAAAAAGACTAAAAAAAAAAAAAAAGAAAACAAAAAACCAACACTGTAGAGATGATAGACAGCCTGCAGAATTCTTCCACTGATTCAGTGACACAAAACTCAATAGAAAGGAGAGAGATGGGAACATTTCTGATTTACTGTATCTGGAGTTGCTGATTGCCTCTTAATTGTTTTTATCTCTCAGAAGAGTTGATGCCTTGTATTTGCTGAAAAAATTTCAGCGTCAAAACTTGCTAGCAGATAGCAGTTTCTCCTGTAGACCTGCAGCAAGCCTGGCAAGAAGCTCTGGGTTGCCTAAAGAGACCATAAATATTCTTCTCTGAATCCTGTACCTCTGTGGAGATAGTGGGTCTATCCCTGTTTACTTCACTGTATTAACCAAAAAAAGTCTTAACACACATAGTCATAATCTCAGTTATAATCTTGAGGGGAAAAATACATCAGGAAACACATGTAGATCAAATTAAAACATAATACATATAACTGGTAACTTCCTTTTTTTTTTTTTTTTTAGACAGTGTCCTAATATTTATCATAACTAGGTAACAGGATATATAACAAGGTAATACTGTCTATCTCAGATTTAAACTGCAGTCTCATATAATTTTAGAATTAGGCTTTAAGGCAAGTGTGGAAATAAACTCAACAATTCAGGAAAATTCACTGTCTCATACTTCAGTGATTTTTTCTGGGCTCAAGACTCATCAGTATTTATACCTTTTGTTTGCTGTTGGTTAACGGAACGAAGACAAGGATCCTTCACCAGCTGGTAAGGTGGAAGATAAAGAATTTTGGGATCTCTTAGGGGAACAAAGATGAAACTGTGGAGAAGAACAGACAAAGCTGATGTGAGAACTAGTCAGAGGGTATAAGATAATTCTCATAATCCACACCATGAGCTGTTTGGAAGCACAGACCTTGAAAGTTTGGGGAGTGGGCCCAAGGAAAGCCAAAAGAAAATCAGGCATATGTCTGTCAAAACAAGAGTGAGGAAAAGCATAAATTTCATTGTTTAAATTTTCCTAGCAAAGAGTCACAAGGAATTGAAATATCCTTGAGCTTTGAGGAGCTCCCAGTGGACTGTAGCTGGCAGAAATGATCAAGGCTGTTACATTTACTCTTTGATTTCAGCCTAACAATTGAGCCAAAGAGACAGAAGCAAACCTACTCACTTCTTAGAACTGCCAAGCTGTCTTTAGATAAACTCCACATTCACTGAGTCCAGCTCATTTCATGAACACCCATTCCCAGTATTAGAAGCATTTGGCAATTGCAACCAATGTTCCATTTGTATAAAGAGAAAACCCAGCCTTACATGGCCAGTCAGAAAGATGTATCTGATGCAACTGAGCTCTCCAGCTGCCTGCAGCAAAACTCAGCAATGAGGAACGGAGGTTGCATTCATGCTACAGCACTACTGATTTCTGTCTCCTGCAGCAAAACTCTGGAATAAACCAGGCTTGCTTTCATGTAGAAGTGCTAACTTGTTGATAGCAGCATAGCTATATTTAAAGCTCTTTTCCTGAGGCAGCTCTTCTTTATTGTTGACAGTAAAATGGATGGTCTATGAAAAGGGATTTTTGTGCCGCTATTTGTTTTCAAACAGTTGGTGAATAATGCAAGGACCACTAAAGAGATTCAATATTCTTTAGATTCTTTAAAATGAGCAAAACTAAATATATGTGATTCATGCCCAAAGCAATTTTGAAAAAACACTGAAAGTCCTGGCATTGGAGACAATGTTTTTTTCCCCACAAAGCAATATACTTTTTTCATGCTCTTATCTTAAAATGTGTGGTGTCCACTCAGTTATGCTCAATAGAACTTGGATAAAGCACTGTTTGAATCAGAATTTTTTTCTGATGCTGGCATAAAGCGTGTGCTGATTCAAGTTGGGTGACTAATCCCAACTCAATACTCTGGGGTGGGGTGGGGTGGAGTGAGGAGGTTGAGGTGGCAGTTAGTAGGATCATTTCTGCCAATGGGTTCATTAGACAGCTGTACAAACATCCATGGCTACAGCAGATAAAGTCAGGGACACCGTGTGGGAAGCAATAAGCAGGAGTGTGAAGCTCTTTCAGCACCAGAGCCTGTTTATGCCTTTTTAAGATGAGTAAGACTCAGTGATTAGTTACAGGTAACGATCTTCTCAGCTGGACTGGTGCCAAGGATGGTATCATTTTCTTTAATGGAACATCTCATCGGGAAGATCTTAAAGCAGCAATCTGCTGCAACTGTTTATAAACCACTCCACATTATTTTTAATAACCACTGAGTTGGCCAAATTTGTCCCAGGTAATTAGGTTCTATTGCTTGAAGTTTCCTACAACTGCCTATAGTTAATGTGTTCTTTTCTCTCCCCACCCTACTTACAACAGCAAGTCGTAAGTATCATCACAGGCTTAGTAAATGGAATGTCTCATCACAGGCTTAGTAAATAAGTGGTTGTTTTTAAAAAAATCTTTCTTAAATTAAATTTAAAAAAAGCCAAACAGGTTTCATTTGCACATTCTTAGTCTGAGAAGTGGGATGATGGTTTTACGGTAAATCATTGAGGAAAACAGCAACATTTTTTTTGTCGTTGTCGTCAGTGGCACCAGTTTTGTCTTTGACAGCAGAGGAGTTAATTCTGCCTTTACCAGAGCCTGTTTTCAAAGCATAACAAACAGCTTTCAGAATCAGAAAGTACACTGCTCAGTGGGGTAGCAGACTTGCCTGATGTTTCTTGAAGCATTCTTGTTAAAATAATGCTCCTTTGCTGCAGCTTATGTCACAGGGAGAAAGGAAGGAAATTCAGCATGAAGCTTGATAGCTCCTTGTTTTGCTGTCTCTATGTGCTTCTCTGAGATAATTTAGAAAAGTAATGAAGATTACCAATATACATTTAGTTTCTATTACTGCCTTTAACTGCAATAGTCTGACCCTTCTAATTAGAAGCCTTGCTTATAATTGCTTGTATTTTTGTGCAAATAATGATTGCAAACATGTAATACAAGCCACTAAAAAAAAATAATATAAAAACAAACAGTACAAAAAGTACTGAATCCTATTCCAGACTATTCAGAATTTAAAAAGAAAACTGGATGCATAATGATTTCTGTTGCTGTCTTGGGTAATATTAACTTTTTATGCTCTTTAAGCCTCAGTTCCTTCTAAACTGAAAATAATTATATTATCCTTTTTAAATTTTAGGGGTTTGCTAACTACCACTAGTATGACTATTATTAAGGGAAACAAACCAAACTTTTACACAAAACAATTAGTGCAAGCTGTTGAAAGTATTCATCACAAAAGGTCTGAGACAGACATTTTGATGGAAACTGTGAACGGACACCTCAGGCTAAATTCTGTTTAATATAGAGGGCTGTATATATTGCTCTACTGAATTGTATTGTATGAATTTTATATTAAATTTGGAAGTTGAGTGTCTTGCACAGGATTACTGAGTGTCTTGTGAGCCATTTCAGTACCAAGTTTGCAGTCTCCCACATCTGTATGATGGCCTTGGTCAGAGCCCTGGACTTAACTGCCTGCATTCTTTCCTGCAGCCAAACTGCAGGAAGGAGGAATGAAAATGTGCAGAGAAGTTAAAAATGGTGCTGACCTGAGTTATGATATATACATATCCACAAGTTTCACATCTGAAGATAGGAAAATACACATATTTCACTGGTAAATAAAACTTCTGTCTCTTTGGAAGAGCTACCAATAGGCCGACCTCTTGGCTTCAGCACTGAGAGGAACATGACTATAACAGCACTCACAGACTTGAAGCTCACCAGTGGTTCCCCAAAACTTGTGAGACCCAATGCAAGGGGACACTTCCGGTACCTGTGGTCAGAAGGGAAGGAAATTATCCTGAAATAACTTCAAAGATAAAACATGATCTTTGGGTTCTTTGGCCATGCAATCCTGTATTTCACAACAATAATAACTTTACAGAAATAGTAAGCACTGCCACCACTCAATAAGATCATTAAGATTCATTTGAGTATGAATATGTCATATTTTTTAAACCAGATGGGCAACTTGATCCTGCTGTCAGGGAAGAAAACAGGTCAATTTGACGTGACAGATACTGTGCATTGAATTTGAGAATGTTGACTCACAGATTTTAGGAAAACAATTTGTCTTTTCAGGATTAGATCATAATCTGAAATGATCTTTAATGACTTTGCTAATGTTACTGAGCTAATCTATATCTCTACCTTAATACTTGCATATTTAAATATTATTTCAATATTTTTATGCTTATGTACTCAGTGATTAATTACTTTTGTTGGAAACTCTGTGAAAAGCTGTAAATAATGTCAAATTCTAATGAGAACTACTGACTAGTTTTGAAATCCTGTTTTGTTTTGTTCTTTTATTTTTTTTTTCTCAGTCCTCAATCATTTAATATTTGGCAATCACATAAAGCAGTTGAACTTATCTCTAAGGTTTTCTACAGCTTTTAATACTTTTTTCAGACCTTGAATGAAGAAACTTGTATTCTTTAAGAAAATGTAAAAATCACAGACTGTTTTTTCTAATGGATACTGAAACAATTTGTTGTACATGAGGTTGCTCACAAATATCATTTAAGTTGCAACCTCATGCTAGTTCTTCTATATGACAAGGAAGCAGGAGTTTGAGATGGTGCTTTAATGTCCTTCACGAGGTTCTCTCTAGTGATGCTGAGTGTCTCAGCTGGCATGGTAACTAACCATGGCCTGGCACCAGCTCAGCAAGCCATTCTTCATGAACATGATCTGAAGGGACAGTGTATTTTCCTACTTTTGAGCCAATTCCAGCAGATATTCAGTAGGTATTATCATGTCTCTTTAGGGTTTCTAAAAAGGCAGTGTTGTAGAGTTTTTAAGTGTTCTTTACATCACTCAAGACTCATTTTGTGGTGACTGTTCAGGGGAAGGCATCTTTCTTCAGTTCATGTAAACCTGAACTGAAGCCTTAATAAATCTGTATATCAAATTTTTGTTCAATCTGATCTCCTACAGTATGAAAAGCTTTATGAATAAGTTCCAAGTCCAGAAGAACGTATGCTCTGTTTTCTTAAAATCTGTCTTCATTTTTAGTTTAAAAAAACCCCAACTTTTTTCTGTTCTAAATTGATTGACACTGTGTAGTTCCTGCAGACAGTGAAATCATTCACAGATGATGCTCACAAATACAGTGTTTGCTATACTTTATTACAAATTTATAATCAGTATACAACAGTCATAGTTTGGTTTGGGTTTTTTTCCATGTCCCAGGTATTTTACATTTCAAAAACCACCAGACAAATTTTAAATCACATTATGCAAAGAATCTATGTTGTGTTTCCAGTTTGTGAGCTCTTGCAAAACCCTTCTTTCAATTCCCATATGCACAGCCTTAATTTTTAAATGCAGATTATCAGCAAGACTTCAACAGTCATCTTCAAAACACTGGTACTAAACCTCAGAGATTCTTGAAAAAATCATGAGTGCTGGCCTCAGTGCATGAAGTCTATGAGGCATTAACTCTCAAAGAAAGAGAGCAAACTTCAGTTGCCAGAAAGTAAAGCTACAGGAGCTGTCAGACCATTAGTTCACTGTGAGATATTCCTTTGTATTCATTACTGAAAATGTTCAGTTAATTGTGTAAGTTCTACTGCATGCATACTGCCCAGGAGCAGAAAAAAATTTCCAGTGGGTTAAAAAATAATTGGGGCTTTTTATATCTACAGATAGATGGTGTATGCTTCAGTGACTTCAGAAAATTGGGGGGGCCTTTTTAAGCCAGACAGGTTTAACCAGCATATGGGTGTTTTCTTATTCACCTTTTCTGGTGCACATCATTTTGAGAAAACTGTCATCAGGAAAGTTTCCCAGTTGCAACTGATGTCAAATCTAGGTGAAGGCCAATGGATTGTAGCCTCAGAACCCCTTACTTGGTTCAGACTCTCAGACCCCAAAAGAGCAGATTGAGTACCTCTTTTCTGTATGGTCTTGGCATCTGAGATAGGACACTTCCAGGAATCAGCCTCTGACTTTTTTTTGTCTTAAAGGTCCTGAATAAATTTTTCAGGTCATCATACTGAAATTTTTCAGTCTTGCACTATAAAACTTTTTCCCTTGCATCTCTGCTATCAACCTATCATTCTTCTGTTACTGAACATTAGGCCCTACTGTTTTTCTAAAATCCTTTCTTTGTGAGAGGACTTCTATGATCTCTCCCAATCCCCATCAAAGTTCAGAAGCATTTTTGGCATTTTTGACCTCTTCTGTATTATTTTTTTTCACTTGGATCATGGACTTATAATTTTGAGTTTTCTCACTGTTTTTTTTATGAGATATATAATTCCATGTACTTCACTGGTTTCTTACCAGTTCATGAACACTGCAAATAGGAACACATTTTCCCTTTTTCTTTTTCTTTGCACCATTTCACTCTTCATCTCAAGGCTCTGTGAGTACATTAAGTAAGTCTGTTCTGTCCTTGTTGTTTTTCTTCTGTTCTAGGTTTTTATGTAATTTTTATTTTTATTCAAACATATCTCTGTGGACTTTAATCATACACATCAGTTCAACAGTGCACTGAAATACCAACTTTCAGATATGTCTGTTAAAGCAGTTTGACGAAAGCAGCACTGCATGAAATGAAGAATAATGGCACTGCTGAGTGCTGAATGAGAGGGAAAAATAAAGTTATACATTTCAATGAAAAGCAGGTACGTTAGTCTATAAAGACTCCTGGTGGAAGGTTACAAACTTAAAAAAACCCAGAAGACTCCGGGCAGGAGCTCAAGGGTCAATTGCTATTTCTCCAGACTGGTAACTTTAGGAACCAGGTCCACATTACTGAGAATGCCTGCTTCCAGGCACCAGTTCTCCAGGAACTGTAGAAGTCTGAGATCTGCATAATACTGTGGAATACTCTGCAGAACATTTCTGTTCATCTCTCCTGAGCAAAATTTGCATTAACACATTTTTCTAGTTTCGACTGAGCTTATTCCATGTTTATCCTGATTAATGGAAAGGATCATCCCCCACTGCTCTGTTGCACAGATTATGCAGGTAGTTGAATCCCAGTAGTGATTACAAGTATTCATTTTTGTTCTAAAATTTCCTAGGTTCTCTACAGCCAGACACAAAACACTCTGATGGTCCTGGAAGACAGATTCGGTTTTCTTTCGTATATTAGTCACAATGAGCTTTGTTAGAATTATCAGAGCTTTTACTGACACAATGAATAGGCAATGTTTCATACTAATATACTTAGTAGTCTCATTAGCAACAATTATTTCACTAATCATTTAAGGAGAGAGAAATAGCATCTCAACAGTGGGCTGCTACCACTGCACAAGGTAACACAAGTATGTAAAAGAAAATCTATTAATATAATAGCATACCTGTCTTCCACATGAACAGTCAGTGCAGAAGCATCTGCTCTGGTACCCAAGCTGTGCAGCACACACGGCTGTGCTCTCCAGTGTGTAGCTCCAGGGAGGTATGAGCAAGACTTTAAGCATATTTCACTGAAGAGCCTCAGAGCTGCAGTATAAATCTGAGGGGGAATCTGGAAATCATGATGTGAGGAGTGAATAGGCACGTTCTTACCAAAATTTTTTATCTCGAGTTATCGTGATAGTGTGCCTACTAGGTTTACAGCACAAAAGAGTGCTAACATATTGTGTTAGCTTGAGTATGTGTATGGATGTATTTGTGTATACAAATGCCATCTTCCACCTCCTTCTCAAAGAAAGCCTTATAGAGTTACATATGCCACCATGTGTTAAGTAATTTTTTTATGGGCTATAAATGACTTGGCCAAGCTGTGAAATGAAACAGCTTGTTCCACTGCACTAACAGTGCAGGCTCAGTTCTTATTGTCTGTGAAGTAAATGTGAGATGAGTCACTTTCCAAACGAAACCACATCATATGTGGTGGTTCTTACATCAAGTCCTGTTCACTGTGTATACATCCTTGTGATAGGACAGCTTTATGACAGAGGAGAAGTATCAAAATACAATATTATTTGCAGTGCTAAGTCAGAAAATATCAGGGTTTTTTCCGTTTGATTACTACTTTTAAAAACTTCACCATGTATAGTAAAAAATAAGCCTGTATTACATGTGTGGGTAGCATCTACTCCTGATGTTAGCATTTTATCTTTGAAATGTTTCTCTATTTATCTTTCTAATTATATAAATCTCTAAAGACCTGCATCTAATTTTATCCATCTACCTTTGAGACTTAATTTTTTGCATTCTTTAGACCATATGTCCAAAACACTACGAGGTATGAAAAATCCCTACCTACACAGCCCTCTGGCAAAGCCAGTAGGGAAGTTCCTTGGTGTTGCTCTTATGCAACACATTCTTGGGTTTACATTTAAATGAAATATGACTGGCTTTTCTTCTGCCTGGCCCACAAGTTTGACAAGACATCATATAAACAAACTTTGTTCTCATGTCACTCTGCTCCCAGTGTGGTCAACAGCTTTCCTGGCAGAAAACTACTTTTCAAAAATGCAATCTGCAACTACTGTGGTTTTGTTGCTTTCACTTTCAGCCTTTGTTCTTAGGAAATATATTGTCCTTACAACGTTTTCTAAGCATTCTGTGTATTTTAATTTAGGTTGGTGGGTGTTTGCTTTCATCCCAAGTAAAAAAAATTCCATCCAAATTATTTGTTTCTCTTTGGATTCCCACAAGTAAATAATAGTCCAAACCTAACTGGCAGTCTAGTTTTTCCACTTCTGATACTGTGCTGCGTAAGATTTCTAAATTATGTTTATAACTATTTGATCCACTTTATTATATCTTTAAGGATATTTTCTATTATGTCTTGCCTTGAGAATTATTTCACTCCCCTTAAAGTGTTCATAATATTTCCATTATACTTTCATAAAATTGTAATGTAAGCCAAATGGACTTTAATTCGTTTCCTAGGATTTCTGGTGATTCAAGCCTGAACATCTAATTTCTCAAAAATCAAGTGGATACAAAGAATAAATAAATCTGTTGTGATATTCACTTTTTCATGTATATATTCAGAGTAAGGAGGTGTAAAATTTTTCATTATTTTGGCACAGAAAGTTAAGGTTGGCTCAGAAAGGATTTTGTCATTTCAGACTATATTGTCAAACTCTCAAAAAATTGCATATCAAAACTAAAAAAAAAAAAAAATGTTTTTACCACAGGAGAGGGCAAGTAGATTAAAAATCTGTCATCATTTAAATGAGAACCTAAGCAAATCTAGCAAAATCCTCCCTGTTTTTGTATAGGTGAGACCCATTTTGTGTTCTCATATTGACATGAAAAAGGAGTTTGCAGACTCAGTTGTCCTACTTTAATAAAAGATTTATGCTATATTACACAAAGATTATTGTAGTATTGTGCACATACTTTGCTGAACTGTGGTTATGTCAAATCCAGACTTTTACAGGCAGTTTGCAAATTTTTTCTTCCTTTAACAACAGATTTCCTTCTTGGTAAAGCTGCAGTAGAACAGGCTTAAAATAATCAATGTTCAGGTTGCTCTGTATGTATGACATTAAATAGTTTTATTCTTTTCCCTGTATGAACTTCTGTTCATACAGAAACCAAGGGAAAAATGTGCCTTTTATCATCAAAATTTCAGATGTGCTGTGGCAAGCCATCTTTTATGCAGCTGAATCTGCAGTGTCTGATATGTCTCATCATGTAAGATGCTAAAATTGTGAGGACTATGAATATATATTTAGACTCGGGCAGTGATTTATGGTGAGGATGAAAGGGAACAAAGGTGGCTGAAGAGGGTTTTGCCTTCTGAGACTGCATAGTTCCTCCTTTCATAGCCAGGCTGCACCTATCTTTGAAGTCCAATTAAAACCACAATAACTTCAACTGTAATTTTAGCTTTCTCTCACTAAAGTTATGGAAAATTATAATCTTAATACTTCTACCCTAATTGTTTAAAATTCAGTTTTCTAAATGAAATCCATTAACTTGCCTCTCAACTGCCACTGAAAAAAAATAGGCAGGCACTTCCAGAAGGCATTTATCAATCCTAAAAAAAAAAATAAATGTTTGAGAAGCTGTTATCCTTATTGATTACAAAATCTAGGGAGTTTGCATTAGACACATAAACTTCCTTATAATTAACCCTTGTGATTCTAAATGAGAGCTAAAATTTGGGGACATCTGGTATTTGAATGAATTGCAGAGAGGATGTTGATCGAATAGAACTTAAGGATTCTCTTCCACAGAAGTACAAATAGATACAAATAAGAGATATCTAGTAGGACGTGCTATGAATTAGTTTTGTAGCTCTCTTGACTTCCATCACCTCATTTTTATTCTCCCTTTACTTCCTCCCTGTCAAGTGCACACAGGTATTCTGTGCTTGTCTTCCTCATTAAAAGGAACCTCTGTAGTCACCTTTGATCACCTAAATTTGAAATGTACAGGTCTCATGATTTTCCTTCAATTTATTCCAAATGTTTCTATGGTACAGGGGCAAGTCTTGATAGAATATTGAAAAAAGCCTTTCTGGAGAAACCTCTGATCCCCTGTACTGCTCTTTAGGTCACTGGATTGGGCAACTTCTGACACCAGTGAAAATTTTCCCTCTAATTCACCTCCTTTAAACTTATTTCTTCTTTAACCTCTTCCCACTGCCCCACGAACATTTTCCTACAACATTTTAGAAAGCCATCCAACAGAAATAAAACAGGTGGAAACTGGATTAGTACAAGTATGTGATTTTTATTTTTCAGTGTTATTTTCCAATGAATCCTATTACTTCAGACCAAGGGGTTTATGTATGGTATTAATGAACAGGTTGAATCGAGTTTTGGGTTTGGTTTGGATTTTTTGTTTGTTTGCTTGGTTGGTTTGTTTTGGCTTTTTTTTTTAACCTTTGTTGTGGTTTTTTTCCCCCCTTTTCCAAAAATACAAATAAAATCTCTGAAAGGGAGACACAAACAGAATGACCAATAAATGGAAGAGAGTTTATATTTTTTTTCTGGGAAATAGTCCATGCTTCAAAATCTCAACAAAAGGCAAAAGGTTTTTTTGTTTTCAAAATATATTTTTTTCAATTGTTTTGTTTCCTCTGAAAGGCTGAAAAGATTTTCCTTCAAATATTCTTTGTTTAATCCTACTAAGAATTTTGGGAATACAGACTAAATTTCTGCACTAGTATATTTAAAATTTTGTGGGCAGTGAGCCTGCTAGCTCTGAGAATCACAACATAAAGCTGTCAGCTTGCTCATATGCCTGAGCCTCAAAGTCAGCCGCCCTCACTGCCCACAAAATTGTAAATTGTGTTTGCTGTGAGCAAAGTTCCTGAGCTCTGCTCCTCTCCCCCATTACACGGATGTTGCAGCAGGGGACACAGGGAGATATTGAGGAAAACCTGCTTTGCTCATCTCATAATATAGCCTGTTGTCAGTAGGCCACTTTTCAAGGTAAGGAGGTGGGAGGGAAAAAAGAGAGCAGCTCCTTCACTTCCTTTCCTGCTCCCAGAGCACTTTCCCAGAGTGGAAGTGAGAGCATTTCCCACCTCAGAGGAGTGCTGGCTGCCTGCACGGTGTATCCTTACCTAGGTCAGAAGGGACAGAATAAATCCCAATATCACCCAAGCCCTTCTTCTGTAACACCACCTAGTCTTCCCACAGGCAGGTTAGAGAAGACTCTGAACATATAGTAGGGACCCTCAGCAGCTGGAACACTTTTCACAGCAGAAATAAATAATTAAATGCAACCTTTCTCCAAGCTCTAGTTCGTCCCATGAGTGGTTGATTGTACCGTGCAGAAGTGAATGGGTATCCAGCTGCAAGGGGAGCAACAGATTTCAGAACATGCATATGTTCAACCTCATCTGTGGAGCCAGAGAACATATTTATTGAGACAGATCCATGCTAGTAATCCCAACATCTATTTAAAGGACTGTGAGACAGGAGGAAGTAGTAGTTAAGACTGTATTAGATATCTGATTTGTCTTACAGTAGAGAAACCGAATATAGAACTAGCCTACAGAGAAACTCTTGGCAATTTTCACAGAGAAAGAAATATGTGTGAGAAAGGTGAAAAGACTAAAAGAAGGCAATGAAAAAACCTCAAAAGGACAGAAAAGGTTGGAGCCTGTAAACATTGGCAGCACTGTTTATATCCATCATTATTTTACAGCAGTTTTGCCAGTAGCTCATGTCCCACCAAGAGGATAAAAGGCATTATTAATACAAAGTAACTGGTGTGATGGTAAAAAAAAAAAATATTAAAAAAAAAAAAAAAGACTGAGACTTGAGAGCTTTGCAGATTTGCTTTTAAAATGATTGGAAGGTTTTGGCCAGTATTTTGACTTCCTGATACTTTTAAAATTATACTAAATACCCTTTTGCTTTACTTTAATTTGGGGTTGTTTAGCTCTAATACTGAAATGTAAATATCAAATGGCCAGTATTTACAGTAATACTGAATTATTTATTGCAATAAGATGATGTTATCTTGTTTTTCTGAAGCATAGCTGTCTGCTGGAGAATGAGCCTCTGGTTCTCAACATAGCGTTAAAGGAATCCAGCAGAAATATATTTCTTGCTACAGCAGCATTCTGTTAGACAGAAAATAATGTCTGTATGAACTTCATGGGCTACAGCACAGGAGTAACTGACAATGGCATAGGTTCTCATCAGCTTGTCTAAGTCTTTGTGTTTTCTTACAGGATTGCACACCAAAGTCTTGTCTGTGTTTACATGATCAGTTTCTCTGTACAGTAAACCCAATCCCAGCGACTAAATCAAAACAATTCTAAGAGAAGTAGATATTATTGTCTTCCTCTCTGAGATTAGGCACAGGGATGCAGTCTAAGAACACAGGAAGTTGCTAAGGGACATGGATCTTGTGACAGAACCTATGTTTCTGGATTGTCTTTAACCACACTTGGCATTTTAAAGCTTTAATTTTTCCTTTTTTGATTCAAGTTATCAAAATTCAGATTGGAATCTCAGATTCCTTAGATTTTATGACATGCTATTACATATTCTAATGCTCTAAATATTACAAACATACTTCATTTTCTACTCAAAATTGCTTTTAAGACTAGTTGAGAGACAGATCTCAGTTTGTTTGTGGGGAACACTCATGCAAAATGTGGCAAGTAGCAAATACCAGAAGTCAGTAATGCAAAAATCTTTGGAGATTTCACAGAATCATAGGATATTCTGAGTCAGAAGGAACCTAAGGTATCACTGAGTCCAACCCTGAGCCCTGCACAGGACCCTACCCAAGAGTCACACCATGAGCCTGAGAGTGTCATCCAAACACTTGAACTCTCTCAGCCTTGGTGCTGTGACCACCTCCCTGGGGAGCCTGTTCAGTGCCCAACCACCCCCTGGGTGAAGAACCTTTTTCTAATACCCAACCTAAACCTCCCCTGACACAACTTCAGACCATTCCCTCAGGTCCTTTCACTGTCACCACAGAGAAGAAATCAATGCCTGCCACTGCTCTTCCCCTCATGAGGAAGTTGTAACTCCAATGAGGTCTCCCCTCAGTCTCCTCCAGGCTGAACAAAACAAGTGAAATTTTCTATTCCTGCCACAAGACAAGAGTCAGAAGATATTGGGCTAATGGCAGCATGAATGTGTCAGGTCTTCTTAGAATGGGGGCCTTGTCTGCAGCAGTAGAGCAAGCTGTTCTTCTGCATCAACATTTGGAAACCTGGGATTGCTCCCTGGGATGGAGCTTCATGGAGCTTCCACTTCAAAAAAGTGGGAGGAGTGTATTCATAATCAGAAAGTGTAGAAATAAATTCTCAAAGCGTGTGTTCTCTCATGGACATGTAGTCAGCTCTCCGAATGCACACAAAATCCTGCTAAAACAAACCACAGCATCCTGTACCTTCCTCTTCTACATACATGATGAATAAGGAATGCTAGTCCTGTAAATTGTAGCCACCCAGTGAAGAAAAGTAAAGCTGGTTTTAGCTGTTGTTCCTTTTTGTTTGTTTGGTGGGGCTTTTTTGTTTTGCCCTGCTTAATTTTGTCAGCATCTGAATTTTTTCATGCTGAGGATGATCTGGGATGTAACCAATTAATAAAAGAAACAAAACAGAAAAAAACCAAATCAAACAAAAAACCCCCACCCAAAATTAGCATTGCCATGCTCAATAGGCCAATATCATTAGAAGTTGTTCAGAAGAACCTTTCCCTGATTTAGAATCTTTGACCAGAAAGTGTCTGATTGTTGAAGCTCCAGAAGAGCATTTCTTACCTATTTTGTAAAGAATAACTCTGTCATAAACTTCATTTGGAAAGAAAAATTCTGGGAAATAATTGTTAATATTTTTTACTTTTGTATTTTATTTTTATTTCCACTGCTCTAGTACCCTCCCAGTCACTATTCTGGAACAGAAAGAGCCCATACCAACTTATACACAATCATGAAACAATATGCCAATTTATGTATTTTCCTAATTCTGTTTTCAGGCCATCTGGCATCCACTCAGAAAATTACTCAAGTATGATGCTCATCAAGTAGCAGCATTTAGGCACCTCATATTTAAATCTCCAAGTTTTACCGACTTATACATGAGCCATCTATGGGAAGAAACATAGTCAACCTCAGAAGGCAATTCAACTTATTCTAAGATAAATGTGCAAGTTAGATCAGAAATTCACATTTAGACAATTGAACTGAATGAACTTCCTGGATTCTTCAGTGAGATTTATTTGCTCATTTAATGAGTTGCTGAATTAACCTTGATAACACAGAGTGATGGGATGCAACTGTTTACTACTGTCTTGGGTAATTCTCTTTGACAGCAAGCATTTGATAAAAAAGGAGTGGGAGCATAATCCATAGTTATCAATCCCTGGAACTGACAACAGTGCAGATGACACATCCTGTGATTTACAGCAGTAGTCACTTAAAACTAATAGCAAAACCAATTAACCTTTCACAGTGCAGAGTGTGACATCTTATGTTGCCACCACCATAGCAAATTTAAACTCCTTGACTTCTCAAATAACCATGATTCTTTAAATTGTTAATAAATTCATAATAAATATAATACCCCCAAAAGAAGTGTGCTGTCATGTAAAAAAACACCTATGTATTTGATCATTTATATAGACTGTTCTATTTAAGAATTGGCTGCCTACAGTCAGCATGCTCCAAAAGTGAACACAATGCTGCTGTGCATGTCTGTGGTCCCTTTGCAGTACATCAGTGAGTGTGTATTTGATATATATGTAACAGGTATTATCACACTAATTCAGCTTAAATATATCTTATTCTTTTCAATTTTTTCTCTAACATATGTTTGTAGAATGTCTTTTTTCCACTCCTTGTTTCCTAGGCTAAATTAGACAGTAATTTTTTTAGTGTTTTACTATATGGTTCTTTTCCACAGTGATAATCCTGCTTTGAACATGTTTCATCTAAAATTCATCTTTATTAAGGAAAAAGTTAATATTCAAGTTAAAAATTATTTTTCAGTGCCTTGGAAAGCCATATTAGTATTTTCCTCAAAAGATATGCAGTATTGCTTTCACTGTATTTACTTTTTTCAGAGTTGCATTGTAGTATTTATCATCATCCAGCGTACCAAAATGCCTGCCATCCCTTCCATTCTCACATCACTTATGACTGATGTTTTCTAAACTTACATAAGAATGCAAAGGGCTGTGACTGGGTGCTGTATTTTTATTTATTCCTGCCAGTGCAACCCTTGGGATCATCAAATTCCATGACACCCTGAGGAAATTTATGTCTGTCACAGCAAAGAACATTCATGTCGATCTCAGCCCACTGTGAACTCTCTCATCAGCTCTTAGACAGTTCACTGTTAACACTTCCCCTCACCACTGTAACTCTCATTTCCATTTAAAGAATCAACTCCACAAACCAATGCATATGTGCTCTATTCTTACACACCTATCAAAGGAAAGATGTAATGAACATATATGAGAAAGTGAGAAAAGCTAAGCAATGGGAGGAATAGGAATCTCTTCTGAGTCTACAAAATTCTGCTAAGCTTTGAAGTGGTCATTTATTTTAGCGCAATGTTTCATAAGGCTGATATTAAGGCTCATTCACTGCCTGCTGTGGAAGAAATGAAAATTAGTATGGAAGTACAAGAAAACAATCATGCTTCATGTGCTTGCAGCTGGAGATCATAGTTTTCCCCATGAGGCTTAAACAGTGAAGCAGGTTTGTTTGTCCTAAAGAGTATCTGGGGATAGTCCACAGGAAAATTCCAGATGCTGAGAAATGGTGCTGGAATTTTCAAGCATAGTTTAGTGGAAGCATTTATCCTGTCTTCTGGCCCACAGCACCACAAGTAGCATTCAACCCACCTCATCTCATCTTAAGTTTGAATGCACACCTAAGTGAAAAAAGAGGTACGAAGGCAATCAAGAGGAAGTGCTACCAGCTGTAGCAAATAGAGCTTAAATGACAGAGAGGGAATAAAAGAAATAAACACAGCATATTTCCAGAGAAGACTGTGATTAACTGAAGATTGCTTGAAACTGTTTGTCCTACAACTGTCCATGCTGGGCATTTTTCATGGTCAAGGATTGGCGTGAGTGCAAGAGCCAATATTGATTGCAAATCCAGATTTAAACACCACCTTTCAGGTGTGTTATATTTTCCTTGGTGGTTTGAGGATTTTGTCAACAGAGAAAAGGAGGCATTAATTTTTTCTTGTATCTCTTTCCAGTCATTCAAAATGCACAGTTTAATCAATACAGACCCCATGGGCACTCAACAGTTTCCACGAAAAGGGCATTATAACAAATTAGTGGATAACAACAGGGACATTGTTGGCCTCTCCTTCTTTGATCCCAATTACAAATGATCTTTTCTATCACAAGGCTTCATTCTCTTTGCACAACCATATAGCAGAGAGAAAGATGCTATTATTGCATAGTCAAGCCTACAGAAATGGTTATGCCATGATTAAATATTGTGAAAGAACCACTTGCCTCATAACAGGTTCTCTCCCACCTTACAGAAAACAGGTAAAATGCTGACCCAGCTGAAGCCAAATTACAAATTTATGAATGACTAAATTAAGTTCCACTTTGTGAGAAGAGTTGGGGGTTCAGGTTGTAGCTGTGATTATTTGTTATAAATTTTTTGATCGTGATCCTCAAAAAGATTTTAATTAGAAAAGCAAGTAATAGAATGGACATCTGTGAAACAACAGCTGTCAGTGGGGATTTTTCAAATTTGGTTTTACATTTCTGATACAAGAAGTGGTCTCTAAATGCCACTTGGCAGCTTTATACTCTTTAATCGAGAACCTTCTCCAGATGTATCATAATTGTTTACTTTCTACAGAATTGCTTTGCACCATACAACATCTTGGCACAAGCTTCTAGAATTTCCAGTAATGTGTTAAAGCTCCAGCCTGCTGGTACCAGAAACTAGGTAATAAAGGATCCCCAGGGCTTTATGGTTTGATTTCTTTTGAACTAATGCCTAAAGAGAAGAGGAAAGCGAGACAATATTTTCAGTACCAGGACAATAGATATAGAAGCACAAGCCCCATTATAACACGATGCTGTTACAGAGAGGTTTGAGCTGAGGGCATGGGCTCTGCTTCCATCACCAAACACATTTAGAGTATGTAGTCCTGCTCCACTCTGTCTGCTTTCTGTAAAGGTCTGTGGGACAACAAGCAAAGGGAAGGCAAAATAGCTTTGCCACATTTCCTTCTGTGCCTTCTCTCCATCTCTGGACTGATTTAGAGTGAAATTCATAAAATGTAGGAATAATAGGACTATATTTCTGCCCTATAAGGAGGGAAATTACACTTACTTTTAAAGGTCACAGTGAGCACTTCCCTTTAAATATTGTGAGTGGTATTGCTGCATGGATGTAAGAAGGTGAAATGAAATGCTGACTTCACCAGTCTTAATTCATTGCCTTTCAATATCTTACTTTTGACACTCTATTGAAGGTTGTCTTTTTTCCTTTTCCAGCTTTTTTTTTTTAGATGAAGGAACTTCAGAATCTTGTAGTAAATGTTTCTGAAAAGGTGAATTGCAGTGACCATTATGTGACTTGCAATGACTCCTAGAGAAATTTCTATTCTAGGGAAAAAAGCTCTGCTGAGGCAAATACATTCTGAAGCATATAATCTGGTTATACAAATGTACTGTTTGTATCTACCACTTGCTCATCCGAGTTATACATTATCCTTACACTTCTGACTATAAACTATAACCTCTATCTTTAGCCATAAAAACTGTAAGTAAAAAACAAACCAAAACCCACTAAATCCCAAACTAATTTTAAAAAAAAAAAAAAGTCAGAGACCTGTTCTTCTCTCCAGGCTAGAGAGATACATTCATTTTCCTTTCACATTAATGAGGGTTGCTCTTTCTGCTTTTCCAGGTAAAACACAGGTTATGGGTGAAATCAAGATTGCACTAAAGAAGGAAATGAAGACAGATGGAGAACAGCTGATAGTAGAAATCCTTCAGTGCAGAAATATCACATACAAATTTAAATCTCCAGATCATCTACCAGGTATCACACAGAAAACAGCTTCATGATACTTTGAAAACATTAAGTAGGTTGCATCTTAAGTCAGCTAACATTGGCCAATAAATGGGAAAGAAAATTGCTTCTTAGCCGGGATGACATATTCTATAGGGCTCTTTTTTAAGTGCTTTTTTTCTCCTACAAGCAACTTTAATGAAAGTAAAAACATTTTGTAGAAGCAAATTAACTCTCAGAAGCTAATCCTCTTTTTAATTTACTTTTGATTGTTAAAAATTAATCATTTTTAACTTTAGAAAAAAGTAAAAATCCCTTGGTTATTAAAGAACAGCTATATCTAGTGGAAAATTGTATTTTGCTGAAAAAGTTTTCAAAAACTAAAATCTCATGTTCATAATAATATTTTCATACTTAGATAAAGACATCAAAGTATTTTTTCCTTTAATGACAGCGCTGTAAACACAAAGTAACTCCCTTGGATTTAGGGGGTGTGATTCCATTTCTACACCACATGTATGAGAACAGAATATGGTTCTGTAAAGTACCATTTTTTTTACACAAAAATTCCCCTCTGTTGAAATCATAAACAAAAATGTTTATTTAAAAGCTTCTGTATTTAACTCATTGAACTGTTCTTCCCCAGACCTGTATGTGAAGCTGTATGTTGTCAATATCTCTACCCAAAAGAGAGTAATTAAGAAGAAAACCAGGGTATGCAGGCATGACCGAGAGCCTTCGTTCAATGAAACATTTAGATTTAGCTTGAGTCCTGCTGGGCATTCTCTTCAGGTAATTCTGCATTTTATTAAACCCTAATTTTGTATGTTGTCCATGCTGTGCTATGGGCATTTGAGATCAATCTTCTACCCCAGTTGTTTGCAGAAAAGAGAAAGCTACAAAGGAAATAACAGAGTTATATAATAATGGAGGTATTGGGCTAGAGGAGACATTAAAAAATGGAGTCCTCCATCACACCACACGGGGAAAGGGTATTTATAGATCAGGCCTGACAATTTTAGGTTTGATCTATTCTTGAAATTGCCTAAAGAAGGGAGTTATGCATGACTTCCAAGAATAATTTCCTATGTATTTAGAAAGTTTGGTGCAATATCAAACTTAAATACGTCATATTTTTTAAATTCAGCTCATTTATCCTTAAGTATCCTCACAAAGCACAGAGGAAAACTGATCCACTTTATTTTCAACTGAAAGAAAAGTTTTAACATTGAAAGGTTGTTATCTGTCTTCTCTATTTTTTCCAGGCTAAGTCAACCAAATTTCTTTGATATGTCCTTTTGCCTACATGCCTAATCATTTTATCATTCTGTCCAGTTCTTCAACTTCTTTAAAAGTTGTGGTACCTAGAATTAGGCACAATAGTAATATTCTCAGACTTTGAGAATTACTGATTATGCCAAGTCAAATATTCTCTGTTACATTTGTAAAGTTGACTTTTTTTCATCTGTGACACATCATATGATATGTGAAACTTCAGGAACAGTCCCTCTCCCACGTCTTAGCTGCTTAGACAGATTTGATCATATGGTCAGGCTTGCTTTTTTAGACAGGTAGGATTCAATTTGCCTATGTTCATTTATTTTCAGATGAGCAGATCGTTGGGAATTGTTGGTCATATCAGCATCCACTTACGGTACCTTTAAATCTGGCAGACCAACCTTAACAAGCCAGCTACATTATGATGACTAAAAGGAATCTGGATTATCTAAGTGCCTACCTTAGGTTTAATGGCTGTATCATTAAAATTAAAGCCAAAATGGATTTTGCTTAGAAAACAAGGCCAACAAAAATACTGTTTTTCCCACGTTAAGGTGTCCTAACATCTTACTGTTTTAATAGGCTAGATAAAAGGCTATTTAAGAGTTTATATTATCTGGGAAAATCCAAAATTATCAATAAAGTCTTGCCAAAGTTTAAGAGCTAAAATTCCTGTAAAAACTTTGCTTCCAGTGGTGGTTTGAAGAGGAAACCATATGGGGTAGACCAGTAACGAAGAATTCACAGAGTACTAGGGAAAAATAATCCATCAAGTTGTTAAGGAGGGAGATAGTGGGGGAGGTATCCATAGGAACACTCCGCCTGAGACTTGACAACACTTCCACAGAAACTCTGTGATATATAGGAAAGAGGAGATTGAGGGGAGATCTCATTGCAGTCTTCAACCTCTTCACGAGGTGGTTGAGCAATGGAACAGGCTCTCCAGGGAAGTAGTCATAGCACCAAGCCCTACAGAGTTCAAGAAGCATTTGGACAACATTCTCAGCACTTGACGTGGTCCTTGGGGTGTCCTGAAAAGGTCCAGGAATTGAACTCAATGATCCTGATTGATTCCTTCGACCTCACCATCTTCTGATTCTGTGATATGTACTAGGGCTGCTCACCAGAGCTGAGAGAACAAAGGCTGTAAAAGTATCAAAGAACAAGTTTCTACTTCATGAAACTCGGAGTTTGAGCTGTAAAATTTATTGCCATTATTTATTGTGGATGCTAAATATTTTCATAGAAAAAGTAACTGGAGAAAATGATTGAAGAAATTGATGGGCAAAAGACCTCATATTCTGTTAAATGCAAACTTACTACCGGTGAGTCAGGAAATCAATGGTTCACAGATCATAGTAGGTATTTTGAGAGAATGTCACTACTTGAGTGACTTGTTCTTATATTCTGCCTTATACACTGCCCTCTGCACTTTTGGAAGCAGAATATTTGCCTGGAGACATCTGTGATCTGACTCAGTACATCTGTTGTTATATGCTCTTCAAAATTACCAGTTGATTTGTTCCCATAGCAAAGCATGAAGCTGGGTGATTTCAGTGCTGAATTTGAATGGTGAACATTTAGGGCCAAAGAGATGGACCTTGTCGAAAGAGATCTGGAGGGGAGGGAAACAGAACAAAACCAGAATGTATAAAACAAAAATGAAACTGGAAGATTAAGGGAGAAAATAAGATCAGAGAGAGAGAGTCAGATGAGATCAAATATGATAATCATAGATGGTACATTGTAAAGAGATATAAGAACCAGCTAGAGGCAGAAATAAAGACAAAAGACTGCACTCCAAAAATCCACATCAAGAGCCGTTTCTATAGCCATTAAAATGGGACCATGGGCTATTGAGGAAAAAAATGGGGGGAGGAGAGGGAGGTGAAGGGGGCAAACAAAAGACAATTTAATTGTTGGGCACAGAGTATTGGGAATAAGAAAAAAAGAACCCTGGAGATTAGAAATTAAGACTAGTTGATTCAGGATAACAAGACTGGAATTTAAAGCCTGGAGCAGGGAAGAAACAAGGATGAGAGACAGACAAGCTAGAGAAGACAGATCCTAGGGTTCCAGCTGGGAGGAGTGGAGAGAAAGATCAAGGATGGAAGCTATGAAAATTCTGATAAAAACTTTTCTGTCCCAAAAACTTTTGATGTGTTAGAATGAAAACATTTTTACAGGCTTCAGAAGAGCATTTTCCTCAGTCCCTGGTAACTTTTTCCTTGCTTCCCTGATTTCCCTGTTTCTTGGCAACTCACCTGGGACCCTTCTGGAAAGCACTAAGCTGTTCAGATACATACCTTACTTGCCAGTTGATATCAAAACTGGACAAGGAACTGGGATGACCATTCAGAAAAATCATTGCAAATTTCCTCCCTTTTTAATTTTATTTGTAATGTAAAGTTTGCATTTTTTTAATTTGTTTCCAAAATCAGAATGGAAAATTTTCAAAAATGTTGAAGTTCTTGATTAAAGGGAGTTCTAGTTCTTCTACAATTCTGTTACATCTACTGCCATATGGTCTCTTCCAGCATTTTAGCAGAGTATGAAATCCCTGAGTTTTTTTCATTCTTCTTTTAGCCTAGATCTTTGTAACCGAACAACAAAAATGCCCCATTTTCTCTCCTGCTGATTCACACAGAGGATGACAGCCTCCTCCTGTTATCAGTTTTCTCCCTTGCTTGTTGCTTGTTGAGGTTTGCTCAGTGACTGTGAATATTACAAAAGTGCTGCTAATCCTATCACAGAAATGCCAATTTTCATTGCTTCTTTTTCTTTTTGAAAAACTTAAGAAGTTGATTAAATACAAAGCAAAACAAAACCAAAACAAATACACACATACAAAAAAAAAAAAAAGGTTGTGCATGTTAATTCAGTTAATTAATAAGAAATGCTAACATTTTTCTGAATGTGTATCTATAACTCATGCCCTGAAGTATCTATATTATCAAATACGTTTCTCCTAGAAACATATATAATGAACCTATAGATCCACAGAATGAGCCAAGTCCTTCAGAGAAGGGCATAGCACAAACCGCTTTAGCCAGAAAACATGTGGCTGGATGACATATCAGGGAGAGGCTGGAACACCCAGTCTGCATAGCTCATTGAGCTGGGACTATTCCTTACCCTTCCCACTCTCCACGGCTGGGCAAGCAAGAGCCACAACAGCAGATCCAATACTGTGTTTCTCATCAGGGAAATATCAGGAGTGAGATTTCAGACCAACTCTACATTTTAGGTTACACTACCACTTGCTGAGATCACAAACCAAACCTCTGGACTTTTTCATACACCAGCTCTGAGTTACAGCCTGTATGCAGGGCACCCTCTGACTTTCACGAACTCACTAAGACCTGGTGCTTCCCTGCAAAAAGCTTTGCCTCATAACTTAAAATTTGACCTTCTGTTCATCTTTGGTAACCAGCAGGTGAACAAATTGCTCCCTAACATTCAAGATTGTCTTCTAGTTGCTACACTGCTTGATAAAGATATAGAAGAGGGGGAAGATTCAATTTTCACAGGGCTTTCTTTCTATTGGGAAGGTGACTAAATAAAAAGTTATGGACACTGTTTCCTGTCTCTGTGTAACGAATCAGAGCTCAGCATTTCTGAATCTTTCATGTTTGCTCATAAATGTAGTATGTTAATGTGCACATTGATATTTATTTGTTGTTATTATTATTTTCCCAGATTCTGCTTGTCTCCAATGGAGGGAAGTTTATGAAAAAGATACTGATTGGGGAAGCTTATATCTGGCTTGACAAAGTGGATCTAAGGAAAAGAATAGTAAACTGGCACAAACTGTTGGTCAGCTCCACACAAACACACTGAACAGAGCTGTCTGCTTAGGGCACAAAACCTGCAGAGTCTGCTCTAAAAAGCATCACTCCAAGACTATAGTTTGATATCATTGTGTTTAGCTAGTCTTTCAGAATACAAAGTAGAAAAGAGCAGTCTCTGGGCTACATAGCACACTTAAATGAGGGCTAGTACACTTGTTTTTGCTGCAAAAGACAGCAAAAGGAAAAGAAAACCTGGGCCCAGAAGTTAAAGTGAGGCTGTTTGAAATGAAGACTGATACGAGGGCTCCATGTTGTTGGACTCTTTGTGAAGAGAGTAACTGTGAAGGAAGTGACGAAGGCTGGAGGCAGGTGTGAACGCAGAGTTCGGCTGCAGCTGGAGGCAGAGTGATGGAAAGTGCAGTCTGGTGTTCTGTGCAACCAGAAGGAGATCATTTTATGCAACAGCACCTAGGGTGACTGACTTTCCAAATCTCACTTATCAAAAGTGCAAAACTTGCTCCTCTGCACCTTAGGATCCCTGATAATTTGCTGTAGTGAGATTATGCCACTCGACACAAACTGCAAGGCGTTTGCAAGAGTGGTATTGTTATTTTACATTAATTTTTTCCTTCTTTCTTTTTTCTCAAAAACTATGCTGTGGAGAATCAGATCTGATTGTTTCATTTGTTTCTGTGTGTTAACAATGGATATAAACCACTCTCCTAGAATGTTATGAATAAAACTATATTAACTGTGAATAATTTGGGATGTGATTTTAAAGAGAAAGGACAGGATATAAACGACACTACATGAGAAAGAAAAAATGCTGTTTCAATGTCAGTGACACAGTACTTCACCCCACCCTTTGAATCAGGAGGTCTAAACCAGTCTGGAATTTAAGAGACCTAAGCACTGGGACTAACAAAATTATTTCAACTCGTCCTTCTGTTTTTCAGCAACCAGTCTTGTTCTGAAACTGTATGCAAACAATTAATTCTAGGCTATTTAGTGGGCACTTTGGAGCAGCAGACCCACTGTGGCAACACCAATCAGCTCAGTGCAGGGCTCTCTATCAACACTAGTGACACACTTGAAAGGGGAAGGGACAGCAGGGCAGCTCCTGACTGCATGCTGTTGCATTAGAGAAAATGAAGAATATCTTCTTGCTATCTCAGGTGAATGTCTGAGTATAATCCACTCAAAAGCACGGCTTCTCAGGAAAGAAGCAAATAGGAAGGTGACTGGCAACATTTAAGGCTGTGTGAGCACTTTGATGCCTGAAGTCCCACATTCAGAAGTTTGAAGCTGAGCAGTTAGCTGGCTTGGGAGGAAACTACTGCCTACTATGGCTTAGACTGGTTGTTGTATTTTCCCTTGTACTATTTTTGAAGAAGGGAGAGCTTTTTCTCCCATTCCTAAAAGTATAGCAATTTCATTAAAAACTATGAATCAATATAGTGCTAACTCCCCTGTTACTCAGAAGTCATTTAACATTTCACAGCTTCATTAAAAAGTAATTTCCCTGGAAATATATCACATGACTTTTGCATACTTAAAAAGAAAATGACCAAATTTCTGCATGTCAGACTTTTTTTTTTTCCTTGCCCAATAGCAACTTTTTACAAATTATTTAATGTACATTGTGTTATTTTTTCTGAATATATGTAGTACCCTTCCACAGGTTGTGCAAGACCAGCTGAAAATATTCTTCTGGAAAATATTCTATGCTTAAAAAAATAAAGAAAAAAAGGAAAAATAAGACTTAGATTATTCAGTAATCGGATTGACCACGAAAAAGCTACACCATTTAATCTGGTGACACTTCCTACATACAGTTTTTGGTTTATTTTATCAACTTAAAATAACAGCATGGAACAGGACATGAGAAGAAACGTGCAGGAGATATTAAAGCTGCACACATCAAGGAAACTCCTCTTATTGGTAACCTGCTGGTCACCAGCTTAACTTGCAAGCAGAGCAATCTTACCAAAATTTTATTAGCTGTCTTAAAAACACATCACTGACAGTGGAAGTAGAATGTGTGCTTTAATGTTGAATTTTAGGCTTTCACCAGTATATGTACACCCTACCTCTCACATGTTTTAAAAACAGTCTGCTGGAGTTATTGTAAAAATTCTATATGTTTTGATGTTGTGTATGTTTTTATAAGAAAACACTTCAGTGACAAAATCCCCGATCAAACCAAAAAATCCTATATATGACATAGGTGTTGCGCTTTTGATGGGTTATCTAACATTCCTGATGGCTATATTGTGCTTTTCTTTTGAAAAAAGACCCCCTCCCTCCAAAAAAAAAGGAAAAAGCCTGTGTGAAGTGCAAGCCATGAGGTGTGCGATTTTGTGCAAACTGCTGGTAATTTTGTTTTTGCTAAGATTTGTTATAAAGGCAGCAAGTCACACTGGTAGTTGCTATGGAGATTTCCAACAGGAACGAGCAGGATCTGGCTGCCTCACTGGCAGCCTGTAATCATCACTTTCATTGGGAAAGTGGACAGGAGTGCTTTGCTCTCACACACGTACGAATGTGGCCAATGTTTGGATTGAACAGCCTTGCTGGGGGGTACAGCTGCAGCTGTAAGGAACAGCTACCTCTGAGGGTAATCAGCTGTTAACTGGCTTAATTCAAGCATCTTTGGTTCTCTGAACAACACACAAAATGTTTCTGCACGTTGAAATAGCAGTTTTGGACTCCTCTCATGAAACACAAAGAGTAGGGTTTGTGAGGAACGTGGCACTGCCTTGGCCAGCTGCAGGGCTCCTTCGGTGTCACCCAGGGTGGGCTTGTGTCAGACCTGGACCCCCGCGCTCACTCTTTCCAAGGCAGCATCAGCCAGAGGTCAGAGAATGCTACCAAAGTGTGCCAAGTTCCTCTTTTTGACCAAATTTCTAGGTTGTACTGAAATCACTCTATGCAACACAGATTCATGTTTGAATGCATAGTTCCTTTTTTTGTTGTTTGTTTGTTTTATGAATGAAGTCAGGAAAAACTCTCTTGTAACAATGTTTTTTAAAAATAATCAAACAAGGACTATTAGTATTTTTTTACTTTTTTGTATATATCTCAGTATATTTTTTTTGCTTTTTTCTCATTTTTTGTTTGTTTTATTTGGCCAAAAGTGCTTAGATGTGGCAACAACTTTTATAATTTCTGAGTGATTGATTATTAATTATTTCACACATTTCTATGATTGCTTTGAAGGTACATATTGCAGGGAGGCAATAGCAGAGGCATTTTATTTTTAATTCATAAATCTACTGAGACAACAGAAATTGAAGCTGCTTCTTTGTTCAAGGCCTTGTATAGTGGAAACAAGCTGAAAAATGAGCAAAAGCACAGTGTGTGTGTTTACAAATGACAGGGATTTATAAAGTTATCATTATTATTAGTATGCATACAATGAGCAGCAAACAGCCACTTTTTTTTTCTTTTTTTCCAGATTAAAACTAGACATGAGGGTTTCTATGATGAATACTGAGCTAGTTCTTTATCATTACACTTTAAAGGGATAGTATCCAGGGGCAATGAATGCTGCTTCTTTATTATTACCCATGCTTTTACATTACATGGATCCTGTGTATAAGAAACAAATACCAGTTGAAGTCAATAGCAGCCAATCTATTGACTTGAACTGGCTTTAAATCAAGACCTAGGAAATATTTGAGTTATTTTTCTGGATGCTGGGTGTTTGCATGGTTAGGTTATGGGATATGGTAGCTGGTAACCAGCTGATATTCTTACTCTGAGGATGACGATAAAGAAAAAGAAGACATCTATTATATTGTAAGCTAGTGTGTGCCCAATAGAGATTATTTAATCAGGATTTAGTTTCATGGAGATATCATAAAGATGTTAATAGTATTTTTTTAAATTATTATTTGAATCATAACTGACACTATTTTTAACTAGTTTATTTTCATTGCTACAATGCTGAATGTCCCAGATTCATTATTTGAGTATATATCTAGATATGTACATACCTATGTGAATAGCAGAGAAAATTTGTGTGAGTGTAACTAATAAAGGTAATGAAACAGAGAGGAAATTTAGCACAAGTATCCACCTACATTATATTTAAACTTTAGTCCTACATGCCTTGTGAATTTTTGGTACACCTGGCATGTAGGATGAATTGCTCTTTATGAATACATGTTGCCTTTAGAAGGAAAATAGAAAGAATAAGTGAGACCGGATACTCTCTCTTTAAATCACAAGAAGCATTTTAATGTTTTCTATATGTTCTGTTTTATTAATTTGAAAAAAAATAATAAGCAAATATATTGATGAGCTCAAAAGTTATAATATATATAGATATCCATAACTCAAAATAGATTATTTGAGTGAGAGCTGTTTTCTTAATTTGTTACCCTGTAAATAGGTATACATTTTTGTAAAACAGACTGAGTTCAAGTTATTAACTCCATCTGACATCCGAGCATGTGAGTGTGTCCTTATTTGATTGTATCTTATAGATGTTCAGTGACGTGCTCAGGTGCTCAATGATGGCTGAGTAGCGTGTGTGCTGTCATGCTACAAACAACGTGTACAGCATACGCAGTGTTTAAAAAAATACATAAAACACCAAAAAATAAAAACCTGCAAAAGCAACAAAAAAAAAAAATAAATAAAAAAATAAAAAGATTAGTCCTTGGAGAAATGTAATGTTTCCACAGTGAATGTTGCATGCATAGATGGTGGTTTGTTGATATTCATTTTGGTTTGAATTTCTTTTGATTTTCATTTTGCTTCCAGAATCATCAGGAAAAAAAAAAAAAAATACAGACTTGTTCTAAAAGTTGTAAAAACTGAAACAAAAGCAGTATGAGAATTGTATAAAAATGCTTGTAAATCTGTCCCGGTTTTCACTTTATGTATAAATCCATGCCATAGTTTTGTGATTGTATACAGGATGTACCTTGAGAACTTATGCAAATTGTGCTCTATAAAGGCTGTTATCCCAGTCTGACAAATAAATATTTAAAATATCTGGTTTGGTTTCTTTATCCTAATTAACTTGAAAACCTCTTTCCCATTTGTTGACCACAGTGGTTTTATGGTAATGCTGTACACACTCCCATACTCATCTGTCCTTTGTCATCATTAACATAAGTAATGGTTTGTTCAAGAAAACTTTTCTCCAAACAAGTCAGAAACAGAATCACTTGAGGCTTGTTGATACCTTCATACAGACTCATCTCTGGTATCCTATATAGGCAACAAATATATGTGCATACATCAGCACAGTTTAGGAATGTCCAGGGGGTTGTCTCCTCACTGTGAAAAAGAATTGAATTACAAATGTAGCCTAACTCCATATCCTTGTAAGTTTCTGATGAAGACAAGAATAAGAAAGAATCTTATAAACCCTAAAGGGATTTTTTCTGGCTCCTTCCTCCAGCAGAAAGAAGGTTCTCAGGAACAATATATTTTAGAACTTACTCTAAACAAAAAATATTTTTTTTCAGCAAACATTTTTATATTACTGAATTTTACCTGACTTGTAGCACATCTGTGAGGTTTTCCCATTGAGCCTGTATTTCTGAGCCCTGTCTAGACCTATATTATATTTCCATAGTTTTCATCTTTGGTACAAACAATAAGTAAAATAAAATAAAAAAAGAAACAGTCATGCTCCCCAAATGAAATAAGCTGTTGTTTGAACCTGGCAACTGGAACACATAGCCTGGAATTGTTTTTCTGTCGGTGCCATTCTCTCAAAAAATAATGTGATGGGAAATAGGCAACATCTCAAGAAAAGGAGTGCTATTTTTTCACATTAGCCTTTTTTCACACTTGCTACAACACTGACACAGGCTGACGTCTGTTAATGCCCACGAGGAGCCAAACTCCTGTCTTCCCACTACCTGCCTTAGTCACTGAGGTGTCCCTCCAGGGTGCTTCGGGCACCTCTCTCTGAGAAAATAGTCATGGCTACAGTAAACTCTTTGCCCCACACCCAGACTCAGTTTTCTGCATCCTCTTTTGTTTTGATAAGGAAATTCCTGCCCAGCATACTGGGCCTCTGGAAATGCTTAGAAAGCATTTCTGAAGTGTTAAGGGAGAGGGAGCTGACTGGAATTAGATGCTTTGGAAGCTGCAGGTTTATCTCAATCTAGCTCCAGGAAACTACTTTACAGAGAGAAAATCTCACTGTCCCTTCACAGAAATAATGATTAAATAACATGCTCCTTTTTAAATAATTAACAGTATTTAATGAAAATGTCTATTTACTCTGTTAGAGCACTCAACAAAGTGCAAAGTATGCACGTATTATTTCCTCACAGTGCTCTTGTGGGGTTTAACCTAGAAGCTACATGGGGTGTACAATGTGAAAGTGGGAACTGGGAAGTTCATGGAATATTTTTAAAATAGGCTGGACGTAAATTCGTAGAGAGAGAAGACATTGGAAAATATACACAGAGACTCAGCTTAACATTCTGGCTCTGAGGACACGTCTCTCTGGGACTCTAGCAAGAATATTGCAGCAAATATCTTCAGCATTTTTGTTTTCAAAGAAGTATGAAGAGAGGCTTGAGAGCATTCGAAGTATTTGGGTTGGGGAAGGTATGGTTAACAGAAGCTTTCTATGTCTTACAGAAGGTTGCAAAAAAGACAGAACTAGACTCTTGGAGGTGTGCAGTGAAAGGACAAGAGCCAACAGGCATAGTTTTCAACATGAAAAATTCTGTTTATATATTTGGAAAAAAGAATCACACTTGGGGTCTGCCCACACAGTTTGTGGAATTCCTATCTGTGGAAGTATTTAGAATATCTGGACAAATCTCTGAGCAAACTTATACGTCTGGACTTTCTTTGAGCAAGTGTGGGGAATTTGACTAGATAACCTGCCACTGTTCCTTTCAAACTAAACAACTGGCTGTGCCTCCAGACTTAATGTAGCAATCCAAAATTACTTCTTTGTATTATCACTTCATTTTTAAAAAATACTCAAAGAAAATACTCTGGCTTAACAGATGTCAGATTCATTTATATGCATTACATTTCAAATTGATCATCAGGGTTAATTCGTGCTTGTGATATGAAGTGTTTCTATACAAAGAAGGAAGTGAGCAGCATCCCTTGTTTGGCAGCAGTATAATCCCAGTGGTTCTGCGTGAAATTCACTGTTGGCTAATATAAATCTTTCACATCAAGGAGCTTCAACTCCTATTTGTTAAATTGCTTCTGTCAGCTGCAATATAGAAGTTTATTCCAGTTTTGACGTTACTAATCTACCAATGGCCTTTCTGTTTTCTGGTCAAAAAGGCAAAAAATAGAAAACCATGAAGTGAATATGATCAGAAGAACTATGTGCTGCCTGATTCAGGAAGGCCAAAATAATATATGGTCTGCAATGTGTGACCCAGTAGCCAATGTGTACTAACTAAAAGAAGCAGTGACATGGTTCATCCTTTCCTGGGTTGGATTCATCCATGCTTGAGTGCCCCAAAACAAGTAATTCATCTCTATTGAGAGCAGTCTCTGGAATTAGACTTGTGTGTATTGCTTGACATATCACAGCTGGGTCAAGGGATGTGCTAATAACAAAATGGTATGGACACCTGCAAATCAGCTCTACAGCCTGTATCCTATGTGGAAATGATTCTCACTGAATATAGAAATATATTTAGAAAAATAATCAATAGTCCTTAGAAGACATCACAAGTAGGAGCCATGAAAATGTTTCAGGTGTCATTAAAAAAGAAAAAAAAATCCAAAAAACAAAAACTTTGAGGTTTTGTAATCTAAACCCACAAAAATAATCAAGAGAACTCCTGTTACTGTAAATCCCCTCCTTCCCATTTAGCCTAGCATAGATCCAAAAAAAGAAGAGAAATAGAGGAAAATCACACACTCAAAGGGCTGAATACTGTCAGGTTGGGTAGTGGATTCACTATCCTACATATTCCTATTCCTACAGGGAGCTTTGCTGTTTTGATGTCTGGCTGCTAAGTGACCCAGCTTCAACAGGATTATTAATGCAAAAGTGTTTGAACAAGGACACTAGAACGATGATTAGGTGGGCCCACTATGAACTGCTGTATGAGTGTCTTAAACACTGCTGCCTTATTTCCTTGTGCATCTACTCCGTTGCTTTTTTGACATCAGTCAAAAAAAAGTCAAAACAACAACTCTCCTTAGACTTGTCTTCTCACTGTATTCATGGTGCTAGGAGTAGCTATGGTACACACAAGACTTCTCCTACTCATTAGAGAACAGTAGAATTTCAGAAATTATATTTGTTTCCTGAGATATTTTAGTTGGTGAAATGTTTGGCCTTCATTATTGAAAGGCCATTTCCTTTTTTTTTTAATTTTTTTTCCCCAAACTAGGTCACCTTCCTTTGTTCTGAAACAGGTGCAGGATGCAGAGCAGGACATTAGCAGGGAAAAGGCCCAGAGATCCAAACTGCTGCACAGCCCTACCTCATCCCTCCTGCCTCAGGAACCTTTAAGCCAAATGGAAACAGCCAGTGGAACAAGTGGGATGCAAAAGTCAAGCAGACAAAGAAGAGCTGTAACATTGTGGTGAAAGTGGAATAGAACTAGTGCAGGGCCTAAAACCCCTACAGTCATCTTTTACGGGAGAAAGTACAATCCACACAATGACACACCTACTGGAAGTTCTCCAGGTCATTTTAAAAGTGGTCAGTTCATTGGGTTGTGACTCTAACTGCTCTTATACGTAGAAAGCCCTTGAATAATTATTTTCTTATTATTAATTAGAAATATTACAATTAGTTATTAATTTCTGAGTTTATTGCATGTGCATATGCTTAAGAATAAAAACCAGTAATGGTTTTGTTTAACAATTTAGATTCTAATTCATCATACAAACATAAAAATTCTATTAAATTGAGGATTTAAGGGATTCACAGAGGATTTTAGACAACATTCCATACTAATGTTACAAGGAGGAACTATAATATCTTTGACGTCTCCCACTCAGCATAAGAAAATGGCAGAGTACTGGTAATTAACAAACAAAGATTTAAAGTCCTACTCCAATTATTAATTAAACACAAATTATTATGATCTATGAAGAATAGCTGAAGAGAATACAATAAATACAAAACATGAAAGAAGAAGATATCTTCCATTCATTGCATTGAAAACTTCTCCAGAAAAACAAATATTGTGGGAATAAAAGGTGCTAGAGATGGGGATTGGTCTTGCATATACACTCACTCCTTCTGTATCTATCCCAAGTTAATTATCCTTGACTGGAGTTTTCAAATATAGAGGAATAAAAATTGTATACTTTTTGGCTTTTTTTATGCTGATGAAACAGGCCATTTGAAGGGAAGTCCTGATTTAGCCAAGAAATTTCTGCATCCTTGTGATAAGGGAATTTCTGATTTTTCAGCCAGTTACATTTCAAGAATTACTAAGAACAATAAAGATGATTATAAAAGTTAAGCACCTACTTCATCCATGGGATCTACAAAAAGTAGGAAATGCTGTTCCTTTTCTTTTACAAGAAAGGAGCTGAAACACAGGCCAGGTCCAAGTCTTTTTCAAAGGTCTTCAAGTTACCACAACTTGTTCATCTCTCCTTTGCTCATCTCTCCTTACTCAGTCTCTTCCTCTAAGAGGAAATGAAAGAAAATCTCATTTCAACTCTGTGTTCCGAAAATCAAGTTAAAAAATCCTGAAATAATTTTTTGTATCTAAAGAGAGGAGGTCAGAACGAAGCTACAACTAAAGGGCAGTGAACAGTCATTTTGACAGCACGTGTCTGGAGTTTGCATGTTGTCTTTGAAGCAGATTTGGGTTGAACACATTCGGGCAACTTCTCAGAGCTGCTTATAGTCTCTGCTCTAATTCACTGTGTTAATACCAGGCTCATTTTCGTCAATGGCTTTCAAAATTCTGGGGAGATTTTGCAACCTGGGGGCACTTCATTCTTCCTTCATCCTAGACATTCAGAAGATGCCATTTTAAAATAAATAAATAAATAAATTGGCTACTTGAAAGCTAAGACTGTCTTTCTTAGCCTACGTTCTGTTCTCAGTCTCATCTAGTGAGACTTCAGGGGAGAGAGGAATTTAGTATTTTTTTCCTCTTTCATTATTGTATTACAGATAAAAGGATGCAGTCATGCAAACTTTTAGGCAGCTCTCCTACCAGAGTTCACCCAATGTCATCTTTATTCAGTTATTACTGGTAGTTTCTGCACTGTTGCTACACAGAGAGTTTTTAATTTCTAGTTGTAATGTATACTACACAGGCAGATACTCTAAGATGTTGCTTTAGGAAAAAAAAATCCCAGAGCTCCAAGCAGCCTTTGTTCAACTCAAATTGGATTAAAAAAAAAAAAAAAAAGAAAAAAAAAAAAAGGATTAATCTGAGCTTTTCAGGCCATTGAGGTACCATCTAAAGCTATTTGAAATTAATCTCTTTTTGTTTGTTTTGCTGAAAGGCCAGACTTTCTTTCATAAGCAACTGTATGAGTTTTCAATCATTTTTAGCATATTTCAAATTACCTACTCTAATAAAGAGGCATAAAACATGGAAAACACACACTCTAAAAGCTCAGAAACACACACACACAAACCTAAAAACCTAAAGAGGCAAATTCTTCAAACATTTTTTTCAGCTACAGTTAAAAAAATATTTTTAAATTACTGAATACTGACAATTCTGGAACCAGTGTTCCCAGGAAGAATTGTATTGCTGAATTTCCTACCTCTAAAGTGTAGGTGGTGCATGCATGCTAAGGAAATGTGGCTTAAGTCCCTGAAAGAGCAGTGCCTGGTGATGCGGATCACAGCAACATTTACCTGCAGATTTACATAACAGTAAAAAGCAAGTCTGTGCTTTCTTAATGGTGTGTTTGGAGGGGGAAATAGCCTGAATGTGTTAAAAGCTTATTGAAATCAATGAACAGGCTTCAAAATTACGTATGACAAGATTTTCTTGAGTAAAAGCTTGTGTTTGGAGCAAGAGCTTTTTTCCCATTCGTACTATGATGTTTATTAAGACCTTTAAGCTCAATGCGATTTTACAGACCACGTAGTTCTACTGCCATAAGGCTTCTCAAAAGTATCAGTGAGGGTGAAATTAGGTTTATGGTTTTCATTAAGCTTATTTTATACATCTTGGTATGATCAACTCAAAGAGTAAATGTTTGAGGGCATAATAAATCAATGTGCCTTCACAGAAACTCCGAAGGGCAATATTAATCATTATAATAAGCTCTCAAACACAAGGCTTAATCACATAAAATCATCAGTTTAATAATGAAGTAGTTGCTAGTATATAGGTCAACATAAGAGCCAAGGGAAACAGAAAAAATCTTTGATTGTAGTGTTAATGAAGGAGTAATGTAACAATATTATAAAGTCTGATGCCCGTGGGAAAAATAATCCTTTTTATCCCTGTGTTACCTTGAAAAATTTTTATGGGCACATCTTTATGCATGTTCTAGATCAAAGAAACAGAGGGTCTCTGTAGAACATGTTCCATACCTTTTTTTTTTTTTTAAAAAAAATAAAAAGTACTTAGCACTTGGGAGAAGAATGTCAAGAGTTGAAAGGTTCATACTGATGTTTTCAGTTCTGTTTCTAATATCAGTGACGAATGCTAATGCAGCAAGTGAAAATAATTCAGTAGCATTTTCTGCTCTTCTGAAGCTCTTAAAAACACTCCCGCTACAGCAACACCAAATAACAACATCAAGCAGCAGCATTTTCACCAGTGCTGTCTGCCTTAGTTTAAGATCTGATGCATTAGAGTTTGCTCTGATTCAGCACTGTGCTATCAGTCACCTTACTGCGTGGGGAGCTTGAAGCAGAAAACACACGTACACACATGCCCACACACCTGCTTAAAATTCTGATACACTTAACCTAGTTACATAGCAAAAGATTAGAGATGGCTGCTGAGTTACAGCAGCAAATTATAGGGAATGACAAAGAAAAGAGAAGTGCTTGTTTTCTACCAGAGGAGGAGCAGGACCTGCTGCATGTAGCTCTGCCCAGGTGCAGCATCCTTAACCAGAGAAACAGGGCTGGAGGGATCCTGCTCTCCCTCTTCTGCCTCTGCCTTCTGCCACTGCAGCAGCTGTGACTGCACTTTATGCCTTCTTTTTACCTCCTTTGTGCTTTCTTGCTTTATGGGGTGTTTTCCATGTAATGAGTACGTTTGTTGTTGTCTCTGCTGTGCCCAAACCAGGTTCTGCCAAGCTCTCAGAGCTGCACCACTTCAGTGAGCAGATGGGATTTGTATTCCTGCCCTTAGGACCCCTGGTGTCATACTGTGCTTGTACTCTTGAGGCTTCTGCTTCTAGGCAGGAAAAAAGACAGTACTAGTGACTTGTTTGCCTTTGAATTAAATCTAGTCAGTAATTACAAGTCTCTAGTGGATTCAGGCCATTTTCTAATTGCACAAAAATTCAATCCTTATTTTAATGACTGTGATACACTCAATGACTACAAGCATTCAAGAAAGAATCCCAGAACCCAGTGAAATTCTGCGCGGGCTTAATCCAGTGGAGAGGTGCCCACAGGGCAACTCCTCACAACCACCAGGACCCGCAGCACCTATTTAAGCCTCACAAGACAGCATTCACTACATTGCTCAAAATCTAGAGTAGTAGTGGAACTAATCTTCTTAGAAATTTAATATTGCAAATTTAGTTTGTCAGAATTGAATGTTACGGCGGATCAAAAAGTGTCATTGTAGATTAATTAAACATTAACAAAAAAATGAGTGGGATCTTGCTTTTTAAGAGAAAAAAATACTCTTAAAATACATCCTTCTCAGTCCAGCCCAGCTGCTCTCCTGTGTTATGGAGTATTAACAACCCAGGAAGGTATCTGTAAAAATGAGAGGCTGGAGTCTTTGTTGACATTACTGATT
>JAWWEW010000041.1:8801104-8840469 GCA_035583185.1 Anabacerthia variegaticeps
ATCTTGCTTTTTAAGAGAAAAAAATACTCTTAAAATACATCCTTCTCAGTCCAGCCCAGCTGCTCTCATGTGTTATGAAGTATTAACAACCCAGGAAGGTATCTGTAAAAATGAGAGGCTGGAGTCTTTGTTGACATTACTGATTTATTTGTGTGTATTCACACTGTTAAGCATTCACCCTTGCAAGGAATCAAACACAGATAGAGTATGGTCTTTTAAAAAAATAACAGTTGTAAGCACAGATTTTTGAAGAATATACTTTTTCACATCTTTATAGATGGAAGTAAAAGTAAGCAAGCATATGGAAACTCCAGGTTGTGTGCAGAAGTTGCCGATTTAGTTCTGTGCTAACCAGAACAGCAGTGATAATAATTTTGAAGTTATTTTTATTTGCAGAAAAGGTATTAATTGTTACCAAGATTACCTGGTGTTCTGAATTTTAATATTACTTTTTAATCATAGTCTTGGGTCTGTGATCCATTCCCAGTATCATGTACAGATCAGCCAGTCTTTGAAACCCTTGATTCAAACTTCAAAAGAATATGAAGAATGCTGACTAGGCAAGAGCTCAGAAAGATGAGCATAAGGAGTATATGAGTAAGCAGAATCTCTGAGGAAGAGAACCCAGGGGCTGGAACACTCCCTGTAAATATGTGCTATAGGTTTTATTTAGAACAGGGTTGAAGATGAGGACAATAAGATTACCTCTTATGGCTATATAAATATGGTGATAAAATTAGGAAAAAAGAATACATTAATTATTAACTAAAATTAAACATTAATAACCATTTTATGCAAAATTTCTTCTATTAATTTCCATGCATTTAAAATATTAATAACAATGACGTGACTACCTAGAACACCAGGATTAAATAATTTTTATATGTTATTTAGAATAAAGGCCAGTTGTAAGCTGCAGTTATAACACCTTTTATTATCATTTGTGAAACTCAGATGTCTAACCCTAACTGGAACATGTCTTGGTTTTTTTTTCCTGCTGGCTTTTAAAGGTTGTGCCTTTCAAAGTGAGCAGCAGATGGCAGCAGTGCCAGAGCGGGGCCCTCCGGTTTCCTCAGCAGGCATTCAGGATACATACAGCAAGTCTTGTAGCTTGCAATGGGTGCCAAGGGGAGAAGCTTCTCCGATTAGTTTGTACCTTAATTCTAAGGCAAAAATTACACAGAAGTATAAAACTGGGTTTCTTTTTCTCTTAGACAATATTATTTGCAAACATATTTTTGCAAAAGTTCTCCTAGCCATGTCCGGGCTGAGGAAGTCTTGGCTTTATAATGTAGGAAAGGCTGTGAGTGGGTCTAATCCTCTAAAAATTTAATTTTTTGATTAAAATCTTTGTCATTAAAATGAGTAAGAAATTAATTAGACCAAAAATTTTGAGGCAAGAACTTAACATAAATAAGATGTAATCAATATACAAGTTTCTTGACTGTATTTCTGAGGTCCTGTGCTAGCCCATAATGTTAACTTTTACAAGCTTGAGGTGTTGCAAACAGGCCAAGCTGTTCAGTAGTGATGATTTTAATAAAAATTTCAGAGCTATGGAGTGTGCAAGGCTCTCCTTTTCAAGTCCCAGACTGTGCAGATGAAAATTTTGAAAAAACTAACCAGGAATCCTGCTGAACTGCAAATGATACACGGGGGTGTGTTTTTTTATTTTTATTTTTCTTTATAATGAAGCATTTGCACACAAAGGGTTATTTTTTTTTAAGAAGAGCAAAAGGCTTTAAAAATAACAGGGAAAGGTACCTTTCAAAACAACCGTTGCAACATTAACTGCTTGCTAATGCTCTCATAGTAATGACTTTGCAAGTCAAACAGAAAAGCATTTTTAATAGCTTTCATGATGATGCTTGGCCCTACTCTGAACAAGAAATAGTGCTTATTGCACACACCAGCCATTTACTCTCTTCTGGCAAAACCCCAGATAAAGGAGCATCCTATTCTTGCAGAGAAGCCCTCAGACAATTTTTCACCATACATGTATTCCAGTATCTTCATGATGTGATAATAGACTATTGGTGTCCGTGGAGGTGCCAACATTGCCAACAACCTCTAGGTCCTAAAGATCATTAATCCAAGATCAAGCACTCCTCAGTTTCTTTGTCTTTATGTAATTCTTTCACCTGTAATATTTTCCCCAGATCTATAAGCAATTAAATTATTTCACAAGGTGTTTTAACAAAAGTTGGTAGAATCATGCTGTTGAAGAATCCACAGGATCAAAAGATAATTTCTGCCAGAAAGGACCTTAGAAGGTTGTGCCTTGTGCATTTTGACCACTCTGTTGAGCTGAAGCACAAAGCAGTACAGTAAGTATTATTGAAAACTTCACGACATCCTGGTAAGCACACACTTTCTAAGCTCAAAACTGACTTTCTGTACTCAGTCTTTGGCTGTCAGATGTGGATTTGACTATTCCATGCTGTCAGAGAGGGAGAATAGAAGGCTTGGCTATGAAAGCAAAGGGGGCAAAAGTCTGTCTGCTTTCACTGAGTGATTCCATAATAACACTGAACACACTGAGAGTAAGAAAGACTGTGCCCACATTCCAAAGTGCAACTGCTTCTGAGTCACTTCACAAATTCATCAAGATTTCTGCCTTTCTTTTAATTTTTCTTTTGTTAAAACGCTGCAAATACCGTAGATCCATTCTTCCAGCCCCAATTAATGTATCCTAAGCAACTGGGAATTCTGGTAACCAAAACGAGCTGGAGATGGAAACTTCAGGGGAAGTACACAGCAATCCTTTTTGATTGGATTTAGTTACCAGTTTCACTCAAATACTCCTTCTTGCCAGGAGATGGTGCCACAACCCCAGAAAACGTGAATATGAGTTCCTTTTCAACAGGAACGCAGACGTATAAATTCTAACACCACTATGCAGAATTTTTAAACCTTAAATAATTTAAATGAGAAGAAAATCTACCCATATAATATTGACTCCCAATATTGTTTCTGTTTTGAATGTTTCTTAAATTTCTCTGCTTTGGGGAGTTTGCTTGTTGCTATTCTGTTTTCTGTATAAGAAACTACTCACATAAATAATTAAGTTCAGTACCTAATCCAAAGTTTGCTTTCCTTGTTTTGGTTTGTTCTTTACCTTAATTTAAACCAGAAAATATGGGGCTTTTAAATTTTTTAATTAATTTATTGAAAGTACAGAGAGATGGATGATCCAAACACTGATAGCTCTTATGACTTGATAGTGAAACAATCAGACAGATATTTTGCATTGATACATAAAGCAACACACTTGAATGCAGAATTAATTTGAAAACACCCAGAGAAAACAGAACTGCTTTGAGAGTCTTAGGATCATTCCAGAACCTCCTTTTCCTGTAAATCTAACAATTCTTCGATCCAGCATTTTGCATCAAATCAGAATGGCCCACATGAATACACACATGCTCATCACTTTTCCCTGTGCCTTTCATTTTATTGTTCATTTGGGAATATTTTGACCTTAAAATACCCGAACACCCTGCTTACATGTATTTTACAGCACTTGAAAAAAAAAAAATTAGCAAAACCTAGTGCTATTTAGCAGTTTCTTAGGCAAAGACCTGACATAACAAAACAGAAAAAAAAAAAAGAGGAGGAAGAGGGAGATGGGACAAATTTAGTTGACATCAGTTCTGCTAGTTCCATAATTTAACAGAGTTGTAAATGTTTCCCAGGCAATTAACATCTGAACTTTTTTTGCTTTACTATAGGTCTGCTGATTAGAACTGAGAGTTTTCTAGGATAGGCTATTTGGTCATGAAAGGATCTTTCTAAATGGATCAAAGTGCACTGCTGAACCAGATCTAGGTTAAAGAAGCCTGTTTAAGCTCAGGCATGGGAACAGGCTGAGGTGCTGGAACACTCCAAGGATACATTCCTGAATGTCCACGTGGGTAACCTCAGTCTCACCTGAGGTCAGGTAATTCATAGTCTGGCTGCCTTTTTAGCAGATGGGAGCAGGACCTTTTTAAAGCAAATCCAGGTTGTCTAGAACATGCTTGATGACACACATTAAAACCCAAACTGGGTACAGTATGGTCTATCTCTACTCACAAACTCATAGATTAACAGAGAACCTCCTTTCCCTACCAAAAATCTAGTGGCTGACTTAACTGAAATCTTACACATAGCATATCCCAGCTTTTTGTATGTCCTTCTGTCATGCTGCCCATTATTAGGAGCTACTGTCCAGTGTAAGCCATAATCTCGTAATGGCATCAACCTAAAGTAATTTATCCAACTTTGTTAAATTTATTATGCATTTTATGCTGTTTCCCACAATTACTTTGGTTTCTTCCTTCAGAATTTTTAGCTAGTGACCCACATCAGAAACCTAAGATATTGACACACCTGAGGTAACAAATTCCAGATTTCTTGAAGATATCTATCTGCAGACTTCTTTTAGATGTAAAAAATGTCATGTCATCTTAAATGATAATAATGTTCATGAGCATATTCTCACAATTGTCAAAAACATATTTATGTGAAATAAGCCTTACTGTTCAAAAAAAAAAAAAAAAGCACACAATAAAAGAGTAATAATTGTTCATATTTTTAATGAAAACTTGTTAGAAATATTTAAAGGCAGTATTAAAGCTTCTTCATGCTTTTTACTGAGATTATAACGCCTCAGGTTTGAGGCTTGTCTGGATTGTCTGCCTGGCTTGCCTTGACCTACAACTTTATTTTAATTTACCAATGATGAGTTTGGAGCTGCTCAGAGGTTCTCTTAGGGGTAAAAAGGAGAACAGGCAAACCTGGTATTTTGTGTCTAACATACACAGGGATCATGGCATAGAGTAAAACTGGATGTATTTTGAGGTACAGAACAATGAAGACAGAAAGGTGCAAACTGGTGTTAGCAAACATTTTAGAAATGGCTCTGTGCTCTGCACCTGGTGGGTGATGTGACATCACACCAGGGCACGATCTCAATAAAGCCTGACAACAAATGGCTTAATAAGCTAACTGCTTTCATAAAACAGAATAAGGAGAGGAGTACAGACAGGGACTAAATCCTTTCAGACTTCAGATGCTTCATGCCTGGATGGATTTTTCCACAGAGTGCTGCACAAAGTGAAGCAAATCCCATCCATGGAGAGATGTTTTCCCTTGTGGTCATCTGAGATGTTATATAATTTCCTTGTGAGAAAACAACTCTGTCCCTAAAGGATCTTCTCATGGACACTCCTGAAACTTGATTCTTGTGTAACTGAGTAGGAATCTGAATTTGTTTTCTTTGCTCCAGATGTTGCAGCTCTCTCACCTCTCCACAGCTGTAGTGGTGAAGATCCAGCTCCTTTCTAAACCTTGTAGACTGTGAGAGGCAACACTATGATGCTCACCATTCTCTATGTCTTATTTCAAACTTTCAAGTCTGGTGGTAAAAGTTTGAATAGGACTTTTCTTTCCATGATGCAGTGTTTCTGTACTTCTCTCAATGTCTATCAGTGATAGCCTATGCAATTCGATGTGTACTGGAGAGTGGGTGTTTAGCAGTAATTTCTGGAGACAAAGCACTGTGTCAGTCATGCTCAGTTATCAAATACAGTATACAACATCACAGTCCCTTTTGAATTTGGATGGACACTCCAAAACATTTGTAAGAGGCTACATAACAAAGAATAATATTTCTAAAAAAGTTAAATCACTCCATTTCCAATCTCTAAGACTTCATCTTAAGAGGAAACAGACAAATCATACTTAGTAGCTAAGATTCATAATTCTACTGGATAGACAAAAGTCAAACTCATAGTGGTATTGCTTTTAGGACATACTGTTATCTTTTTCTCTTCTACTAAATTGAAAATATTATTATTAAGAAATTATGCCTCACTCTTCCATCCAGAACAAAACTACCTTATCATATATATTTCTTTATCCTTCCTTCCCTGCCCCTGCCCTTTTCCTATGAGAATATACAACCTGCTCCACCATAATCAAACACCTTTTCTCTCAGAGTTGACCTTGCCAATACCTGTCTACCTAAACAAATGTTTTCAATTTCTGCTTGGTTTTAAAATGTGCCAAGCCGATCTTAAACCCGAAGAAGGGCTTTGACACTCAAAGGTTTGCCTAATTTTTTCCAGCTAAACCAACTACTCTGATGAAACACATAGCCACTTTTCCTTGGTAATAAATGTCAGCAAAGGTATCTCCATGAGTTACTTCATCTCTCTGTGGAAACTAAGGTCTCATCAAAGGAGTTTATGAATTCTTCTGCTTTGGCTCATAAGCTGAAGGATTCTTAGTGTTTTGTTTGTGTGAAGAAGGCACATGGTATTTACTGAGTCATGATTCAGTCCTGTGATTTGAGGAGTTCATGACTCATTCACACCTAGTATTTCAATGTCTAAATGGTAAATCTCTTCCACTCCAAATTTACTCAGTTACATTCTGATTTTGATTTGGCTGCTAAGCCTGTAGAACTACACCACTTCTAGTAAGTTGACCCTCAAATACACAAATATATAACAAATTGTCTGTTATGAAAATGTCTAGTATGTCAATGTAAAGTGTTTTTTTCTTATTTCTGACAGTGGTATTTCCTAGTTCATTCTTGTATCTTTTTCATGGATGAAAATAACCTCTCTATAAATTTGGAATTTTTTTTTCCCATCTCAAGGGCAAGAAAAATTCAAAACTTATACCTACAATGAACACAAACATGTCTGTTACTGTAAAACAGTAATTTCTTATTAGCTTTCACCCCTTCACGTTGTCTGTAATAAGACCCAAAACTAGGTTGATAGCAGAGGAACTGACAGTCCAAGTATAGGGTAATACCATTTGTTCCTGGGGAATGTCAGAAATCACAGCTCCATATTATTGTTCACTAAAGCAATGCAGCCCCAAGAGCTGGGCAGGTCTTTGCTCAGTCACAGCAGAGACAACACGAATCATGTACTAACTACATGTAAAACACCCCATAAAGCAGGAAAGCACAATGGTAATAACAATAAGGTATAAAGGACAACCACAGTCCATGCAGGAACAGGGGCATAAGCAGAAGAGGGAGAGCAGGATCACTCCAGCTCCTCTTCCCTGGGTAAGGATGCTGCACCTGGGACATGCTGTTGGGTATCTGAGCAGATCCTCCTCCTCTGGTAGAGAAAGAGAGCTCGTCTTTGATTTGCCATTCATCACATTTTGCTGCTGCAGATCAGCAGTTCCCTCTAACATGCTATCTTTTAGTGTGTAACTAGGTTAAGCATATTCAGAATTTTAAGTAGGTTTGTGGGGATGTGTGGGGGTGTTTGTGTTTTCTCCTCTGGCCTCTCTGTGTAGCAAGGTGATTGGCACTGCAGCCCAGAGTCAATAAACTTTGATGCAATAGTTCATGGAATCATAGAATATCCTGAACTGGAAGGGTCCCACAAGGACCATTGAAGTCCAACTCCTGGCCCTGCACGGGTCAGTCCCAAGAGTTACATAATGTGCCCAAGAGCATTGTCCAAACACTTCTTGAACTCTGTCAGGCTTGGTGCTGTGACCACCACCCTGAGGAGCCTGTTCAGTGCCCAGCCATTCTCTGGGTGAAGAAACATTTTCTAATATCCAACCTAAACCTCCCCTGACACAACTTCAGGTCATTCCATAGGGTTCTCTCACTGGTCACCACAGAGTAGAGACCAGTGCCTGCCACTCCTCTTCCCCTCTCGAGGAAGCTGTAGATCATGATGAGGTCTCCCCTCAGTCTCTTCTTCTCCAGGCTGAACAAAGCGAGTGACTTCAGCTGTTCCTTGTACGGCACCAGCACGGAGCAGAGTGGGATAATCACCTCCTCTGACTGTCTGGGGATGCTGGGCTTGGTGCACACCCAGACACTTCTGTTTGGCCTTTTCATTATAGACGTACAAACAGCAACATCTTCATGGATAATTAGTTTTTTTACTGGCAGCAGCAGATTTCCTGTTTTTTCTCTCTCTCTCCCTTTGCACCTATGCAGCTGCATGCTATATGTGCTGTATGCAGTATACAGCATTACCAAGCACTTCATGAGCGATTCATCCTTTCAAGCTGTTATTTCTCTTCTAAAAGAACAAGTTTCATACTTTGTTAATAGATATTTGGAGACCTTCTCAGGGATTTCATGGAAGTTTTCCTTTAAACTATAACTTTCTTCTTTTAACACAATGACACTCAAAAGTTTTTTTCATCAAAAACCAGTTCTGGAATTTCTAATAACATTCAGTCTCATACAGGCTTTTGAGGCATTTGGAGACACGGAACATAGCAACTTTCTGAAAAAAATTGAACTAAATATTAAATGAAGTTTGGAAATGCATCTACTGATGTCTCCAGGTGGTCATTAATCAGCTCCATAGATCAGATTTCTACATCTGTAACATGAAATGAAAAATCATATATACTGAATCAAATAAAGAAACCCAGGACTAATGTGGGCATTATAAACCTCCAGCTTCCACTGGAAAAAAAAAAACAACTTATAAGACCAGACTGGTAAGTTCCACATTTGCCATTTTAGACCATATCAGCTGCCAATTCCCATAGATATTTATCACCTTAGAAATTTTGATAAAGGGTTAAGCCCTTTATATGTCTGAATTCTGCAGGCTGTACCATCCAAAGTGAAGCAAGGACTTCATTTACACTAGTGGCATTTTTCTGCAAGAGCTCTGTTTGCCAGTCCTCAAGTTCAATCATACTTACAGAAAATAGTTCTCTGATTTCCTTGAGAACTGGAGAAAGAAATGTGGGACCAACAAAGCTATGGCAATTGATAAGTCAATTTGTCACCTAATGGGATTATAATTGCCTATAGATCAAAGAGCTGGAACAATATCCTAGCTTTTAACCCTGCCAAATATCTCAGTTAAGATTTACTTTTCTCCCAGAAGGAAAGAACAGAAGTAATTTAGCAAACTACATGTTGTAAATGGCTTAACTGTACTAAGACCTAAATTGGGATGAGAAGGTGGTACACGGGGAAATCATGTAGGGAATAAAAGGATGGAAGGAACTCCTGGTGTGTTTAATGAGCTCAGGCTACTGGAGCAATAATATACATGACCCTCCACTAGTTTTGTGTCCACACATCTCTCTTTCTAGTCTGAAATATATTTTTTTTTCTTTTTAATAAGTCAATGTAATTTAATAATTCATATTTCAGATATAGTGACCTTTTTCATACACTTTTTGGTGGTTTTTTTCTGGAAACTGTAATCATGAGATTCCTTACCTTCTCAGACTGCTTTTGTCCATGCAGTGCTGTGTGTGCACTAGATGGCACTCAATGCTTAATCCTCAATTCTATACCCTGTCCAGAAAAGAGTTTACAGGGGCCAGTGAAATAATTGCTGAGTTTCCTGTTACCTTGAAACGCTAAAGACAGAAAGAGAAATTTATAAATTTGCGATTGTATCTGCAGCAGAATGAGAAGTTGAAAGGTCTTTTGTATTCCCAGTCAATATGCAATGAAATATCAATAAGAAAAATTTAGAATCTCCTCAAATTATATTGAAATATATGGAGCCCAGAACTTTCATTGAAATTCAGGGAACAAAATCATAATTAGAGCCTCTACCAGATGGGAAAAAATGGAAAAATAAAGGAAATATGATGCAAATATTTTCATGGAATGTTTGATTTTTAATAGTTTAGCAGGAAAAGGAAAGGCTGAATTCCAAAGCAGACTTCAGTGTAGAAGTCCTCAGACTGTGATGTTCTTTGATAGCAATATTATTTATGATCAGGGAAAGTATTATTAACTTTCTAGATCACAATTTTCTCAAGTACAGAGCTACAGCAAAGATTTTTTTTTTTTTTTAATCTTTAGAGTTTTAAGATCTCTGAAAAAAATAGGTTCGTTTTAAAACGTATTAATTTCATTATAAAGTTCTACCTTTAGTTTGATTACAATCAGGCTGATAAGGACATAATTTACAACAAAGTAGGAATTCACAGAGTAAATGGAAGCATTTCTTGTTCTCCTTTTTGGCATTTCTGCTTGGATTATGTGTTTCTCCTTTCATACATAATCATGTTCTTTTCCAAGCAGAGTAAGCCTGGGGATGCAGCCAAGTCCAGTTCCTATTATCTCCTAAACTATGATAGTCACACAAGGAGCAAATCTCTATGATATTTTTCAAGAATAATGAAAAGTCACATAAGAGCAGCAAAATTATTCGCCTAAAATACCAAGCAGCTGTGGCATTGGCAGGGTTTTCTAAGCTGGTATCACATCAGAGCACTGTTCTTGGCTCTTCTGCCTGTCCTTCAGAAAAACACTGTGTCTCTGGCACCCAGAGTTTCGAGTGCTCTCTTCAATCACCATCAGTCATCAAACCCACTACATTCTATGTGCCTGCTAAGGCTCCAATCAGTCAAGTCAGAGACAACTTTTATAACTAAAAACAGACACAATGAAGTTTGAACCTTTTCACAGTAAACTCTGAGCTGGGGCCAGACACCATCTACACTGGACAGCAAAAGTGTGAGGATACTGAAAAATATTCTGAAAAGAAATGGCAAAACTGTAATCCAAGCTATCAATTTCTTTTTAAAACCCTCTTCTATTGGACCGAGATTCCCACTATTTGGATTTTGATTACTTGCTGGAATGATGAATGCCTCTCATCAGCCTTTCATGAAATATTTCTGAAAATCTGATCTGGTACCTTTTTAAACGTAAGAGTTTTTGCAAGTATAACCATATAACCCAGTGGGGATGCAATGGTGAATCTTCATCTGACATCTCTTTGGGTAGCTATTCCACCATTGGTGTCACAGCTTTTGCTTGATTTTTTTTGTTGTTTTCTTTTTTGTTTGTTTTGGTTTTTTGTTTTGTTTTTTGTTTTATTTTTCTTTTTTAGTCATAGTCCACACAGATGTCAGAGGAAACTTTTAGCATTTTTATAATGAGAAGAGCTTTTCCAGTAGGATGTGTTCTTTATCTAAGCTGAATATAAAACAGCAAATATTTTTGTTTGGTTGGTTTTTTACAATAAAGGGTCAATTTTTTCACTGTTAGTGAGTAAGTCTAAATTCAGGGCTCTGTCCCTATATATAGAGTGTTTCCAGACAGAGTTATTGATATCAGTTCTAGCCTTACTGTATTTTACTGCTGCTGGCCTCTTATAGCAATTTTATTTACTCTGTCTTGTATAGTGAAAGCTCTTTACCCCACTATTATTTTGTGATGTGCTTTCTGTAGGCAATAGGAGAGATTCACTTTCATTTTTGCACTTTGTCAACTTGTATTACATGTACATGTGGTGTGAGGTCTTCTCAGTAAATCTTCTGTACAGACAGCAATAATGTACCATATTAGAAGAAGTGGAAACATAACCTTTACATTATTTTTGTTCCTTGTCAACACGCAACGCTAATTATGTTCCAGTGAGTGAAATCAGGCTTTTGCCATGAAGCTTTCACAATCTCACAAGAACAATTTGCACTGAATACCATACTAACTCTCTAGTTTTCATTCTACAAACAGTAAAAATTAATTGAAGAGACTGCAAATTTGTTTTAGTTTCCTAATACTTGCTACTAGAAAAGAACAGAGATTCCCAACAACTTTCATTGTAACTAAAAGACCTATAATTTAATAAATTCTGTTTTATTTTAGTCTATAATGGCCACCCCATTAGTTACTTTAGATTATCTCCTGGCTTTTAATGCTGACTTCCAGTTGTAATGGGCACTTGTGTACTAAAGGAACACAATTAATTTCTTACCCAGAGTACATACAGAACTAATCAACAGACTATTGAGGTGACCACAAATTGCAAATCCTGCAGATACAGCCACCTCAAACTGTGATAAATGAAGCAAAATGTCACAGGAATAGTACTTCAGAAGCAATCAATAAAGGATAACTTCTCTTTTCTTTTTGCACAAAGATCATGGCTTCTCCTTATCCTAGTGTATGTCATAGCTACATAGATACCTAGTCATAGATGACAATCCTTTCATTATGAAGTTATTCTTATGCTTAATTACATATAATATTATTTTTTTTCTGGATTTTTATTATTCCATCATCTTCCCTCTGAGTCATCTGCATATCTGAAATAAAAATTATCAGGCCACTTTTCTTAGCTACCTGCTTCACAAAAATTTAGCCTCCTGGTACCCCATCTAATTCACGTGAAGGTGTTGGAGAGAAATAGGTGCCTGTAAAAAATCTATGGGGGGAATTCAAATTCATTCAGTTCAGGCATTCTACTCAATTAATGGAGTAGAGTGGTGGTTAAATGTCTACCTGTTTTCCTAAATGAACAGGACAAGGCAAACACTTTGATCAACCTGGAGTCTGGTTTCCTAAATTTTCTTGCTGAAGGAATGTGGCATTATGGTGGTGGGGTTTAGCATACAAGGGTTATGGAGCCACAAGAAGAGCAAGAAAATGAGATCCTGGGCTTAAGACCGACATTGGCATGTCTAGGTGAATGAATGAGGTGTTGGCTCCTGCTCCCAGGATCTGTGTTGACTTTTTTAAGCTGATGAAGATATGAAAACCCATTTCAGGGAGCCAGGTTCTAAGCATTTTGCCTTCTTTCAGAGAAGACTTGTGGCACCAAACCACAAGTACCTGAATTGGGCTCTCAGTTCTGCAACTGGTCTTGTACTTCCCTAATGCCTCCATGCAGAGTCACTCCATTTCACAGATCTGAAGACTTTTCTGACCACAGGCAAGTGGAGTTATGTGGATCTTCTGTGTCCTGAATTCAGACACATCTGATCTAATGTAGGCAACTATAGTTCACTTTCCAGAAAGTCTTAGCTGATATAGAAAAACTCCCAAAGGTTCGAAACCCTGGTGAGAGGACTCCAGGGTCTGTGTTGGATATGTCAGGATGTAACAGTCTCAGAAATACCACAATTTATCTGAGAACTGAGGAGAATAAGGGTTTATTTATCTAATAGTGTTAATGGGAACATCTTGTTTATAAATTTAGTAATTTAAGAGAGAAATGAAGATGAGAAAAAGTAGACGTCAAGCACCAGTGGGGGCCAGTAGCTTCTGGGAGCAGTGTGTGCTCACTGGGGCAGTGGCCACTGCTGGGGAGGATTAACAAATATTCAAGGCAATCATAAACACTAGATGAGCAAGAAACAGTCACCAAAGTCTGTGCAGATACACAGGGGGTGAAGTTGCACTCTATCAGAAAACAGCAAAAACCTCCTATGACTCCGAATGATTTGGTTTGGAAGGGACCTTAGAGATCATTTAGTTCCAGCACCCCTGCCATAGACAGAGACACCTCCCACTAGACCAGACTGTTCAGAGCCCTATCCAACCCGGCCTTGAACACTTCCAGGGATGGAGACTCCACACCTTCTCCAAGTAGTGCCTTGCCATCCTTAGAATATCCAATCTAAACGTTTCCTCTTTCAGTTTAAAGCCATTCCTCCTTGTCCTGTCATTACATGCCCCTGTATAAAGTCCCTCTCCAACTCTCTTGTGATCCCCTTTTAGGTAGGAGAAGGTGCTGTAAGGTCACCTCAAAGCCTTCTATGCTTCTAAGAGGGTCAAATAAGAAGGGTTTCCTAAAGTCAGTGACTGGTGTGTGGGAAGAGGCTTACAACACAGACAAGCCTTTAAAAAGATGCTTCCATTAAGTCAAATCCTGAAGTTCACAATTAACTCCCATTGATACAGAGGTGTGATAATTTTACAGAAATTAATTTATCTGAGTGTGATTTTCACCTAACATCCATCTCTATGACTGTGCCATTCATTATCATATTTATGCAAACCCCCAAGCTCTTGTAATCTTATTTGTTCCAGGAAAACATTTCTCAGGGTTTGGAGTACTTTACCTCTATTAACATTCTTTCTTGATGGATTTTTTTTGCAGGTGAAGAGGTCTTTACTCATTTCCTTGTTTTTCCAAACACAGAATGCCTGGTAGTTTCTAATGAAATCCATGAGGTACTGGCTGTTTACCACCTTTAGAAAATAAGGCTAGAGTTTTACTTAATTTGTTTAATTTTTTATTTCAAAGTCAGGTTACATATCTGTGTAAAAAAGATTTATACCTTTCAGCACAGTTCTAGGCTTCTTTTTAATTGGTGTCATTATTTAATTTTAAACAATTCCTCACTTCCTAAAAATCCTGCAATTTTACAAATATTCCTAGTCAGCACAAGTTCAATACAAATGATAAAACACTAAAATATTACCTTTCACAAAACAAAACAGTTGTTGCAGTTCCCTTAGAGTTATTATTGTATTCCATCATATTTATGAGGATATGATACACTTATGAAACGTAATACAAAGAGGCAGTTAGCAACAAAGCAAAATAGCTCATTATATACTTAGCATGGCAGTTTCATTACTGCCCTACACAAATTTCACAGTTGTAATAAGACAAGTAGTAAATGTAAGTTATTTTGAGACTCAAAGCACAGCACGCCTCAGTTCTGTGTAGATCTGAAAGTTTTGATTTTATGAATCATATCTTAACTTGAAATTTCCATTAAAATAATGCTAAAATGATAGAAAGGAATTGTGAGACTCAAGTTCATCTCATTTAGGCATCCTAAAGGCCTCATTCTGAAGATTAGAATGAGTGGTCAGAAATAAGTTGTGGAGAGAGAGAGAGACAGAGGTATTTTTGAACACTTTAGAGACATTTGGTCTGTTTAGGCATTTAGGTGAGGTAAAGTGGCTCCTATTCCAACCAGCCAGGCAATATAACTGGGGGCATTGATGCTGTGCAGCTGGCAATGGCTTGTTTTATGTAATTGTCATGTTTTTAGAAAACAGGCAGAGTCCATTTAAGGCAAACCACACTTACCCAAATAGTTTGAAATGTATATTAGATTTTTGTATGGGATCTTTGTCTGAAGTAGGCTCTTAGGAGTTTCAGCAAATGGAGTATCCATAATTGTTCCATGAAAACCTTTTCAGTGCTTGTTTGTCTGACTGCTCATATATGTTGTCTTCTACGTAAGGATATATATATAAGGCTATAAAACTCTATAAAAAATTAAAACTGTTCCATTATTCTTTATCCATAATATATGTGTATATATATATATATATATATATATATATATTCTGTGTTGGGACTGAGCAGAAAGTGTAAGCTTCTGATTATAAAGATTACAGATATTATTTATCAATTTCAAATTGTGGCTACTACATGAAGATGAGAACCATAATTTCTTCCTCCTGGGAACTGTGGTGACTGGGTCTTTTTCAGAGATACTTCCATTGTGCTTAGCTACAGGGCTGATAGATTCAAAACTCCAATCCTACATTTATAAATTAAACAAGATATAAATGTTTCCTGCTATGCACTGGTAAAGTTTTAGGTTAGTCAATGATGTGGTTTTGGCTCGTGCCCTGTAAAACCCTCTGAAATACCTGCCGGCATACTCCAGGAGCCAGTCTGGCCAAAAGACACGTGCAAAGATGAGACAGCTTCAGTGTGGTCACCTTTTTGGAAAGTCATGTCATGGAAATGCCAGATACAATGCCAGATGGGTTATGTGTCAGAGCAGTATCCTGTGCCATTTCAGGGGGTTTGCCTGCTATTTGTTAATTTTTGCTTTTCTTGGGGAGCTGAGAGTATATTAAAAGCCTAATCCAGATGCCAGTACCCTGGATTCAGACTGCTTGAAGATAAATTCATACTCTCACCAGTTTCTTTTCTTTTTTTTTTAAATAAAGTTGATTAAAATTACATACTTTTGTTGTGCCATAGGCCTTTTATTATCAAATGGGGTATTATTCCCTTATTTGACATCTCTCTATCTCTCAAGATGGATATCCATTCCTGACTGAAATGAGGAAGCCCTATGAGTATCCAGATATATAATAAGACAGATTACTTTTCAAGGTACAAATTTATCAAAAAAGCTGTAATGGTGGGAATTTCATTCTCTTCTCTGAGGCAATTTTAGTAGCTGTTGCTTGTATTAGAATTAGAGTAAAAAAATTACCAATGCTTCATTATGGATTATTAACCTGTCATAAATTAAAAAAGAAAAATTAAAACAAACAAACAAATAAACAAAAAGGCAGACAAGACTTTCCACTGAAATAATTGATATTCAAAGTGGAGAACCTTCTAAAGGAAAACTTGCAGCTTTGGGAGAAAACTTTTGTTCCCATTACACTGCAATACCCCTTAAGACTTCTAAGTATAAAACCAATGGGATTCTGTGTGCTGAATTATTCTTCTTTTCTCATTACGTTTGAATTTTAATAGTGTTATTTTCCCCTGTTCTTTCATTGGGGGAATTATTTGGAGTTGTACATTGCTTACAGATTCATTTGCCTTAGGAGTACAAATGCACCAAACCAGAAAAATATACACAATTTTCACAAGCACTTGTGGACAGAAGCCACCAAACTTTTGACTACGCGATGCTCATCGTGACTGCAGCACAATATAGGATGGTGATAAGCTTTAAACCCCTCAAACCCACCAACAAACAGAGAATCATATTTAAGATCTATCTCAGAGAATTCATCCAGAGATTTGCAGCACAGCCTGAGTTGCCATAGCAGACTGCTTCTTAGGACCACCATCATCTCCTTTTAAGCTGAGTAAACTGAAGACCTATTCCCAGTTTTTCACAGCAATACTAATTATTTTCAGATACTTTGGGGACAAGAAAGACAATGAATATTTGTTTATTAAAAACAAACCTCTTCTGAATATCCAATCAGGCACACTGTATTTTTTACTGTGTTTGCCTTTAAAGTGAAGCACAGCACTGTCCTTTAGAGACCTAAAAAGGAAGTTTCCATCAGCAGTTCAGTATAAACTATATACTTATTATGACTAAATACAGAACCCTTCTGAAAGTGTTCACAGCTTCAAACACACCTACAACATAACTCCACTGACTGTAGGGAACTCAGAATACATTTGGGATGAATTTGGTCCTAGAAGTTTAAAGCTTGAAGGAAAATCTAAAGGAACCAAGGGAAATCAAGAATATTGAATGAATTCCTGATGCATATGTATTCTTTTATTGAATTGTTTCCTCCAGGGTTTATTATGGATGCATAAATTTCTGTTAGAAAAAGGTGTTCAAGATTTTTTTTTTTTAAAGACAAAGAAAGAACCATACCATGAAGGATTATAAAATTATCATAGATATTAATCTGCTGTTGAGACAGAAATTTCAGCCAAGTTTATAAGATGGTTAAGTAGTAGTCATCTCTACACAGTAAATTTGAAATGTTTTAGGCTTCAGTGATTATGGGTGCCTCAGGCTGTAAGATGTTCTGCCACATTCACATACATCTCACATCTCTCCTTGCAGGCTTGTATTCTTGGGGGATGTTAGGAGATAACAGCAACCCATCAACAAGTCCTACCAGTGGTAGCCAAAAATCTGCTGCTGACAGTTGCCATGATCAACTAATCAATCTCAAATTTAGCTCAGCTGTTTTTTTACCAGGTAAACCAGATGCAATTACATCACTGAGAGGACAAAAGAGAAAATCACCAAGCTGTGGTCCTTTCATGAAAATTCATTACAAAGAGAAATGTTTTAAATTTTTATTTTCTCTTCTGAATAAATGACTGGTGCGCCTGTACAGACACTTATATGCATAGGTGTGGAAACAAAACAACAATGAAAGAAAATATCTGACTCACAAATCTGGCTTGCTGAATGGATTTTAAGTTCCAACTATTAAAAATGTGTCTTCAGGACAGAGTGTAATTAGCATCCAGTGCTGAGAATGCTGCTAACACCAGATGTTGTTCTGTTCAACATGGTTCATCATACCTAAGCTTTTTCCACTAACTTGCAAAGACCCTATCTAATTAACAACCCTATCTAAGCAGATCGAGCTTTTAATTAAGGCCAAAGCAGTGCTGGCAAGGCATTGATCTAATAAGTTATTCAATCAAACACACATTGCTGCTTTGGTGGCCTTTAGGGAGTATTGTCTCCCAGTTGGAGTTACTTAGAACAGAGCCAGTATTTGGCTGTGACCAGTAGATGCTGCAATAATATAAATAAAATAATCACCAACTACATTCAAAATCATCAATAAAGATAAAATAGCCTAGTAATTTTACTGTGGCCACAATCTTACATCCACTACAAGGTAGAAATTGGCTGCTCATGGCTTGGATAGGTACACTCTTTGCTGGGTGAAAACCTTGCTGGAATGACAGGCCCAGAGAGTGCCTTACTGCTTACACTGCTCAAATGTCATACAAGAATTTTAAATCATTCCTAATCCTAATATAACCAAAGATATAGGCTCTACCACACTAAAACTGATGTACCTGATTAACATTTCCCCTTAAATGGGAACGCCTCATGCCACAGAAATTTAACTAAGTCTGTGTAGCATGTACATTATTCTAACAGAATATAGGGAAAAAAGATGAGTGATGGAAGAGACATGGTAATGCAAGATAAGAGACAGAGACTTTTATGTTCATCTTGGAGATTCAATATAGGTACTACTTGGCTGACAAGGCCATTTCCATATTAGGAATAAAAGAAACAGAAATGTCCCTCAGTTGTATACTGCAAAATATAGTGCAGTAATTACTAAGCAATTATACCACAAATCTGTGCATTCCTTTTTAGAACAGTTCCTGAAATGTAAAGTTTTGCCACCTTTGCCTACCCTAATAATTTTCAGTCCTCTCTAGGAAGAATGTGAATTCTAATGAAACACTTAGAAAAAACAATGAATAAATCATTGAGTTAATCCCCCTTGACAATGCTGAAAAACCTAATTCCTAATTTCCATTCACACACACAAAAAAATGAAATTTTCTTTTCATTAAAACTAGAATAACAGATGTGAGGTGTTTTTATTAATATTGATAGCAAGCAATAAGTATTTAAAAGCTTTTAATGCTATATATGGTATGCAAGGTATGAACAAGTCATCCCCATGGGACTGAGTGGTGATGATAGTTTACCAGTGATTGTTAGTGATTAAGGTTTTATTTTCTCCATTATATTAAAAAGTCAGAAAGAAAATAGCAGTACTAACACACAGCGCAGGCCTCATTATCATGTTCTTTGTTCATGAAACCTACTGAATGTCATTGACAGTCATAAATATCCAGCGGCAAGTGCAAAAGTAGAAAGGGGGAAATTTTAACTTTCAAATTATCTAAAGAAAGCAGCAGAAGAAACAGTTCATTTTATTTTTCTTTGTTGTGCTCATGTTGAATATTAAGACTTCCTACTCGACAGACACCAAATCCCCTCATCAAAGGAAAAACTTATATACATATTTGCACTGAGGTGTATGAATAAATCTATATAAAAATCAATCGTAGAATCAATCATGGAATCATAGAGTTCCAAATTGGAAAGGACCAAAAGGAAATGAATAGAGCTCCACAAAAAGGCAATTTTACCAACATTATGTAGGGACTTGAAAATCTAATTTGAATTTTAGCATGTTTGTATGCAGGTCATATATGCATAAATGGAAAGACTGGTGATACAGAAATTTTAGGGCTTCACTAAAAAGGATTCAAGTGGTGAAACAGTCCCCAAAATCTTCACTGGACATGTCATACTTACGTTTTTACCAAAATATTCAGTACTACCTAAATTTCAATGTTCTCCCATTTTAACATGGAGAAAACCAACTTTGCCAGCTTTGAACCTTGTCAAACCATCAGGATATTGTCTGTTCTGGATATGTTACATAAGCTGAAGGCTATAGGTATACTGAAGTAGTACCATGTTGCTCTGAAAAAGCTAAGACATGGAACATAAGCATCTCAATTCTACTTCATTCTTATGTAAAGTTTTTATTTCACAGTAATATGATCAAGATGACAGAGCTGGCTAGTTGAAGGGTTATGAAAGGACTCCAGATTCCTGATTTCCACTCCATTTCCTCCGTGTTGAAACACATCACGTCTTCTTCAGAAGAGTAATTGTATCATGGGGAAGCAGAACTTCCAGAGACAGAACTTTCTGCCACTTCAACAAGATGCTTCACACCTCACACTTTGATGAACAGATCAGCACAAAGAAATATAAATTGAACATAAAATACATGCCAACTCATTTTTTCCTACATAGAAATATGTCCTAATAAATTTCTCATATTTGAAATGAGGGTTTAATGAAATGAAGTGTAAAATACAAACAGATCTCCATGTCTTTGGCAAATTGAATCCTTACTGCTCTGTTCCATAGAGGCCATAAAAACACTTTCAAGAATCTTTAGAAGCATATTTTAAATTATTCCTTTATGCCTACTCAGATCTGCCTTATGATGAATGTGGGAGGTTGAGTGAGAGCAGCTTATATGAGCAGGGGGGAAAAATGACAAAGGACAGATATAATAATGAGGGTGTTTGTTACACATTCTTACAGTTTCTTTTCCTTAAGTATGTAATTGTGGCCCCATTCTTACTTCCTTATACTATAGCTAAGCAGTCATTATTGCAATGAAAAGACCTACTGGTTATAATTTATATTGTCTTCTTGTATCTTTTCTGCTGTTTTTATCTCTTTAAATTTCAGTTACAGAATCAGCCAAAGCATTTTACCAATCACAGTATTTCTAAGATGTTTTTCATCTTAGCTCCACAACTGGACAACTGTAATAGCTTTAGTGTGAAACATCATTATCTAGGTCAATTTTGCTACCTACCCCATGCAAGTTCTGTGTTCTTCAAATTACTTTAAACTTACAAGGAAAATATTTCCTTGGTCAATACAATGTTGAAGACTTCTTGTCTTCATTGAGTTGTATTTACAGCATGATTTCAAATTAAAATTTCACAGACTTTTACAGATTTTCACAGACTGTCACAGTCCTTCAAAAAGTGCTTAAAAGACAACTGTAATTATTTCAAACAAGTAACAAACCATTGACTGAGCAAGTGTGCTCAAGTGTTTATATTAGCATGGCTTGATTGGTTCCAACACACCTGTCTCAAAGCACAACAGCTGTCCATCAAGACAGCTATGATCAAGGAAAAGATCAGACCTTCTGAAAACCAGCACACCAAGGGTATATCTCACATGCAGGTAATAAGGCAGAATGACAGTGGTAAACAACATGACATCTGAGGGATGTTGTATTAGTCAGCTTAGAATCCAGCTTCATTGACTGCTGTCCAACAGGGATAACACACAGACCTTTTCATACCACTGAGCATTAATTAGGCTGCTACCGGTCTTCTCTTGCTACCAGTTATAAATATTAATATAATATTATGTTTTATTCATTTCTCTAAGTGGCAACTTTAGGATTCTTCCCATTTTGCATGGGCCTCTACAACACGACACACAAAAATGTGCTAAATGAAACAAAAAAGTCAAAGCAAAATGATTTCTACATTTATCATGGAGGGAAAAGAGTGGTCACACGTTACTGTCACTGCACTGGTAAATGCCCTCCATTTTCTCAGAGATAAGATTCCTGCTGTGTAACTGCTATGCTCTCTTTACATCCTTTTATTCATCCCATACAGACGAGGTTACGTTTTTGATTCTCAATGCAATTACTCTCCCAATTCTGTGTAGTTCTTTTTAATTGGGGCACAAATTGCATGCAGATTGCATGTGCCTTTCTTTACTATGAGACGCTCATGGGCCACTGCATGTCTCACAGTTTATAACCAAGAACCAAGCTAATTATGCTCTCTAATGTTTCCTTAATATAATAATTCCTACTCAAAAAAAAAAAAAAAATTATGTCTAATGTCTGCTTTGCACTTCTGGGATTGAATTCTTCCGATAACAGATCATTGACCTGCTTAACATATTTTCTTTGGATGGCACAAGACATCCACTCTAGAGGGTATTCTCTTCAGTGATTGTTAAAAAAGTTTCAAGTAGGAAGCTGAACTCTTGGATGCTTGAGATGGAAGAAATGGATTCCATTCAAGTTTTCTAAATGTACATTTATGTAACAGAAGGTGGCACTGGAGAATTGAGATTTAATTTCTACTTCTGCTGTGATCATGGGTCACAGCTGCCTTTGAGCAAATCCATCCCTCTTATTTTGCCTCATGTTTTCTTTTGAAGATAAATCTGTTTAAAGATTTCGGCTTAACAACACAGAAATCTGCAGCTCCCTCTATAGCACAATTGAACTGCAGAAGAACAGCACTTCCAAAAAAGAAAGAGGGACATATTTCCATAGCTAGGAAGAACAGCATTCAAGGATAGGAAAATCATGCATTTTCTGGTAGAAAAGACCTGTTTGTAGCTGTCAGAATAGGCTGCTGTCTGTAAGCATCTAGTAAAAGGCCATTAACCAACAGGCAGGTAGCTGTGGCCCCAATACAAGAGCAGGCCAGAAGCAGGATTCAGAAGCATGTTATAACACATCAAGGGTGTAAGCAAAAGCCAGAAGCCAGTCTAAGGAATGAAATTTGATTAGTCTTTCTTTGATGAGTCTTTGCTACAGTGTATGCTTAAACCAAATAGCAACAAGCAAAGCCAGGAATGCATTACACTAAGCATCCATATATGAAACACAGGTGGGAATCTGCAGTCAACTACATGTGATCTCAAATGTCTTGCTTGAGAAAGAAGTCCTTACTAGGCAATTTGAAGTTCTTTTAATCTGGATTTAGCTGAACATCTGGAATCAAAGGAAACCAGTCTCTACCGATATGCCAGATGTAGATTTTTGCTACATTTACTTTGCTCTATGATGTTGGCCAACATGGCAATGATCCTGTTACTATAAATACTCTTGAACTGCTTATAGAATGTTCTCTGTTGATAAGCCAAAAAAGTAGTACTACACTCCTAAAAGGAAGAGTAGCAAATATAGTATTTTGGATGCGCTTAGATAAGGTAAAAAGACAATGAAGAATGATAAGAAACACTTGAAGATTCTCCAAGCTAGACCCTTTATTCTTCTGGGATGAGAAGGCTATTCAGAAGACAGCAACTCAGTGGAAGCTCTCTCAGAGGTGTTTCTAACAAAACATAAAATATTTCATATGGCTTAAACTACAGGAAAATATCCCCACACAAGATAGCTATATTTCAGTTAAATCTCTAATGGAAAGATTTCAACTGAGCAACTGCTCATGTTACCACAGTCAGATCAGACAACAGTTCAATTCTCCTACTCACACACTGACTAAATTTGAAAAGTCAATGGCATTACTCACGTAGTTACTCACCTCTTTATGACTAAGACTATGCAAATCTGTGGTAGACAATAAGGAGCAATGGCAGAACTCTACTTATGCTTCACACTTTTTTTGGTGAAATGTCATCCCTTTTTCCTGGGAAAATCTTCCTCTTATCAAAACAACTCTGTAATTTTGTGCCCATCCAAACTTACTGACAGATAAAGATACCAAAAAGACCCATTCACCCTGTCTCCTTTCTCATGCTATCCCCCCACCCTCTCCTCACATCTCTTCTCAGCCTTCCTGGGCTCTTTGCCTCCACAGAGGGGCAGACTTAGGTTTGCAGTGTCTGCATGTAGCTGCCAACACTCAATCCCCAGACAGAGTATTGGTAATGTCAAGGGACTGATGAGATGAACTCAAGGAGGAGACAGAAATATCCATTTGTTATAGACTCAGAAGAATTCTCAGCCCAAATTTTCAATGAAAACATGCTAAAAAACTAAAACAATAAAAACGACACCCCAACGAGAAAACAACAACCAAATGATTTCCCATTCTGAGATATGTACCGATATAAAACACCAGTCTGCACTCCTGAAATCTCCAGCATTAAAGACTGAAGTAAAGTGCTCAGACTTATGTTAGGGTCTGTAGGGTTTTAGGTGATATTTGATAGTATCAACTGGAAACGTGGCAGCATTATTGCAGAGAGATAGGTACACTTTTGAGATGCACAGTCTATGCTGCCTTTGTTTACTAGGTTCCCTGTGAAGCAAAAACTGGCACAAGAAAGACATGTTGCTCTGATAATTTTAATTAAAGTTTTTAATGCATCACTGGATACCAAAAACCAAATATCAATCTCATCAGCTGTTCTGCCACTACTCTTTCCCCAGAAACACACACAGCATATGGAATAGAGAGAACTTCAGATCTAATCATAAACCTTCATTAACTATAGGGCAGGTTTCAGCATTTTTTATGGGTCAGAGATATCCAGGAGCCCCACTGTCATTTGCTATTGGCAGCAGAAAAGGTTAGGTACAATCTGCCTGAGAGTCCCTTCAAATACACATGAGGGCAAGAGAACTTTCCCAGAGCCAAGCACTTTATTCCCATCTCCTGGCAACTGATATAGAATTTCCTTGAATAAATGACTAATCAAATTGTACACAGAAAGTCCTGCTTGGCAAAACATTTTTATAAAGAAAAGACATATCTAGATGACATAGAAAATGTGGCCATAATTGCAAGTAGTTTATGGTTAATGCCATGAGCAGCGCCAGAACCTCTGAATTTATTAAAGTTATCACAAATGCTCAGGAGTATTTATCTTCCTCACTTTTCCTACCTTTCTCCTTAACTCCACATGTTTCTCACATCCCTTAAACTCTAAAGCATGCTACCTATTCCCTAATGCCAATCTCTCAGCTTGCCAAGGCACAAAATGCAGACTTCATCTGTTCTCTGGGGTTGCAGCCACGAGGATACTCTGGGCTACCCCAGGTTCTGTGTATGAGCATACAAATTCAGCTACTAATGGTTGCATTTATGATGTCTATATAATGTGCACCCACATGTGCACTATCGTCTATTTCCCATCATGATTTATTCAGTGGATGGTGTAGCTGTAGTCTGGGAACTAGGAACAAATCAACAGAAAAAAATATTTACAGGAAACAAGAATAGGAATTCCTCTTCCCTGATCATCTAAATCCTGAGAGAACTGGAAAGACCACAGAAAAATATCAAACAAAATGCTGAAGGAGTTTGTTGACATCAAACTGGAAAATTATCATTCATTCTTCCTTAAAACAATTAAATCTGTTCCTGCCAATATAATAAACCCTGGTGCGAAAACCAAGGGTTCCATTATGCTTTACACAGGATTTGAAACTATGAATGAGGTCAATATCAATGTGTAAACTTTTACATTTCCCTGCTATTCTTTTTCTTTATAGATGAGCCATCAAAAATATCTCAACAAACTGTAGAGTAAACCAAATTTTTTCATCAAGTAAGCAAATAGAATTCTTGGGAGAAAAAATGTTTCTACCAAAAGTCAAAGCATGTATGTTTAGGAGATTAGAACACATAAACGTTGCCACATATCTTCAGTACATCTTATATTTGAGAATATTGCAGTGAAAAAATCTGTATGGTTATGGTCCACAGTTACACACATGGCTTAAGATCAAATATCCAAAGAAGAAAAGTCATTATCTACAGTTGTGTCCTGCCTTGATTACTGTCTCCAGATGACACATTTGCTCCTTTTACAAATTGCTGGTGAGCATCAGTACATTCACGTGAAATGTAAAGTATTAACAGAGAATGTAAATAAACGTACAAACAGTGCAAGTGGAGTCAGTGATATCAACTACTTAATAAAAGCCTTAAAATTGAGGCCTCCCCAAAAAGCTGGGGAGGAGGAAAAAAAAAAAAAAGAGGTCTCCATTTCTGTTGAGACACCCACCACTGATGGAATGAATTCATTTACAATTTACCATATTACCATGAGATACTCAAATGGGAGCTACTCAAAACATTACCTCTACTTGGAATGTTAATGGAATCTACATCATATCAGTTTGGTTTTTTAAGACAAGGTGAAGACAAGCATCTGCTAAATCTTGTTGGCACTGCCTTGAGAGAAAGGCAAGATAAAACAAGGTCCTTAGTTTTTTCTCCTCTGTCTGTGATCCAGTCAGAAAAACTCAAGAGGCATATCACATCAGTGCCATTTTTTTGATACCCTGTGATTTCACACCACTATGGATTATTCAGCTATGACTGTTCCTTCAAAACCACTATTTAATCATAATGTGAGATAGATTTAGATATAGTGGAATGACTGTAAGACAAATGCAGACTTTTGTTAAGTTGTTTAAAACTTAGCTAGCTAGCCCTTAAATATGCATTCTAAAATTTTTCATTCTTTGAGTCTGTCAGAGTAAATTTTTTGAGTGAATATTTGTGCACAAACAGCCCAGCCTTCCTGCAAATGAGGAAAGATACCAGTTTTGTTCAGGCCAAGAAGCATGCAAATCTTTGAGAGTTCAAGTACCTGCACCATCTGGGAAAGAAACAAAGAAACAAAATCCTTGACAGAGCATTCCTCCTTGCCTCAGTAATGCTTTAGCATCCCGTGAGATTTTCCCTAAATATGAGCATCTGAAGATCTCTTCCTGTGCAGTTTTGCAGAACACCATACCCATGCTGAACATGTTCCACCCAGGAGAGTCAGAAATTCCTCAGACAGTCAGGTACTGCTCCTCCCCACCACTGCCCCTTTCACTCCCCACACCCCCACCCCACCAAACCTCCAAGAAATAATTTGATTCTGTGTTCAGGAAATGAGGGAAAGGATGCTGTCTGGGGATTCCAACAATCCCAAAGGGGTTATGTATCACAATTCATATGCAAAAGGGTATACAGAAGGTTGCACAGCTAATATGAATGCCAGCATTTGATTACATAACCATAACATACCGTAAATTGTATGTAATTTTATGTAAATTAGAAAAAGAGAGATCCTTTCTCTCTTTTTTCTTTTTTTTTTTTTTTATATCACAGACTGTTTCTATTGTGTATTTGTCGTTATTTCAAATTAATGACTCTGCGGTTACTTCTCCTAGGAAACCTTTTCATAAACTAAGAAACCTTGTTTTAAGCAGTGTGAGCTTTTTTTCCCCTTACTTGCTTATTAATTTCTTTTCCTTCTTCAATCTGTTACTGGGCTGCCCAAGGTTCCCATCAAGCTATTCTGTCACATCCCTCCTCAGCTGAACTGGGGAGATAAAATATAAGGTTTGTGGGTTGAGATAAAAACAGGCAGAGCTCACTCACCAGTTACCAACACGGACAGAACAAACTCAATTCAGGGAAATTAACTGAATTTATTACCAATCAAATCAGAGTAGGATAATGAGAAATAAAGCCAAGTCTTTCCCCACTTATCCTTCTCAGGCTCAACTTCACTAATGATTTTGTCTACCTCTTCTCCTAGAGAGGCATGGGGGGACAAGTAATGGGATTTTCAGTCAGTTGCCTCTGCTGCTCCTTCCTCCTCAGCAGGAGGACCCTCATTCTTTTCCCCTGCTCCAGCATGGGGTACTTCCCACAGAATCACAGAATCAGAATATTTTGAGATGGAAGGCAACCACAAGGATCATCAAGCCCAGCTCTTCAGTGAATGGCTCATACAGCCAGTCCTCCATGAACTTCTCCAACATGACTCTTTCTCATTGGCTGCAGTTCTTCATGAACTATTTCAGGGCGGGTCCCCCATGAGGTCACAAGTCCTGCCAGCCAGCCCACTCCCTTGTGGGCTCCTCTCCTCATGGCTCCACAGGTCCTTCAGGGACCTGCTCCAGCATGGGCTTCCCATGGGGTCAGAGCATCCTTTGGGCATCCTCCTGCTCTGGCATGGGGTCTTCCAGGGGCTACAGGTGGATCTCTGCTCCACTGTGGACCTCCATAGGCTGCAGGGGGACAGCTGGTCCTCCCCATGGTCTGCTCCACAGGATGCAGGGGAATCTGCTCTGGTGTGTGGAGCACCTGCTCCCCCTCCTTCTTCACTGGCCAGTGGTGTGGCTCTCCCATGCCCTCACTCCTCTTTCCGACTGCATCTGCTGTTGTGTTCCCTCCCTCCCTCCTGCCCTGCCCTATAGCTACCAAAACCTTGCTGTGCAAACCCAATACAATCCCTATGAAGGCAGGTCTAGTCAAATTCTCTGTTCTTTCCCTTTCCAGAGCACTTGAGCCAGAGCAGCCAGAGAGCATCTCTTGGGTTGGTCACAATGTAAAACCAAAAGCAAAGATGTCTACCTGAGGAACACTCAGGTGCAACGTTCTGTGGGAGTTTCTGCTTGCGGAAACAAAGGAGAAGAGAAGTGCAGGGTTGCTCACGGTATAAAATCACTGCTTGTGCACACTTGCAGTGTGGGTGGACCACAGTGTCCCATCAGCTGCTAGATGCAGTGCAGATTACAGTCTGACAGCAGCTGTCAAGCCTAATGCAGCCAGCAATGTACTGCTAGAAAGCAGACACTGTGCACAGTGGTTTCCTCAGCTCCCACCCCAGTTCCACTCCGTGCATCTTTGTGGTACTCTAGATAATAAATCAGATTTTTTCATGACTGACCAATTTAATAAATGTTGGGTTTCAAGTTCGACCAGACCTTCCTGTGTTTCATTAGGTCTTATTTATGTTTTCTTCCAAGGCAAAATGTATTGTAAGTCTGGTTTATTTGCAAGGCAATGTTTAACAAAACAGTATGAGATGTAGCTGATTAAAAACCCAGCCAGCAATAAAGTGATTATCTTTCAGCACAGTGTGTGGTGCCATATGGTGACTGAGCAAGTGGGAAGAACTAATGCTTGATATGCAGCTCCAGTGATTTACGGTTACTGACTTCCTGTAGAAAATGACTGCTTCTTTCATAAAAAACTAATTAGTTTAAAAAGTACATGTTTGCAGAGAAAATTTATATTGATAAAGTTGCCAGTGCTGTATTCAAATGAATTAATGATCTATAAAACCCTCAAGAAGTAGGTGCACTTTGAACCACCTGTCTCGATCTGTCCTGCTGACCCAGATGAGGAAATTAGCTCGAAATCATGATGAACAGCTGTTTTTACTGGTTCTTTTTATTGTTTATTGCATTTATAAACTGTGTGCAGTTCACCAAATCAGGTAATACATTTATGAGCAAAAATTGTTCTTCTGGGGTTTTTCCTTTGTCAGTAAAGCTGAAGACTTTGTAAAAAAAAAATAAAAGTCTTTTATAAACTCAGGGAGTTCTCTCTCCTACAATAGTAAAAAATAAAAAGCAACAACCTAAAAAACAAGAAGTGAGAATTAAAGCAACAATAATATATTTATCAAGAAAATCTCATGCAAATTTTTTCTTTGACTTGTTAGAACCACATGTTTATATTCAAACACTTCCTCTCTTACTGTAGTATAAATCAAAAATAATGCTACCATGTTAATAGATGTCATTCTGAAAGGGAAGCACCTTAAGAACCAGAGCTATAGCCTAATAAAATCATTGGAAGCTTTTGCATTCAAGTATCTTACTCCGTAGATTAGAAATCCATGTCTTGTGCATAAGACATTAGATAATTTCTAATATGTAAAAAAATCTGTCATGTTGGAGATCACAGTAGGTGTTTTCGTAATTCCTGTATTTTGTCTTCAATACTTTCTTCTAGTATACATGTAGTTAATATCTCTTTTTTATCTCTTGAATGCAGTATTATATAAGTGAAATTCTTTCAGTCAATAAGTCTCATTGAAAAAAAAAGGCTGAGCCCCAGAGGCTGATAGAGACTCAAAATACATTCTTCATTTCCCAACTGTCCTGTCTCCACCCTCCCAATTATCTATAGTCTCATTTCTTCTCTTTCTTTTCTCACAGTTATTATTTGATAATATAGATGTAAATTATATAATTTTTTTCTTCAAATTTTCTCCTTCTCCTACTTATTTTAAAGGCTCATCACTTTAAAAGAATAAATCTCTCTGTTATTTTTTTGTCCCTGTTCTTACCTTTTTTACTGCAGCAAAACAGAATCACTATTTATCACACAATTATATATTCTAATTCTTCCCCACATCTTGTGCATATTTGAGTTTGGTGACCCTATGTGATGACTCTATTTTCTGTAGTTTTTTATAAGCTCTGGTATGAAGTCAAGGTACAGAAATCATCAAGCACATATATTCTTATGTCTATGTAATGAAAGTGACTGATAAAGGTTCAGTATTGTTTTACTGTTAGCATAGAACAGTGTTAAAGAGAAGCAGCTTTACTGAAAATAGCAGTTGAAGTGAATTTTTCATTTGAATTTAATTTAAATTTAAAACGAGTAGTCCACTGAATGAAGACTGAGGGTATTTTACCTGTCCATTCGACAACACAGTAACCCACACAGCTTGAAGGATATAATGGAGGGACCTTTCTATTAGCTAAAAAAAATAAAAGATTTGGGGGTTATTCTCTTTCTTCTGTATATATGCAAATGTTTAAGATCCACTGGGTAAATAACATACATTAGCAGGATATCATAAATCATGTGGACCTGTTTCTTTAGTAACTTACTGAAGAAATTGTACTAAACTGTGTAGTTTAATATACAAAAATATGGTTTCCTGTCTAGCTTTAATAGTAAATTGCAAATATTTGATAATATTAAATTACATTCAATCTATTACTCTGAATTTAGCCTTATTCCTGATAAAACTACATAAAATAATTATCTGTGAACATTACTTCAAAGTAATTACTTTGGTAATTACTCATGGTAACATGAGTAATCTTATGAAAGAAACATTATCAGGGAGAAGCCCCTAAGAACTCTATAATATGAGGAGACAAAGGAACAGAAAATAGAGGAGACATTTTAAATTTGTTTATTTGTTTGTTTGTTTCTTGAGTGGTTAAAAAATTAGAAAATCATAAGACAATGGGGGGAAGGCAGAGTATCACAGTGCAGGACACTAATGTGCTGTAAACATGAAAGCTACAAGTTTAGATGAAAGGGTGTTCCTTTCTCCTCTAGAATATCCTTTTTTCCCTGGCAAGTTTTGTTGCACAAGTGAAAAGGGCAATAAAGTGTGCAAGGTCCGTAGCATCCTGATTCCATGGATTATCAGAAGACACAACTGCATGCATATGTTACACAAACTGCAGGGTGTTTCTCTTGTGTTAGGGAGGAACCAACAGAAAGGATAGAGGGCATGACATAGAGTGAACCCTGAACGAGACTGGCAAAGTCCTAGGGCAATTTAGCTTGGGAGAAATGTCGGAACATCTGATGCTTGTGGAAAGCATGGTTTACCTCAGAGATAGGTGAGATTGCTTAGAGTCTTTGTTGAGTTTTGGGTGCCTCCAAGCAAGAAGATCTCACACGTCTTTGGAAAACCAGTTTTCATTTTTGTCCACTCTTATATGCAATCTAAATTTATGGCAGTGGAACTTAAAATATCGCTACTGATTGTCAAAATCAAATACGCTGAATGAGAGGATTAATTTTATTGTCTTTTATCATATTGTTTATGTATTACTAAAACAATAACATGGATAAAAATGAAACAGAGCCTCAAGCACTAGTAATACAGGCAGGCTGAGCTTGTTTGATGGCTTCTTGTAAATTACAGATCTTTATTATGTGCATGATCTGGACTTGTTAGCCAAAATAATACATCAGGCAATCCAGTGACGGTGTCCTGAGCCTGTCTCTTCTGTATGAATACATCATGGTCTCACAAATAGGTAGATGGAAAAGAAAAAGACATAATTAAGCTAACTTATCCACTCTCAAATCCATGTTTAAACTCAGATATTTTTAGTTAGATGGCTAATTTTGATTTCAGTTAGATGACTAATTTAAAGTCCTTAACTGCTTCATTAAATTAATGTGAGAAAAAGAATATATTATACTTGCTCATGTAAGTATTTCTTGAGAATGGATCCACAGCCACATTGGAACTGTGGTCAATGGAAAGTACTCATACATCACAGACCTTTCTTCCACGACATTTTTCTATATGAAGGTGTTTTACTGGTCTGAACACAGAAATTGCTTGTTTCTGAGGTTGGGACAAGGCCTGTCACTCATGATCATATTGCATGGATCATTTACAACTGCTTGTTGCTGTATTTCAAAGTTCCTAGAACATAGATGGTTAGTTTTAATTAAAATTGCCAATGGGCACATATGTGCACATATAAAAAGCAGGAAGGCTAACATTATTTTGCATAGCAATAAGAATAGCAGTCTTAAAATGTAGCACACTTGAAATATAACAACACAATTTAACAGAAACAATCCAAAGTACTGTGAAATAGGAAGCAAAGATTCCTTTATTCAACTCTGATTTACATAGATATATTTAAAATCCCTAAGTTATATGTTAACCATGAGACTACTACTAAAACCTGATTTGTCACAGTAGGATTTTTAACAATTTTAACTATTTTAGTTTTTTACCTCTGATCTCATGTCTCTTTCATTAAAAAAAAAAAAATTATTTAAGATTATAATTTACCATATTTGAGAAGAAGAGGTGACGTGATCTAGAGGAATGCAAATTATGGTAGGTACTTTAAAATAATTGTGACCCACAGACTTGCAGAAAATGAGAAATTGTTGTATAAAATCTGCAGCTGCTTGTCATTCACAAAGATGAAAATGCGCAAGGGACAGTCTTATTTCAGCGCTGCTCAATAATAAATCACCAGGCCAGACATGACTCAGAGGCTTCTCATAAATTAGTTGTTTGACATGGAACAAGGAGGCACAAGGAAAGGAAAGGCAGAAAAGAGAAAAGGGGAGAAGTAGCAAAATTATGCCTCATGTGGCTTTCTGCTCTATTACTCTTAGACAATTACATGAAATATTAAGTAGTGCAATTACTGGCAAAAAGAGTGTGTTAAACAAACATGCTGTAATGGACCGAGTTACTGAAATCAATAGTAGATTAGCTATAAATTGGTGTAAGACCATCACAAATGCAACTTTGTTCCATAAGATACAAAAACAGGCCCAGAGATGACTCCCCTGTTACACCTGCCATTGCCAATTCTGAGAACATTTGGGTATTCCTTATTCCTATCTATGGCAATAAAAACAAAACACACAAGCAGAAAACCCCAACAAACAACACCGAAGCCAGATTAATCCCAGGTAACATTAGGAATTTACATGGGCCAAAATTACTTGACACAGAAACCCCACATTACACCAATAGTCAACACACCCAGGTCTGCTTGTTTACCAGCAAGGAAACTGGTGTTTGATTTAGAGATCTCAGTCAGGGAATTATTTTACACAGGGCAAATCCAGACCTGTTGTGCTGAAATTACAGTTGAAGTTGATGTTGGAGGGAGGTTAGTAGTCTGCTGTCCTCTGCCCACTTCTGTATCAGTGGGAAATAGCCTTATATCCTTGACTCCGTCAGAATTTCCCTGAGCCATTTTCAGCAGCTTATGATAATGAGGAAAGGAAGTAACCTTCCATCTTCAGCAGAAAAATTGTTTCTGAAGCTGCACTTAATTGTCTCAAGTTAAAATTTCATTGTTTCCATCCAATAGTGACTGTAAATACATAAAATTAACAAAATGGCAAGAATTCTTACCATTTAGTGTCATGGGATATATATTATTATAGATTTTTAGTAATTATTTGTTATTAATACATTAGTGGTGGTGCCATACTTAATATAAGTTTCATACTATTATTTCAGGTGAGCTGAATCATACTTGAGTGGTTGGGTAGGAAATCACGTAGTTCAACTGAGCATGGCTCAGTTAAACTCAGAGATGTAGCAGATCTCAGCTTTTTTGAAAAACTAAAAGAAAAATCTCTTGAGGTGTTTCCTGTGTGTAACAACAAAATCTAATCTCCTACACATCCAGGGCACTTCTACCCAATAAATCCTGTTCTGCCTAAGAAATTCAGTGGATGAAACTGAGAGAACAATCTGCCATATCAACCTGAGTAATGAAGTCTGCAAACAAAATGAAGAACCAATTAATACTGTGGGTTTCTGTGACTTAGCATTCAGCACTGGCAAGTTTAGTAGCAAGCCAACACCAGAGCCTATCCACTTGTATGGTATTCTACAGCTGAAGATGGGGCTGAGTTGCAAGCTAAATAGCTATTTTAATTCAAAAAAAACTTTAAAATTTTGCCTGAATCTTAAACACATTTTCAGTGTCATACTAGGGAAAACTAGAAGTAAGTGAGAACGAGTTACAGCAGTATAAAATTGAAACTGGTAATAATTTTTTTTTTAATGTGACAAACTGAAGAAATGGAAGAGTTTGGAGAATCTGGGAGTTTTTTGGGGTGGCATCGACATTACTGTTAAAAAATATACATGTCATGACTGTGTTCCCTTCTTGTGACTAAAACATGGCTACAGAGGAAGTGTTAAAAATATAATGAGATGAATGTGGGAAAAAAAAGTGTAATGGGCTCAATTAAGGATTCAGAACAAACAGAAACAAAATAATTTGAGTTTACTTTAGGAATTATGATTTTAACTGCTTTGTTAAGCCTCTGAGCATGGCCAGGATAAACAAAAATCTTTAAATTTAGATTTAATTGGGAACTCATTAAACTGTTATGTAGCAGGATCTGTCACTTGTGAAGTTTTTAATTTAACACACAATTCTCAATCCACTGTGAGCAAAAAGGACCGGTCTGGCTGGCACTCTGAGTACCAACCTGCATTTAGTATTTATGACTATCACCACTATGCCAATGTAATCAGATGGCAACTTGAGAAAAAATTGTAAAGCATCTGGAGAAGAAAAAATGGGTCCACACTACATCTTTGTACATGGTTGAGATGTTTTCTTTTCATGTGGGCTCTAACGTTGTACCTATAGCCAAAAGTTGGTATATTCCTGTTTATTTGCCTTGGATTCCGGTATGTTTCTGTAAGTCAGTGAAACTCATTGTGCTAGGCTGATTTGGAGGTGGTGTAGTTCAAAAAAGCTCTGCAGCTTCCAATATCCAAAATTTATGTGTAGAAGCAACACCTCTTACTTTTCTAAAACAGTCTTAATGCCTCCTGCCAGAAAGGTGAAAGGACCTGCAGAGATGAGCAGCTGAAGTTGCCTTTATGCACTGTGGACAGTAACACACAAATAACCCACAGGTGACAACACTGACATGTGGAGTAGGGTCAGAGGACAGATTGTCCATCAGTCTCCTCCCTAACGCCAGCCCCCAAAACATGATCCAGGGGTAGCCAAATTGTTAACTCTTGAAGGAATTATTAACCTCTCAGCTGCAACCCTGGACTTATGCCTTTGCCAAATTCCTACTGAAATAAGAATCTGTGGTACAAAAATACACTGACAAGTAGGAGCAGCCCTTAACACAGAGATTCTATCATCTATCTGGAATTTGGAAGATAACCTGCAGGACAGAGGAAATAACAATGAAGGGAAGCCTGTGGCATGAATATCTCTAAAGAGCTTCTAAATTGAAATTTGTGCTATGCAATAATACAAATTTTCTTAAAGGTCAAATGTAGATCAGGAGGCACTCTGCAGAAAATTCTGTTTGTCTTATTTCTCCCATCAGTCTATTTTCTTCAGTTTACCCTCCAGAACACAGACTTAATTTGTCCATGTCCATAGTTAACTCGTTCCATTTTTCTCCAGTTGCCTCTCCACCATCTATCATATGAACTGTTTTCCCTTATAATAAACGTTTGTTGCTTACAATGAACAACATCCAAAAGGAGAAATCAACCATAATAAAAAAGGAAGAGGTACTCAAACGATATATTTTAATGTGATGGTGGTGATAAAAGGACAACAGTTCAGGTTGTTACCAGAGGTAAGCAATACTTTTTCTGGGTGGTTGAGTAATTGGCTCTCAGTTGTGTCTGTGGGGGGTTCTGGTGATCAGCATGGTGAGTCAATAGGAAGAGCAGACAAACGAGCAGCCAACTGAGCCACCAGAGCTGAATGCAATACCTTACTCCTGTGCCTGCAGCTGTCCAGCTGAACAGGAACTACACAGATGCAGCTGAACACTGCAGTGTCTGCATTCCAGGAGCTGGGCAGTGCACGGAGTATCCTGGTGCTAACACAACTGACACTGGGGAGTCTGCTTGGGTGAATAAGCAAGGAGAAGTGTGAGTACTGGGAAACCAAGAACGAGCCTGGGACTGGCAGCAAATAGCAAGGGATGGTTATGGGAATTAGATATTTGAGGTAGGAAAGGTTAGATCAAAATTAGAGGCCTTTTATCTTATGAATGTAGTTTTCCTTTGTCCCAGGAGAATTTTCCTGCTGGGATCACAGTATAAAGAAATGGGATGGCATTTGTCAATATAGAATGGATGTGGACAAAACTAAGTACTATTAATGTATTTTTTTATGTCATAAAGAAGAAATAGCAGAAACCACTAGTAAAATTACTAATTGTAGCTTTTAGTATTAGCTTATTAATTACAGTAAATAGAAAGTAATGCATCAGATTTTTTGAAAACTGAAATATGATTGTTTGGGTTTTTTCTTTTAGCATATTTACTATAAGATTCCGTATTGCTGTTTTCTCCATTAGCATGACAGTCCCTAGTACCTTAATCTTTCCAGGCCACTGAAACAAATGTTTAAATACCTGACCTAGACTATTATTCCTATTTCTAAAAATGATATCTGTCACCCAGATGACACCTGACCCAACAGCATTGTTGATGTTTTCATTCATTAATTTGCTCTATATTTTATTTTTTCCATTGTCAAAATAAAAATAGGTTATCAAGTTAGAACTTTAGATTTATCAAGGTTGTCATACTGCATGCTACTCTTTTGTGTATTTCCCAAGTGAACTCAGACTGGCAGGGATGAGAAGTCACTTTGTTGAAATTGTGAGACCTTGTCTCACCTCCATAACACAATGAAGGTTCATCAAACTAGCAAAAGCAACTTTAGAAGTGTTAGGGGGAAAAAAAAAAAAACTCACAAAAAATTCAGTAACTCAGTGGCTGACAGCAGGGTAAAGAACTTCAGGTCAAACAGAATATCTTCTTTTTGATAGGTAAAGCCATGAAAAACTTGTCACTCATACTCTTGTATTAGCTGGGATAATATTATGGTGCTATTTCTTTACAGACAGCAGCTGTAAAAGTGTGACAGTCCATTTCAAATATCTTTTTAATCCAAATATTAGAAAAATAATGAGCAGCTTACCCAAATGCAGTTTTTTCTAATTACAGCATTTCTGATACTAAACTCTGGCATTGTTAGAATAACTTATTTCGACGTAAAATTATTTCCTCAGAAACTAGTGGGACTCAATTTAATGATCCATCAAAGGGCAGTTAGATATGAATCAGATGAAGGCTTGAAAGACTCTGCTTTAATGAGATTTCACAGGTGTGGATGTTTGTGTAGATACTACCTGGAGATACTGGGTACAGATTCATTTGGCTTGACTTCCATATAAGTATGGTCCAGTGGTCCAGATATCTCTGAAGACCATGAGGGAATGTTAATCTCAATTATTTACTTGGGTTTTAATCTCTGTCTTTAGGATTTACATACTGTGAGCAATATCAAGTGAAATTATTCAAGAGGACGAGCATCTCTATTTCTTATATTGATGGGACAAAGTCTGGAGTTTTTCTGTATGTTCTTAAATCATATTAAAACATATTGATAGGGAGTTCCATTTTGCTGTGTTTTACTGCTTCAAGTACTCATTAGCAAGTGATTTGTACACTATAACTGAGACTTCCTGTATCAAGAGTCTTTGTTAAACCTTTTGCACTCATGTAATTTTCTTCTGAGTTATGTTAGGACATAGAGCTTGTAGGACTTCCTTTCTTTCAGCCAGATGATTGGCTTCAATATTCCAAAAGGGGACAAAATGTTTTTGTCAAAATTTTATTCAATACTTTAACAGTAGAGATCCAAACACATGAATTTTGATCTTTATTAGAGATCTTGTTTACTTTTAAGATTTTTCCTGAGGTTTAGCTTAAGAATAATTAAGTATTCCACAGTCAGATAAAGCTCCATTGCATGACATTTGGCTGCTTATGCTACAGTTCAGAATGTTAATCAGCGTGTGCTTCATATACATTAATTCAGACTGTAAGGGGCACCAGACAATTCTTCTCCTGCATACTAACGGCTAGGATTAGCTGAAGAGCTAGGATTTCTGTGCTGTAACTGCCATTTTCTTACACCAGTGAATTGATTAGGCCAATATATATGAATTGGCAAAATCTAGAAAGCATGATGAACTCCATGAACTTCAAGACAGGCATCCTTTCCTGCTTGTCTTTGACTTCTAGCTATTTCACATGAAGTCATGCTTTATAGTAAATTAACAATAAGGACATGATGATTTTGACTATATTAAGATATGTATTAAAGTTTCAAGGTAGCATTATTTGACATTGCTTTTAGAATTACACTAAAATAAAGGGACTTTTTATTTTATTTTATTTTATTTTATTTAAGCATTGGCAGTTAAAAAATGGGGAACACATACCAAGTCAGAGACAAAAAACCCACAAATATCATAATCCCAATGGAAAAAGCAACAAAAAATGAGCAGTGTGCTTTTTCCAACTCTCGTCTTTTCAGAGAAAGGAATTAGAAATCTCAAAGGGGAAGAAAAACTGTGGGAGTAATTATTCATCACCCTACACAATTCACAGAGGAAATGCACTGCAAACAGATTTCAATCATAGAATGGTTTGAGTTGGAGGGGACCAAAAAGACCATCTCGTTCCAACCCTCCTGCCATCGACAGGGACATCTTCCACTAGACCAAGCTGCTCAAAGTCTCATCCAAAGGAAATTGCATGGAAGAACTCACTTTGACTTAATGGAATCCTATTAAAGCTTTCGTTTGCCTTTTCTATCATTTTTTTGTCTATTTACCATTATTTTACAGTTTGTTCAGCAGCAGCAGCCACAACCCAAGAAAACTGCTAGGTTAAGTTCTCCAGTGTACTCCTTGTAACAGCATTTGCTGCATATACTGAACAATTACTTATACTTAAAGGAAAATATTATTAGAGTGATAATTTTACTGTCTCAATCAAAGTGTATTTTATAGATCTGCTGCTTTGACTTAAATATTCAACCATGAGTTACACTTTTTTTCACTACAATTATATTTAGTGAATCAACATAAAATAACCAGACAGCATCTTGCAATGATTTAAAGAGCTTTTTACAATAGCTATTCTATAAAACTTTAATGAGTACACACAAAGTGATAGACATTAATGTATTCTAGAAAAAGAAGACAAATCTGCAGCTAAGTTTTACAGAACTTCTAGCAATAAATACAGAGTTTATTAAAAACTATATTTTACTGATGCTTATGAAACTAAACAGCTGCAACATCCTGCCAATATTTTATTGGCTAATAGTTTTCAAAAGTTAATTTTCAAAAGGAACAGAAAGAGTGAGAGAGAACAATTTGAAATCTATGTGTTGTCTTTCATTTATTATCAATTACAAAAGGATGAAATGTATAGCTGAAAGATTTTAGCTCAGTGGGTTAAAACTTGGTACTAATAGCACAAAGGTCATGGGTTCAATCCCCTGTATTGGCCATTCACTGAAGAGTTGGACTCAATGATCCTTGTGGATCTCTTCCGATTCAGAATTGTGGAGGGTTGAGTTGGCTCCGTGCCAAACCCAACTGCTGGCCACACGGATTCCCCCCCCCCCCCAAAGAGAAAAGGGAAAAAAGTACCAAAAAGACAATTATATGAAAGATTTATATATATATATTAAC
>JAWWEW010000041.1:8840569-8855451 GCA_035583185.1 Anabacerthia variegaticeps
TGGAATACTTCCTTAGTTATAACCTGGTTACCAAGGAAGGCCTGAACCAAAACCAAGAAAACTAAACCACCACAAGAATATTCTGTGATCCTGTGAGTTTGGCACACTGTTCACGTACACTGTGGCTGGTCAGCTTTTTTGAATTCTAGGGGATACTTGTCAAAAGTTTCATGTGGTTAGGAGCCACGTGGAAAGAAATGTGTAGAGCATTTGCCCTTCCACGGTGAAGATGGCAGGAGCATACATTACATCCCTGAATGATTTGTGCCAGGAACCTCACAGAGTTCTCTGAACTTCCACAGAAGCCCTGCAGCAGTTTAGCCCCAGCACTGAATCTTCATGTACGTTGCTTCAATGACTTCAGACTTGTCAACCCACTTGTATTTTTATCCATAACTTCCAGCAAACCAAGGAGTCTGACTAGTGTACAAGAACAGTGTTACAAGAATATCCAAAATTTCTTATTGTTCAGATTCATAGCCATGGGATAATCATCATCATCAAAAATCCCAAAATAAACAAAACAACAAAAATAAAATCACACAAAACACACACCAAAAAACTTCACAACCCCCCCCCAAAAATAACAAAAAAACCCTGCCCACACCCCACAGAATCACAGAATACGCCAAGTTGGAAGGCACCCACAAGGATCATTGAGTCCAACTCCTGGCCCTACACAGGACCATCCACAAAAGTCACACCATGTGCCTGAGAGCACTTCCCCTGCCAAAAACAAAACAACAAAACAAAACAAAACAAAAACCCAACCAAACAAAAAAAAAACAACAAAAAAAAACAAAATAAAACAAACAAAAAACCCCAAACCAACAGCAACAACAACAAAACAAACAAACAAACAAACAAAAACAAAACCCATCCAAACCAAACCAAACCCCCACACAAGAAACCAAAAACCAACCAAACAAAAAACCCAAAACAAACAAAAAAGGAAGAATAAACAAAAACCCCAAACCAAATCCAAAACAAACAAACAAACCAAACCCAAAAAATAAAACAACCAAAAGACCAGAACCCTAAATAACAAGCAGAAACAAAACAGAGAAGGCTGAGAAGCAGTTGAATCTACTTATAAGTATTTCTGAAATCTATAGCAATTATGTCACTCATTAACACTCTCCTTCTTGTGATTCTGGACAGCACAAATCCATACAGTTATTTAAGTTCTATTTTAACAACTGAAGTGCTCCATGACAACAGACTTGTAACTCAGAAAATGCAGAAGGGAGGGGCATACTGCTTCCATGCCTACACATAGTCTATCTCTTCTGGTTTTTTAGTTGGCTTCAATTCCCAAATTGCAGTTTTCCTATATGAGCAGTTTTAGAGTGTGGAACACTGAGTGCCTCATGGGGCAAGTGGTTTGCACTATAACATCCTCCAGCTGCTATGCAATCTCTCCTTTAACATCCCAACTACCTCTGTATTTCCTTCTGTGGATGGAGTAGCTCCCATCTTGGATGACATGGATTTTAATTCCCATCGTGTCTGAAATGGATTTTAACTGGAGGTGTATCCATGCAACTCGGCCTTACCAACCAGGTTTGTATCTTTGCAACTAGTATTTCCTTAATAAATAAGACATAGCAAAGAATATGTCAGTTATATTCACCAGTGATAACACAGTTATTCAGGACATGTACCTGATTTGCACTTACATATCCAGTAGTTTCTCTAAGCAAGGAGTCTACATAAAAATCCACTGTGGATGTAGAAGTCTGTAGGACAGGAATATTCTTGCTCTGACACGTTTAGATCCTCAGACACATGAAAAAAAAGAAAGTGGCTAAAGAAATCGTGTTGCTTAGCTTGTCGAGGATTTTGTTCCTCTAGAATGGAGTGCAACATGCACTAACGAGGACAAATGACTTAATCTTCTCATCACAGCATGTTGTAGAATTACTTTTGGCTGAATGAACAGAAAATGGGCTGTTCAAACCCAGCCAATATGCTTCTTTCAAAGAGAAAAAGCAAAATTTAGAGGCTGATAGAAAGCATACTGCATTGTTTTTGCTGCAACAATATAGGATCAGGTCAATAATAAAGACTATGTAATATCCTACAGTCAAATATATACATATATATAAAAAATAAATGAATATATAAATAAAACTAAAATGAGAAAAAAACGAATCTGGCAAAATATTTGTCCTTAAATGTTTGGTTTTTTGTTTTTTGGGTTTTTTTTAATAACTAGCTAATGACATATCTTCAAAATATTTTTGTCAGATGCACAGAAAATTAGAATGCAACTTGTTCTGTATACAAAAATATCAGCTTTTTAATTCATATCATGCATTATATTGTCAAGGGACCAGAAAGTATTCATTCTAATTGCTTTAAAAAAAAAATTAAATTAAATAATTTTAGCCTTGAAGCATACTGCAGTAAAGAGAACACATTGTTATGATCTGGATAGAGCACTATTAAATAAAAAAGGAAACAGGAGAACTTACAGCAGAGTTATACTTTGAATTAGAAAAAAAACTAAGAAAAATAAATGAATTACATTATTCAAGGCAAAGAACTCAGATGCCAGTTCTCTGATCAACACACTCTGTTCTAATTAGAACGCAAAAAATCGCCCTATTTGATCTTTGTTTTTTCATTATGTTATGCTTAGCAGGAGGCCACTGCAGTCACTAAAGCAAGGCAGGTCATTTTTAGCTGTGTACCCAATTGTGTTCAAAGAAGCTCAGAGTATTCTAGTGACCAGAAATCACTAACTTGTCAACCTCCTCTATCAAACCTGTTTTTTCTCTGATGTAACCTGCATGTCACGACTGAGTTTGGATTCGGTACAGTCCTTTTGTTGTTTCAGCTTCACCTAGGACATTTCGTTTTGACTGTAACCTCTGGAGTTTGGGACCAGGTCTGCGTTGTCCTTCACCAGTACCTGTCTGAAATGGAATAATTTGAATTTTTACATTTAAACCTTCCTTGAACTCCTTCTTGAGGATACCTTTTTGCCTTTTAAGTATAAAAAGTCATGTCAGATCTTTGTCTTCTATGAGTTACTGCTTTAAGAATATATCCACATATGTAAAACACTGTCATCAGCATATACACCAAAAATAGGGAGAAAAGGAGTCTTATTCTATGTGAGAACTCTGTGCTTTCATTGTGTGCCTGCTGTACTGACGTAAATGGACCATAACCAGTCTCATTCACAGAATTACAGAATTGTTAGGGTTGGAAGGGACCTCTGGAGAACATCCAGTCCAAGCCCCCTGCCAAGGGAGGGTCACCTACAGAGGGTGACACAGGAAGGCATCCATGTGGGTTTAGAATGTCTTCAGAGAGGGAGACTCCATGACATCCCTGAGCAGCCTGTTCCAGTTCTCTGCCACCCTCAATGGAAAGAAGTTCTTTCTCGTGTAGGTGGAACCTGTGTTTAATTTACGACCGTTGTTCTTCATCCTGTCGTTGGGCACTACCAAAAACAGTCTGGCACCATCCTCCTGACACCTGCATTTATATGCATTAATGAAATCCCCTCTCAGTCTCCTCTTCTCTAGACTAAACCGGCACAGCTCTCTTCATAAGAGAGATTCTTCAAACCTCTAATCATCTTTGTGGCCCTCTGCTGGACTGTCTCCAGAAGCTCCTTGCCTTTCTTGAACTATGGAGACCAGAATAAAACACAATACTACAAGTGTGGCCTCTGAAGGGCTGAGTACGGGGGGAGGATCACCTCTCTCAACCTGCTGGCCACACTTCTCCCAGGATACCCAGCATTCATGTTAGTTCAGACATGAAAGAAGTAAAATACTTAAGTTCTTGTTCCCATGCAAAATCTGTTCTCCTGACCCAAAGCCTTTACAATCAATAAGAAGCTTTTTGCTGACTTTGAGGGGTTGTTGATTAGATCCTCATAACTAGTTTTCAGGCTTTTTGCTTTCTAGTAGAAAGTACTGAGCTGAGATACTCATTGTCTGAACTGTGATGGAATATCTAAGGGAGAAGATGGGTTTTATACTTTCAGAATAGCTTCTTCCAGTACATAAGTGACTTTCTTCTCTGGTTTTTGATCTGCTTTAAATTAACATTATTAGAAATGTGCAGACTGTGGGAATTGTAAAATTTAATTCCCCTGACTGTGGCCAAGTAGTTCTGGTGCAGTGGCAGCTTTAGTCCTAAATTCTGGAATATTCTGATCCTGGTGTCACATCTAAAAGTGTCTCAGATTTCCTAGCTTCTAATATCAGTAAAGTGATGTTATGAAATATGATGCCAATCCACTAGGCCTCCTTAGCTAACCTTCAACTATCCTCAGATTTGATCATACTTAGATCACTTAATTTTAATTGTGTATGACTATTGAGATACATATGTATCACATAGACATGTGCACAAATCATAAATGTACCCAAAGAACTTTGAATATTTTTCTTTTTATAACTCATTAATAGCTACCAAGTAGTGATCCTTTCCAGTCACTCTGCCATGATGAATCCAAATCTGCTCCTATTTCTTTATTCATCCAGTCTTCCAATTGCACCTTTTTCTTTATAAAGAGCAAAAGAGAGTTTTGCTTTGCTTATAAATCCACTTGCATTCATTAGACAATGAATAGTTAATGAATCAGACAAAATGAAAAGTTTGCTTGTTTTGAAAAAGTGGACAAAACCATGACCTAAACACCTCTGGTAACTTTATATATACAGACCCTACATTTAAACTGGTTGCAGTCAGATTAATACTTATACACACTTTTTTTTGCTAGGTTTATTTTTTTGGTTCTTTTTTTTTTTTTCTTTTCCCTTTTAAGTGTACATTCCCAGAAAAACATGGAATTCTTTGACAATGGGGGTACATTGCCCAAGAACAATATGGAATTCTTCAACATCGGGAGTGAATTGCTCACTAATGCAAAACAAGGCTTTTCTGTTTTATTCACACTGCCTGAAACACCAAAACACTTCACGAATGGACAGCCTAGCACTTCTTGCAGGGTAAAGTTCTTTAATTCCACGGAGCTCCTGATATATTGGTAATGTCAGGCTGTCATGTCATAGAACATTTTTTCATGTGGAATGGCTTCCAGCAAGCATTTCTATTGCTTCTGGTCAAACCCTGTGCAGCACTCTGCCATGAATAGCTTCATGCATCCTGCACATTTGTTTCCTGAATTATAGGCCATGCACTGGCCAGCTTCACATTTCATTTTGATAGATTTTTTGTTGACCGAGGTTGAATTGCCATGACTGTGAACATTGCTATGTAGCCTTTATAAATATGCTGAAGACCTATGATTCAGTATTATTTTCTTTATTGACAGAGGTTTTAATTCAAGTCATTTACAGTATAGAACTTATGTCTATCTGATCTTCCATAACAATTTCAATACGCAAAACATTGTAATGCTGATTTATTTTTGAGCATGTTGCCTTGGGTGCCTCTTTTGAAAATCAGCATCTGAAATATAGAGAATGTGCAGAAAGATGTATTCAAAGAGTGCTCATTAGAGCACATCTGCTTTGCTTCTGAGTAGGGCAGCGATCTCAGGCAAGTTGTTTCGTATTTGTTTACAGAAGAGTATTCTGTTTCTGGGTGCTTAAAGAATTTGAAATACACAGTTCAGCACATTGAGGTCAGTGAGATTCTTTCAGCTCTGTAAGCCATAGAAAAGGGGCTTTTTTGCTGTGGGAGGACGAAAAAAATAAACAGAAAATTGATCTCCCTGTTTTGTGTCTTTTTGCAAGGAAATACAACTGTGTTTTGAAACAAGTTAGTCCTGCAAGGCTTTAGTAACACCCTTTCATTAGTCATTATAACTTGTTTCCCCCCTTTCTGTAACAGCATTCAGTGAGCATTGCTGCATGAAACATCATTGCTTGAACACATTGTGGGAGGAACACAATGTAAAACTGTATAAATACTGCTTTCTACAAGAATTTTCATAGAATCATAGAATTGTTTAAATTGGACAAGACCTTTAAGATCATCAAGTCCATCCATTAACTTAGTGCCGCCAAGTCCACTACTAAACCATTTCCTCAAGTGCCACAAGTACATGTCTTTTAAATACCTCCAGGGATGGTCAATCAACCACTTCCCTGGATAACCTGTTCTAATGCTTGACAACACTTTCCATGGCAACTTTTTTCTTAATATTCAATTTAAACCGCCCCTAGTGCAACTTGAGGCCATTCCCTCTTGTCCAATTGTTTGTTGCTTGGGAGAAGAAACTGATCTTCACCTCCTACAATGTCCTGTCAGGTAGCGGTAATGTCCCCACTGAGCCTCCTTTTCTCCAGGTGAAAATAGCCCAGCTCCCTCAGCTGCTCCTCATCAAAGTTGTGCTCCAGATCCTTCCCCAGCTCCACTGCCCTTCTCTGGACACACTACAGTACCTCAATGTCCTTCTTGTAGTGAGGGACCCAAAACTGAACAAAGGATTCGAGTTGTAGCTTCACCAGTGCCGAGCACAGGGGGACAATCACTGCTCTGGCCCTGCTGGCCACACTATTGCTGATAGACGCCAGGCTGCCCTTCCTTAAGGGTTACAACACAAAACATACATGCAAGCAGGCAAGCAAGGAAGCCATCAATAAGAACAAAAAGTGCTGGCAATAAATGTAAATTCCAATACATGTTGGTTTAATGCATTGAAACAGTCATGACATTGGATGCAGACTTTTTGGATAAAAAAGAAAAGTACAACAAAGACAAAACTCAGTGATGACTTAAAATCAAATCCACCTACTTTTAGGAGCCTAACTTAGCCAGGAACTCTTACTTAGCTAGAAACCTACTTGTCTATATAGATATTACAGAAAATTTAGGATTTGTATCTAAAATAAAGCATACATTCTCATTAAATGCATAGGATAATGTCACTGTATTCCATACTTGCATGATTCATGAAGTACTACTCCACTTCTAGCCTTTGGTACTGATGGCTAATGCCTCAGTTTTCCTGTCTGCAAGGACTGACTGACTGTGCTGTTGAACAAATTGTCTGCATAAAGGATGACAGAGAAGGAGAGTGTGGGCTTTACATAAACCTCTAAAATGCTTGTTAAGAGGATGCTGAGGCCAAAGGCATTGCAAATAGGTACTTCTTGGTTCTAGCAAATGCTAGAAAGAATCCAGTCTCAACGAGATAAGGAGGCCAAGCTTGAAGAAAATGGGAAAATCAATTCTGTAGAATAAATTGCATTACCTTATATACTCGCTACTGTACACATGCATAATGCAGATTTAGAAAGAAAAATCAGAACAAATGGGAAGCAATGTGTGACCGTTTATTCTTGTTATAGGTGAAATGAAAAGTATTTACAGTACTTGTCAATTCTAAGCCATACTGTTGTGAACTGAAAAGTTCTGCTCAGCTCTTTGGCTTAATGCCCACCAAGAGGTTGCCTGTGACACTTACATTGTAGATATTATGCCTGTTTCACTCTGTCTGCAGAGAGAACTGCATGCTCTAGGGCTTTGAGTGTTCCTACTTTCTTCATAACCCAGAAATTTCCAGAGGAGAGAAATCCTAGATCTCCTTAAACATAGGTATGTGGAAAAGACAGATGGGAGTATTCCTCATGCCTCACTTTATGTTCAATTTTTCACAATTAAAATCCGTTTTGAGGATGGTTTTTTGTTAGTGGGATTTTTGTTGATGATTTTTTTTTGTTTGTTTTTGTGGGTTTCTTTGCATCTTTCACACGTGCCATCCTCTCATGGTAGTGAATTACCATATCTGATATTCTGCTAGATGGAACAGTGCTGAGTGCCAATATCTCTTGCCACAGATAGCCACAATTTCAGTCTGACTTAATTTCTTACTTAAAGGATCCATGTTGTGCAAATGCTAACATTAGCCTGGAAACCAATTTCTATTTTTCTAGACTCTGGAATGACTGCCAGGGCTAGTGCTGGAGGGTGCTCTACATCTCAGGTGAAATCAGTGTCTGACAGTGTTCTGCAAGCTGAATGGTGTTCCTGGTGAGAAAGTCTGGATCTAAATGTCATGTCTGCACCCAGGCAAATATGTCAGGCTGGCTGGAGCTCAGCATGCTTTTGCTTTCTAAAACTGCAAAACATGCACCAAAGAGCCAGGAGGCAAAGCAACATGACTATCTCTATCCTTTAATTAACACTCTAAACCATGATCTTCTCAGTCCCACTGATCCTTCCCTCTGGTATCTGGAAGTCATGCTGTCTGCTTCTGCAGTATTTACATCTTATAGTTCTGGCCAGAGAAAAGAAAGCTGATGTCTGTCTTACTGATACAAGCCATCTCTCTCTTGGTCCATAAAATTCAGATTATATCATATAAAAAAAAACCATAATCAAAACTGTGGGATTTCTGAGATATATTTTGGGAAAGCAATTGTATTTTTCTGCATAGTGACAAATGACACTAGTCTGCAGAGCTGTCATCATAGTTTATGTATGGTCAGAGTTGGCAAACTTAAAGTTAGTCCAAATTCCCTACTTGTTTGTGTGCTAATTTAGCTGGAGAAGAATAACCTCTGAAATAGTAATTGTCAGGTCTAGGATCCCAGACTTGCCATATTATGGAGGATTTTGACCTTCATCTGGGATATAATAGGTCAGCTACTGTGAAAGACAAACCAACAGACAGGTTGCTACCATAAGGATCTTGCTTCTAAATTAGCTACAGTAAGTAACAGGTATCAATAAGGAATAGACAGACATACAGTGATTTTGTAGCTCTAGAAAAACATTTTTTGTTCTCTGTATTTTGGTTATTAGAATTTTGATTCCTACTTTTATGTTAGTAGAATTATGTAGTGACAAGACCTGTTTCTACAAGTCCTGTAGAAACTCTCCATCAGTTGAAATACAAGACTAGAGAGCATTGCATAATGAGGCTGATTTCATTTCACACTTCATGCTGATATTTTGTCTACTCTACAAAAAAAAAGACATGTAGTCTAGAAAACTTACAGATGAGTTTAATGATGATTGCTACAGCTGCAATATAAATTTTAACACTCCTAGGCTATTAGAATCCAGGGCAAACTTTACTTCAAGATTCACTCAAAAGATTGATGACTCAATTCAGAATATTTCAAAACCATTTAAGCACAGTCTTTATGCTTGGAAATACCCACAACAAAAGCCATCAGCTCCTAATTTCTATCAATAACTTACCCTTTAGAGTAAGAATAATACAAATGTGGAGACACAGCAAATTCTGTGTTAGACAAGAAACACCACCAGCTTGTACAACCTACATATTCCTCTAAGAAAATGAGGAGCAAACATTTCAAGGAACAGCTTCGTTCAAAGTACTGCAGCAAAGGAAAGTCTTCCATCAACATGCAGCCAGTTTAAATCAACCCCTCATTGGTAAGTGACTAAAAGCTTGATTCAGAGCCCATTGACGTTGATGTCATTCTTCCCATTGACTTCAACAGATTTTTAACTTAGGACTGAAATTCAAAAGCTGTAGACATCTGCTGGTGTCTGTTCACAGGCCAAGATGAAATTAGTTATTGTTGTTGAATTGTGTTTTGATGCTGTTTGTGATGCAGGCAGAAATAGGAGATAATGCCCACCCCATGCCAATACAAAGGAGAAAAAGGTGGAGAGAAAGACTGCTTAAAAATTCAAGAAGGGAAAGTTCCTTCTTCCCCTTACACCACAATATTAACCATCCTACATCCTATCCTATATTGTGAGAGTTGTGATTTAATTTAAATACCATGATATGCTATCATGACTCTAAGCATTTACTCAGTACAAACTATCCAAATGCCCTCGGCTACTGACATACATCAGAGAAGGAACTACCAATTTACTACTGGATTCTAAATAGACACATGTATTATTACATTTCTAAATTAGTTTGTAATTAATATTACATAGTTTTGCCTTGAAACCTCTGCATCTAGCCAGGGTCAGGCAAGGCTTCTAAAATTCCCCTCCCACATGTAATGTTTTTGGGACACAGATTCAGTTATTGCAAGCATCCCTGGTTCTGAAAGATATTTTACTGCACACTACCAGCTTAATTTCAGCAAATTCAACTTTTTTTACACTAGTAGCTGTTCTACTATATGTATGAGAACAACTGACAAATCAAGATTTGGAATTACTAGGATCCTGCCAAGGAGGCAGATATATCTACAGAAAAACAATAAATAAATCCTTAGAGGAAGATATAGGGAAGGGAAAGAATTCAGTTTCAGAATGAAAAGTAGGAGTGTAGAGATGCAAAGAATAAAGCTCTATCCAGAAAGGCAGAAAGGGATATAAAACAACCAATAATGTCTCATCATCCATATATTTTCTAGAAAATAATTTTTTTTCCATAATTGCAGATACTATAAAATAAAATCAAAATTAATACTCAGGATATCTTTATATGCGTGTAGCTAGGTACCAGGCAATTAGATTGGGATAATATTTAGTAGTTCCTAAAATATTTGCATCAATAAAGATTTCAATTCCTCTATGGGTGTGGGATTGTAAGAGTGGGAAATCAACCAGTTAGTGAATACCAAACGACATGAGAAGCATTTCCAATAATAAACACAATTAGCAATGTAGATGAGAAATCTATCTGATTTATGGGCTGCATATGCAATTATAACACATTCATAAAATGTTACCCACAGAGCAATCCAATACATTTGTTTATCCGTGCTCCCAGATTAAGAAAGTAATGTTGTCAACCAACCAATTGTGGGCATTACATATTCAAGATTAATTACCATCTGCATGGGACAGATGTTAAATCTTCAATTTCACAGCAAGGCATCTAAGGCTTATTTCCCATGGACTGCTTCTTTCTCTGATCAATAAATGTATCAGCCTAGCTGTTCATCTTGCCACTGAGGTCAGATGAATGACAGGGCTACATCTGGTTTTGTGTCAAATAAGGGCTGAGGAAATGAATCCTATAAACTGGGCTGCAATTGTCTTTCACTCTTTTTACTCAGCTACTGATGATTAAGTTTAAAGCATTTGGGGAATTTGTCAGGGGTGGGGAAAAAAGAAAAAGGCACAAAAAAACAAACAAAAAAAACCATACAATAAAAAAAAAAAACCAAAAAAAAACAACCAGAAACCAAACCACAAAACCAACCTTTTTACATGTTTTCAAACTAGAATTCACGTCAAATGTTCATATGAGTTGGGCTTGATTCCCCACTGCACTATCAGCTGATTCAATAGTACCAGTATATGAGAATGGATTTTGGCTAACAATATACTCTCAAACACTCTATTCTTTATTATTATTTTTACCATTGTCATTTCAGTTTGTTGCCTAAAGTGAGCAAATGAGCAGTTAATTGTCTTGTTAGTGACCAGAGAGTGCTGTATTTGAAAAAGACATAATAAATAAATATTACATTCATAATGACTTTACAAAACAATGCAGAAGAATATTCTGAAATTAGGACTTGACCCAGAGGGAGATAAAACAGCAATCTTGCTTTGACAAACCATATGGATTTCTACTCTTTAGGTACTTTCCTACAATCTCAGCAACATCTGTTTGTGTCACCTCAGACACCCATGACTGTTCTGAATTGCCTTCTCTGTGAAGATGGGAGCTCTAACACCATCCTGGTTAGATAGACAGCTCTTTCTGTTCCTCTTAAGTTCCCTGGAGATGAACAAGGGGACAGAAAGAGTCAAGGATACAATTTCCTTCATCTGATGAAGTGACAGCTTTGCTCAGCCCTCACATTCTCACCAAGTCATCTAGGTCTTCTTTGATTCTTACTAACCTGAGGAAGTGACCCTTTCTATTGCCATTCCAGAGGGCCCTAAGCACCATGGAGCACTCTGAGCGAAAAATACCTCTCTCGCTGCTGCAAAGATCAGCCTCTGTGCAGTCAGGTGTGCAACAGCCAAGGAGAGAGAAAAAGGCCTGACAACAGCCAGGAAGGAGAGGTTTTTTTGTCCCTGCCCCGAGGGGTGATTTTAATAAACCCAGCAAGGCTCTAATAAAAAATACACATTGTTTGAAACCTTACATCCTGAAACCCCTCAACATGTGTGGGGTTGCTTTGACCAAGATAATCAATGACTAGATCCTCCTTCAGTCTGAACTCTGCCCCTGTGGGTGTATATAATGGTCTCACTTCCCAGGTGACTGATTTGTCTTCTGGACAACTATGTAAAGACAATGTGACACACCATACTGTTGAACATGCTCTTGGTAAGTGTTAGTTATATTTTTGCCTAAGAGAGCGGAGATGCCAGACACTTCTGCACAGTTTCCTGAACTGTCAGAAACCAATTAAACTGGATCTTCTTGTGAAGGGAGAGAGAGAGAGATAGTAAATTAAGAGGTCTAGATCTCCTGCAGAGACAGCTGAGTAAGGCATTCAAATGTTTGTATTACATCAGGCTGAGGGTGGTTTCCTGCCTGAGTGTCTGGATATAACACTTGTGTGAGGAAATGCCTATGTTAGGCATAAAACAAAGGCATGTTTTAATTGAGTTTTAACATCTACCTGAAAATCTAGATGCAATAAAAGATAATTGTGTGCCTTATAACTTTTGTTTAAAAAAAAGGCTGTGAACAATTGCTAAAATCATAAAATTGTGGAGTAGTTTCAGTTGGAAGGGACCTTCAAATGTCATCGAGTCCAATCCCACTACAATGATTAGGGACATCTTCGACTAGACCAGAGCCGTATCCAACATGATCTTGAATATTGTCAGGGATGGGGCACCCACCACTTCTCTGGGCAAGCTGTTCCAGTGTCTCACCACCTTGATGGCAAAAAATTTGTTCCTTATATCTAGTCTGAATTTATCCTCTCTTTGTTTAAAACTGTTACTCATTGTCCTAAAACAATACGCCCTACTAAAAAAGTCTGTCCCCATTTGTTTTATAAGCCCAGTTTAAGTACTGAAAGGCCACAGTAAGCGATCCCTGAATCCTTCTCTTCCCGAGGCTGAACAACCCCATCTCTCTTAGCCTTTCCTCATTGGAGAAATGTTCCATCCCTCTGCTCATTTTTGTGGCTTTCCTCTGAACATGCTGCACGAGGTCCACACCTTTCTTGAACTGAGGACCCCAGAGCCGGATGCAGCACTCCAGGTGGGGTCTCACCAGAGCAGATAGAGGCGGAGAACCACCTCCCTCACCCTGCTGGGCACGCTGTCATGCTTTGGCTTTCTGATCTGCAAGAACACATTGCTGGGTCGTGTCCAGTATTACATCCACCAGCAGCCCCAAGTCCTTCTCAGCAGGGCCGCTCTCAATATCTTTATCTTATAGCCTGTGTTGATAGCAGTGGTTGTCCTGACTCAGGTGCACTTGGCCTTGTTGAAGTTCAAATGGGCCCACTCCTCAAGCTTAAAATACCATGTATAAAGGCAGAATTAAAGTTGCACAACTAAATTTTACCTTGAGTTTTTATTCTTTGACATTTTATCAATATAGAATACTGACAGCTCTGTTAGGTCAGAAAATGTAACCTCCATTTTACAAATGGAAAACTAAAGATGAGCATAGGGTCAGTAATCTGTCTAAAATTAATATATTTACATGTGCTCTAACTCTTCCAAGTCCACCATGGGTGAATGAACTTCAAGATAATAATTCCTGTTTATTTTTCAAAAATGTTTCAGATATACTAGAGTGACAATTGTGACCAAAGTTTTTTTCTATACTAAAGGCAAACATGCTGCTCTCAAGATGTTATATCTTGTGGACATTGTGTCCAGGACTCTTTGAGAATCTGGTTTTGATGGACTGCTTTATCTGCTTCCATTGACAGTGCTCTCTATAAAGCGAAGTTCACAGCTGTGCTGCTGGAGTTTTGTGCAACAGAAACTCATTGACTTTGAACTCTTGTTCTTTCAGTTATGTCTGTTTCAGTGGGAAAAAGGGATAAACAAGGCTCTGAATCATTTTACACAATACATAGAAAACTTGAACATTTAATTTATACTCTCAACCATGAATGATAGGAAAAACAGCATTTTCTACATAAATACAGCTTCCATTAAAAATAAGCTATTCTCACTGCTATTGTTGCAGCAACATTTAAAATGGGAACTAAGTCAGAAGTTAACATTGCTATTAAAGACTTTTGGTGAGCTGGCAAGAATTTCTGTTGTTGCTAGAGAAAGTTAAGTGGAAGAAACAAAGCAGGCAGTGGAGCTAGTCTAACAGAAGAACAGTCAGAACAAGGCCAAGGACTAGCCAGCTGAAAGACACAGTACAGCATGTTGACCTGGAGCCAGGAGCTGTGATAAAGGTATTTCATATGCAGGACAAAGATGACTTTACAATTGGACATGGGAGAACAGGTGTTTGCTAGATGAGATTTCTTTCAAAATTCAGAGAACACCGTGATAAAGTTGTTTCAATGGCTGCAATCTTCAGTCATCTTTTGAACTCATCCTTGTTTATTGCAGCAATGTTCCAAAAAATATTTTTAGGAGCCCTGTATGCCAAGTACCTTTCTATCTAGAAGAACTGATAAGGTTGATCTTTATTTTCTCTAGACTTTTAAGTGTAGAATTTGTATTCTGATTATCTGCACTTCTCTGGTTAAAGATATCTCATTTGGCAGGAAAAAAAATAAGAAGGCAGTGAGAAAAGAGAGGCAGAAAGGGGGAATGTGATTCTGCAGCTTAACAATACTGACTTAGGAGAAAAAGGGGTTTAGTAAACATCAAATAGAAGAGAAAGGAAGACAGATCCAAAAAGGCTGTCAAACACTGCCCATTTCCCTCATCTCCTAAAGCATATACTTGAGATAAAATATATTATTTTTAACTTTCAGAGTAGTGTTCCATGTGGGACAACACAATTGAACCTTTTCCACAGGTCTTTGGTGGTGTCCTAGTTCAGCAGGTGGGACCAGTTATCACTGTGTGGGGGGTGATCAAAGCTATGTATTCTACCCCCTCTA
>JAWWEW010000041.1:8855551-8982796 GCA_035583185.1 Anabacerthia variegaticeps
ACTGCTGGGTTTTGGTGAGTGGAAAGCAGTTTTTCTCTTTGTGTCAGTATATTTATTGTAATATTTTTCATTAAATTTTAACTCTGACTTATAATCTCTCTTGTAGTGGGTTCATTTCTCCTGCTGGTTTACCTTCAAACCAGCACAGGTGGTCAATGTATGTCAGACATATAAACCAAGACCAGTTTGTTTTTGGGTTACCTAACCAGTGTGCTTTACTCTAAATTTTGGTTCTACAGTACACAAGTGGGACAACACTTTCCTTGTATGTATCTTTTGCTGTGATTTCTGTTCCTCAAGTCAAAGTCTATTTCTTCTTTATTTCTTAAAGAACACAATGAATCATCAGTATTAACTGGTGAATAAATAGATTTACCCTCTGGAGCAAGGCACAAAACTAAGAAACATTTTTAAAAAACCAGTCAGATACATGGACCCAATGGGATGCACTTGTTTACAGGAACATGATGGAACACGACATTCTGGAACAAACAAGACCAAAATATGAGGGACAAAAGGGTGTAGTCGGCATGAAATTACAAAGGGGAAATCGTGCCTGACCAGCCTGATCTCTTCTACAAGCAAACAACTAAGCCAGTGGAGGGGGATGTTTATCTCAATTTTAGTAAGGCTTTCATTCTGTCTCCTATAATATTATCATAGGCAAACTGGTAAAGTGGGATCCAGATAAATGGGCAGTAAGATGGATTGAAACCTGGCTGAAGTGCTGGATGAAGAGGGTTTTGACCAGAACATGAAGCTCAGCCAGTGATCAGTCACTACTGGAATACCCCAGAGGTTGATACTGTTCAAGTCATTAATGACCTGGAGTTGAACCTCAGGAAGATTAAAGACAATACAAAATTAAGAGGAGTGGCTGATACATAAGACCTTTGTGCTGCCACTCACATAAATCTCAACCAGCGAGAGAAATGAACGAAATGGAACTTTCTGAAATTCAACAAAAGGCAATGCCAAGTCCTGAACTTGGAAAGGAATAACCCCATGTGCCAGCAGAGGGAATCTACTGGCTACAAAGAAGATTTACAGAAAAGATTCTCGGGGGTCCCGGTATACACCAGGTTGACCATGAGCCAGCAATGCACATTCACAGCAAAGAAGGCCAATAGCCTTCTGGGATGCACCAAGCAGGTCAAGAGAGATGCTCCTTCCCCTATGCTTAGCACTGGTGAGACATTTGGGTGCAGGGTCCAGCTCAGGGCTCTGTAGCACACAAGAGACATGGACTGGAGCAAGTCCAGTGAAGAGCTATAATGATGAGGAACAACTCAGAGGACCTGACATATGAGGAGGGTGTGAGTGAGCTGCGGATTGTCAACTTGCGGAACAAAAGGCTTAGGAGGAATCTTTTCAGCACCTGATGAAAGGGTGCAAAAAAGATGGAGCCTGGTTATTTGCAGTGGTGCCTGGTGACAGGACAAGAGATGACCACTGAAACACAAAAAGCTCCATTTGGACACCAAGAAATACTTCAGCATGAGGGTAACTGAGCACTGGTGCAGGTTGCCTAGACAGGTTGTCTTTCTCCCTGAAGACAGTCAAAACCTGACTGGACACGGATGTGGGCAACTAGTCGGCCCTGATTGAGCAGGGGTTTGGACCAGGTGACCTCCTGAGCTCCCTTCCAATCTCTTCCACTCCGTGATTCTGTGAAAAACACAGCTGTTATAGACATTATAATGCAGAAATATTTAGAACCACAGCTTTAGTAGCTAGACATTTGTCTGGTCTATTATCTCTCTCACAGTGGTATGAGTAGCACCAGGATTCTGTTGGGCTTGGGCTCTTTTTTCCTGGATAACAGATCACTCCTCTTACATCTGTTGTTAACTGTTCCTGCTACTCTAGTGTCTGCTGTCATTTCCTCATACAGTAATAATTCTACTGTTGCAGCCGTGTTTTGTCTCAAATGTGGATAATAAATGACTCAGAACATTAATCTGCTTCATAATTTAATATTGCACTCTATTGCACTGGAATATCAGGTGAATAGTTTATACCACATAATGAAACAACAAAGATAATGAAGCAGTAAAAGTGTTATTTCAAGATGACATGTTTTTGCAAAGTGTATAAACATCAGACAGATACCAATAACCAAAGGTAATGAAATCCTGCAGGTACCCGGTAGGAGCCCTGACCAGTGCAGTAACACCGCAGCCCACAAAGGGGCACCCATATGCTGCGTTTAAATCCACAATATTCCAGTGCCTTCCCATGCGTATTTCCAGACACTTTAACTTCAGAAGTTCCCGGACAAGGCTTTCACCATCACACTACTCCCAAGCCTCAGTGAAATTCCAGCGTAAAAAAACCTCTACAGTCAATAGAGTTCATTTGAATATATATTTAATTGATCTCTCTTCATTTATCATCGTGACAACTATGATACAAGAGTAATTTAGGGATATTGCTTTTTTACAAAACTACCGACACGTTTTAGGCTAATGAAACTAAGGCCAACAACAACATTAAAAAACAGCCTCAGAGGAGAACTGCCAAATGCTTGTTTGGCCAGAATGTTCATCATAAAAATAACATTACACATGCTCAAATTCTTATCAGTCAAATGCCTCTTGAATTTGCTCCAGTTGCATTTGACTATGCTCTTCCCTTTTCTGTTAAAGTCCATCCAAACAGACATTACAATTTTGTCCCTTTCCATTGCTGGAAGCTCAGATATGACTCAGCTCTTCCAGCAACCCCCCTGCATTCCCACTTTGCCTGGTGCAGTGCACTGATTGTCTGTATGTCAGTTGTTTTTCCAATTAAGTCTATTTAGCACCTGTGACCCACTGGAGAAACAGAGAAGTGATGGGGCCAGCGCTGAGGCAGCCGTGATGTCAATGTTATTCTCAGCTGGTAGGAAACCTGAAATGGAAGGGAGTTTATAGCAGTTGTACAACACTAAAAAGATCTGCATAATTAATATATGGCTGTGATTTCTGCTCAGTACATTCGCCAGACCACTGCTTTAATTGACTAATGGTCTCTGAGAAACAGAGCTCTGCTTGCTGTATTGCTGAGAGGCAAAACCAGGAGAAATTAGACTAACTCAGCCAATGAAGGTGACTGTCTTACTGAGAAACAGCTGACCGGCTTGTGTACATGAGCATCCTGGTGAGCCTGTGTTCTAAGGGAGGACATTCTACATTTCTAAGCAACCTTAAAAACTTCTTCTTGTCTATAACTAACCTTTCACTACTGTGCCTTGTTAATTAAAGAGAAAAAGCATGTATGTAATGATTGAAAAGTGGTCATTAAGGCAATAGAATGGCACAAACTTCTATGGCTACAAATTCTGCCTGTCAATTTTAGCTCTCCCATTCTCTTCAGAACAATGTATAACACTGTATCTGCAATGACAGCATCTGATAATATGCATTTACAGAGATTTACATCAATTTACAAAGCTAGAAAACATGTCATGTTTCCAATAAAAATCACACATTACATTGAATGGCAACAGCTGCGGCTCAAGGAAAGTCACTGGAGAATGGTAGCCACATAGTAGTGAACTTTAAGAGATTTTATTTGGAATTCTGTGTTACAAACTATTATCTGAGAAACTGAGCAATTCTATTCCTTTGTTTTAAAAATAAAGTTGTGCAGTAAAGTGAGCAATCCATGATTCAGACTTCAGCTATAGATGACAAGTCCATTCATTGTCCTATTCTTTTGCAGACTGAAGTAACAAGAATAGCAATATTGTATGTGACCAGCAGCTTACAGGAAATGTGTTTGGAAATAGGGGGCTATTTGTTACCACCTGAACTTGTATTAATCTGTTTAGCATATGCTTGCTCAAAATCTTGCTGCAGGATGAGATATGAAGTGTCATGAGGCTCAGCTGTAGGATAATAGTATGCAGTCAAGCACATTTGTATCTTGGTATGTCTGGTAAAATAGAAAGATTTATTATGCCCTACCCATTTACTGCACATTGCAGATGCAGTTGTAATTGGCCAGGATGGTTAAGATTTGATTTAAGACAATGCTTCTATCAGCTTGGTTTTCACTAATAGGGAATAAGTGTTCCATACAGCATTATATCTTCCCATGTTATAGCCTGCCCTGGGTTAACTGTGTGCTGCAGTCTTATTTATTTCATCTATTCCTGCCTTTACATAATTTTCTGTGAGAGAATACAGATGCATGCATTTGATCACTCCCCATATATAAAAAAAGAGAAGAATGATATTTCTCAGAGGCTTACCCAAAATATCACTGTTTTCAAATCAATAATGATTGTCAAGAGAATTGCAGATTCCATTTTGACTCACTAGGACATTTGATGGATTACAGTGATCAAAGCTAAATAGCCTTTGGCATAGGACTAAGGGCTTTTTTTGTTGTTGTGGGTTTTTTTGTTGTTTTTTTTTTTTTTTAATAATTGTTATAGTGTAATGCAGGAAAATCAAAGAATTAGAAGACAAATGAACATTAGTGAAGTGAGTAATTACAAGTATGGTTTATGGCCAACAGTGGTTAAATGGCTTCATTTTTATTAGAAATATGGTTTATGGCCTATAGTAGTTAAATGACTTCATTTTAAAATATATATGATGAATCGTAGCAGAATGGAGTGTAATGAAGGTAACAAATGCCTAATTCTCTTATGGAAATGTACAATGCCAGTTTCAGGCAGAATCCTAATGACATAATTGTGCATGAGGATTTTGGCTTGTTTGTTTTTCTGAAGTCAGACCCTTGAACAGTTTTAGATTACATTCTCAATAGCTCTTGCTTTTTTTTTCCTCAGAGACAGGATGGCACAGAAAGAACTATATGAAGTCTTCCACCTCTAATACTTTATGTCAGTGATTTGGATTGTCCCCAGGTTGGTAGCAGTCGTATATTAGTAACATTATTGAGTGGCTTTCTCAGTAGATTTCTCAGTTCACTTTTCTCATGGACTATAGTGCGTAGGACAGAACTAACAACAGGACTGGCATCTTCACTGGAAGCATGGAAAATACTGGAAGCTGATGACTGAGGTATGCTGGTGGGGCCAGACAGCATTAAACTCGATAACTACAACAGCTGGTAACAGCCTCCTAACACTCTGCTATGTAGAGCAGTAGGATGCTGCAGTTCTAATCTACTGCTATATTTTTCAACTGTGGGAACACAATTGAATCAGACGAGTTAGACACTGGAATTTACAGTCCATTCCTACCTCCTCTCATCAAAGAATCTAATGGGTTGTAACTATATCCACCTCCACACTGCTGTAGGAGCTCTAATTTGTTCTCCCATTAGTTGTCACTAGTGGCTAGAAACTACGATCAGAAAACTAAGTCGAAAAGTATAAAATTCTTGTCTTTGATGTCAGTTTCTCATTTGATTTGTGACAAGCCAAATAGTCTCATATTCCTTGTGCATGACAATGACCCACCATGGTGTGTTTTGGCTTCCACAATCCCTATTGACTCAAATATCTAGATTTCCTTAACACAGGGAGTAGAGCATATGACTGAGGACAGCATAGAAGTGCTCCCAGGTCCCCCAGTTTAGACCTAGACACAGAGAAGGAGAGAAGAACACTTTCCTATTACCCTGTTGTAAAGTTTCTGAGATGCATACTTTGGAAGTGGACTCCATTTGCTACATTAAAAATTAGATCAGAGTTCTAGGAGGAGGTGCCACACTCTCTCTCTCTAGCAGTAAAGAGTTGATGCAGCAGCCTGAGCAGCACAGAAAACATCTCTGTAAAAGAAGAGACATTTGTCCCTCTTGCTGTCCTAAGGGAGAAGGGAATGCACAAGTTATTCCAAAAAATTAATATGTAATAGCCTAAGAATTGGAAATTTTGGAGAAAAAACGGAATTATCCTTGACATTCTGGTTGTTTTTCCCATCGTTGTAACATCTAAGTGCTTTCCTTGACCACCCTTCATCAAGGTACTTGTTGCTGTGATGTTACAGGCTTTAAAAAGAGTTTGTTTATTCTTCCAATTTTTTCTCTTTCAGCAAAGTTCAAAAAGTAAAAAGGGTCCACAGAGCTGCGAGTGAGTTAAATATTGAGCCTTGCATAGCACTAAGAAAAGGCTGCATTTAATGTTACTGATTTTCAGGCACTGATGCTTTTGGAAAATTATCCCTGGTTAAAAAGTTTCTTGCAATTCCGATTTTTGTTTCTCTCATAGAAAGTAAATTTTCAAAGTTGTTCTGCTGTTGGGGAAAAGTATCAAGGCTACTGCGTGTTGGAGGGTAAAAGGGGTCCAGAGGGAGATCTAGAGAAAAAATCATACCAGTCAAAGTCAATGCAAAACAATACATTTCTTTTAATGTGTTTACCAAGAATCATTGTTCTATCATTTTTTTTAAGTCCTTTTCTGTGAAATATGCTTCACAAGGGACTGTTGGAGTGTACACAACAAAATAGACAAATGCAATGCTAAGGCAGATTGTTTAGAAAGAAATTAATAACAAATGTTAAAGAACCACAATATGATACTCTGGGGAATGTTTCAAGGGAACAAATGGCTTGTGCAATTCAAGGTATGCAACACTGGCCTGAACAGAGCATCAAACAGCAGCTAAGATAACCATATGTTTTTAATTGCAAGATTATTCCTTTAAGCCTGTGCCAGTTTCCTTTGTTACATGATGAACCAAACCACTCCAATCAATGGACTTGAGTGACTGAGCTTGACATTTAAACTAGACCTGAAAATTTGGCTATTTTCTGTTACCTCCTTTAACTTGCAGGTTAGAAATGCCCATTTGTCATCCAGATATGAAATTATTCTGTAAATTATTAGGCATTCTGTGGGGTAATAAGTAAGATTGGAATAAATTGTTAGTCTGTGAATTAGTTGTGTCCAAAGAAAATTCAGTTGCCTGTCTTTTAACACAAAATGGATGGAATTATTTTTTTTTAAAATATAAATAGCTTGAAGTTGTTTAAATTGTAGTTTCTGGTGTCAAAAGGAAAGGTATTTTTCACATTCAACTCTCAGGTTTTGCACACAGCTGCCAGTGAGGCTACAATTGTTCCCAACTACAGAAGTAATTGTTTCTTAGCTTCCTCTTTATATTCATACATGTGTTGCTGAACAGTCATTGAACAGACTGTTGTTATTTTCAGAACTATAACAATTGGAGGCCTGTATTGATTTTTCAAGAATTCTTCTGGGTCTCAAGTTTTTTTATACAACTTCTCAAGTTTTAATACGTAAATTTAATCTAATATATTCTGAATCTCAGTTTCCAAGCAGCAAGAAATGTAAGTGAAGATTATTTTTGCAGGCCAAATTTAGAAAACTAGATCCTGAGCAAATGTATACAATGCATACAAGTGACTGAAATAAAGTTATTGAAATTGCAGTACTTAAGGTAGAATTTAAAAAACAAACCAAAATTCCGAATATCTAGAGTTTGCATGCTTTACATTAGAAAATAAAGCAGGTCTAGGTCTGGAACAAAAATAGGAGTCTCTGTTTTAAATTCAAAATTTGAAATTTATGTTCAAAATTTCAAATCAAGTAGTTACTGCACCTGTCTACTGTGGTGCTGGGACAGAATCTATGGATGGCTCTTTTCTCCCATAACTTAATGGTGGCTCATTTTGATTCATCCATCACACCCCAAAAAATGATTTATTGTCCCTCACTCTGTGGGTGATATATTGCTATTTCATCAAGCTTTTGATGCAGCCCATCATTCAACATGTTCCAGGAAGCAGAAGCTTCAGTACATATACAAGCATTGTTTATAGGGGTTCTGCATCATATTTGATGTTGTGGGTGTATTGGTAACTCTGTTATCTAAGAGGCATTCATCTTTTCCTTTCCTTTCCTCTTCTCTGTTCATCAAAAAGTTAAAAATAGGATTGGATTTGATGCAGAACATTAATTCGAGGGAACTGATGTGAAGACCACAAAGAAAACCTGTCATCTCCCACCTGCAGCTTCGTCAAATGTGGGGTGGTCTAATTTACCAAGTTTCCAAGAGATGTCAGGCACAGCTGCTACTCATTTACAGCTTATAAAGGGATTTTAATCAAACCTATGGGGACTCTCAGGGCTTGCACCAATGGCAGGAATAGGCCAAACTCACTGAGTCCTTATTTATTAGTGTTAGGTTAAAAGGTTTTTGAAAAATAATATCTGGCTGCTGTTGCTGGAAAGGTTGGTAGGATTAGATATAAGTACAGTAAGGGCTGTACAATAAATATTTGTTCTTGAAGAAAAGTCAACAAAGATGTATCTTCTGAAAGATAAATTCTGCAACGGTAAATGTCAAATATTGGGGCAATGCTAAGAAAGAGATTTAATATCTGATGTCTGCAGGAGGGGAGCCAGGTAATGAAAGCATTGGCATTGCGCACAGGAATATTCTTCACAGAGTAATTTAAGAGGGATGGAAAATATGAAAAATGTTGATACAAAGAAAATTAAGAATCTGAAAGAACTGCAACTTTGTTCAGCAATATAAAGTTTCTAATGAACTTTAATAGCAAAGAGTGTCTCTGAGATGGGCCTGAAAGCTGAATGACAAGCAATAGCTCCCATGTAAAAATTTAGTCTTCTTTTCCCTTGGAAAATGTCAACACAAATCTCTGTCTCTAATTTTATGTCTTTCCTCCTGTTAATACTTCTAATTTCAATCGAAATTATTGGCTTGCAAGCTAAATGACTGTTAAAACTAGAAAGATCAGACTTCGCTTATCTAACAAAAACAGTGAGAAACTTTGAGAAGATAAATTCCCACAAAGGTACAGCTCTTACTCTCAAGGGAACTGCCAAAGCTTACATGTGGAGGACATATAGAGTGACATGTCAGCATCTCACAACTCAGCAATTGGCTGTAGGCAAAAATGGCGATGTGAGGCTGAGGGCAAGCAGAACTGTGAAGGCAAAAGCTGAAGTGTAAAGTCTTGCATGAGCTGCAGGTTTAAAAATTAAAAAAAAAAAAAAAAAGAAAGAGAAACTTGTCTAAGTCAGCCATGATCTCATTACGATTGAGCTAATAGTCAGATTAGGGCACCATCATTATCCAAAAAAGAGCCATGATATATTTTGCTGGCTGCTTGTAAGTAGGTAATGGATTATTTCCATGGGTGACTGCAGTGGTCAAGGGATCACAGGCTAATCATAACAGGATAATTGTGTGCCAACAAAACACTAATGAGCAGCTCATCTCATAATCAGGAGTCCAACTTGCAGCAGTCATGGAAAGGGCTCTGCACAACAGCACACACAGGTGGGACACATCCAAGTCTGACACAGCAGGTTATTTGCCTCAATACATGAATTGAACAGACAACATTGATAAAACTGAACCATGAGTGAGTGCTAGACACATGGAGGAAATCATTGGCCAATTTGGAAACACCCAATATTGGTTTTGTGTAGTCTGCCAGTGGTGGCAGGTAGTCAGTCAGTAGGTATCTGGTTAAATGTATGCAGGAAAGGGGACATGATTCCACAACTTTGATCTTGAGCTGCTGCTGCTGCATCATTTAAAACCCACTTTGTACTGTTTGGTCACTATTGTTTTGCTACCTCCTCTTTACTAGTGCACTTAATAATTACAGAATGTAAGTGATTAATCAAGGATTCAAATTTTTCAGAAAACCTTGACCCTGATTTTGTGGGGTAAACAAATTTTGGAGGAGTGAAAATATGGATACAATATTTAATTGGGATGCTAAGAGAGGCAAGAATGCAAAAGTGAAAGACCACAGAAAGCTGAAGACCAGGAAAAAGACATGAACTTTTCCACAGTATCATGGTACTTGCAGACTGAGCACTTTTTCCAGGTCACCCTCAGAACATAGATAGTTACATTTCCTAAAATACAAGTATGAATAAAACATTAAAACAGCTTCACAGCCATTTTTTTTTAATCTTTTCCCTTTTGGTGAAATTGTTCTCATCACTGAGTTGAGGAAGTCCAGTCCTTCCTGTGCTGTATTTCAGTCATCATAACTGCTGACATTACCCTGGCTTAACCCCAAGACTGCCCTGTGCACGTGCTGCAATATCAGCTGACAGTCTGGCCTTCTCTGCTAGATTTCAAGAGTTTTTTCTTTAGTCTATATTTAAAGACTATGTCCTGCTTTTTTCTTTTTCTTTTCCCCTACAGATTTCTTCCCAAGCACCGTCAACATCTGCTTTACTTACTTGCTCTTCCACTTTCAGCACTGGACCTCCCCAGACTCTTATGCAAAGACTCCATTCCTCAAGTGTAGCTCAAAACAACACTGTATTCTTATAAACAGACATCCAGTTAGTCATCTGTTTTCTGGCATATGAGCAGGAGAGCTGGGGAAAAAAGTGAACTTAAGACCTGGAATCTGTACATTGCAAAGGCCCAGTTCATCCTCCAGTGTTTTATACCTAAAGTGGAAAGACTTGATAAATATAACACTTAACTTCTGGATGAGAATGCAGACTCTTGCCCTCACAATTCTGGAAGGAAGGGTTTATTTTTTCTTTGAGAGTAAAACATTCTAGAAACTTCATTGTCTGAAAATTGATATCAAGGAAACTTAGCAGTAACAAAACTGTCCTACAGAGTTTCTCAACACTGCACAATCTGCAAACAGATTTTAACTTTTTGAATCTAATACATTTAAAAAGAACGTGGGAAGGATAGCTCCATGCCTTAGACCTTCCAATATCACTTACAGTTGGGTTCCTCTCTGGAAGGTGAGGTTATGGGGTGTAAAGTAGAGTTGCTTATCCTACATTCTGATAGGGATCAGTCCTATTTCCATAGATCCTGGCACTGGAGAAAGATGAGTCTTTCTTGTTATTCTGTTCTTGTTTCATTTACAGTAGAGAATCAAAGCTGCTCCTTTAAACACTAAATATTTTTATTTGAATCATGTCTGCCTGTGGACTTTTCTGAGTGCTGTCTGAGCTGACATAAGAGCTTCAGATTGATGCTCTGCTCACCACTGAGCTGAAACAATCTGTTCTCTCAAAGTCAGATAGCATCATTATTTACCTTTTAGAGTCTCTGTCCAGGGCTAAATATATCCAACCAGCCAGGCCACTGTAAAGACTAAGCCTGGAAAAAAATGTTAAAGCTGTTCAGGTAGTGAAAACTTTGTGCAATATGCTCCAATAAATGGATTAAATGAAAGGCAGGCAATTTTTTTCTAAACCTGTTCTCACAGCAAACAGGAAAATGTAACAGATTAGGCCGAGTACCGACTGTTCTCTTTGTCCATACTGTGGTCAGGTTTCCATATTTCATTTGTGGTCAATGCAGTGATTTTATGAGTCCCTTAGACATGTTTTGACAAAATATAGTTGGCAGGATTAACTTCTCTGAAATATCCATTGCTTCTAATCATACCTAATGGCATTTAAATGTGTGTAACATTATATTAACAGTAAAACTGTCACTAAGCAGCATGACTTTTTGGTTTGTGTTTTTGGTTTGGGGTTTTGTTTTTGTTTTTTTTTTTTTCATGGTGCAGAGACATTCTGCACATACTTTAAGCCCTGGAACTGCCAATTGGGTGCCACTAGAGAAAGTCAACACAATTAATATTTTGCTCTACTTTTGGACTGGATCAGGATATTGAGGGTCCTTTTGCTGCCTAGAGAGCAGGCCTGAGGCCCCATGCTCTAGCCCTGTCTTGCTGCATCATATTAATGTACCTGTGTCACCCACATCTGCTGCATCTATGTTTTCCCACCCCTCAGATACGTCAATGTTTATCTCCTTTGCAGGAACGTTGTGCAGAAGCACCTCTTGTGGTTTACTCCCAGATGTTAATTCAGCCCCACACAGGCACTCACTCACTGCTCCCCCTTGAGTGGGATGGAGGAGAGAATTGGTAGGTTGAGGTAAAGACAGGTTAATGGTACAGAAAAGGAAGAAAACAACAACAATGATACTAAAAATACACAAAATAGGTGAGGCACAATGCCATTGCTCACCACTTAAAAACTGGTGCCCAGCCAGTTTCCAAGCAGTGGTCCCTGGACAGCTTTCTCCCCAGATTACATACTGAGGATGACACCATATGGTATGGAATATCCCCCTGTCCTGCTGGGGTCAGCTACTCTGGCTGTTTCAACCCCCAAAACTTCTTGTGCCCCTCCAGCCTATTTCCTGGCAGGACATGAGAAGCTGAAATGTTCTTGACTTAGTATAAACACTACTTAGCAACAACCAAAAACATCCCTGTTACCAACATTATTCTTCATACGGCATTAAAAAAACCAGACTGTACTACCTCCTAGGAAGAAAATTAACTCTATCCCAGCTGAAATCAGGACAGTATTTCTAAGTCACAGAAAAAATATTCTCTTTCAAACCATTATTCTTCTCTAAAATTCTTTTACTCGTAAGCAAGGAAGGTGTCTTCTTAAGTTTCTCGGTCTCCTCTCCCAGTTCTTTACCATTCCCTCTATGAATATGCATCATGCACACACATTAAAGAGCTCATGTGTAGACAAGAACAACCCTATCATTTTTCAGTGTTAAAATCTGACTGTGTGTATATGAGGGGATCACAGAGTAGCTCATGTTGGAAGGGACCACTGGAGGTTCCCTAGTCCAGTCCCTGTCCAAGGGTGCTGAGCACATCCTGAGCCCTGGATTAGGTCAGGCCTGAGGAAGTGGCTCAGGCCAGGGAAGAGCCACCTTGCTGAGGGCAACGTGTCCCCTGGAGTTATGGGGAGCAGCCCCTGGCAGTGGGTGAGGAGGTCAGGCCAGGACTCATCCCAACACAGGAAGCTGCTCTGAGTTGAAGCTCTTGCCTTTGGCCCCCACTTGAGCTACACCCCCTGCTGCATTGCTGCTGTGTTTGTGACCGAAAACAGCCTGTGCATCTGTGCCCTTGCCCACACACTGACCCCCCAGCCCAGCTCATCCCATCCACATTCCCAGGGAGGTGCCTACCAGCTGGGGCTGGGGCTGCCCTGACCACCCCTCTGCCTGCCCTGCTCCTGCCTGGAGGAATGTCCCAGGCTGCCGGCTCCTGCCCTGAGTCCAAGTGAGCTCCTTTCTCTCCCAGCCCCTCAAAGCTAGCCCAGCTATGAGATCAGTCATGGTTTCTCAGAGCTTTGTCTACTGAGGTCTTGAAAACCTTCAAGGATGGAGACTGCACAACTGCTCTGTACAGCCTGTGTCACTGCTTGAATGTCTTTGCAGAGAAAGAGTTTCTAAAGACCTCTTGTTTCCAAGTGTCTGTTACAAAGAGTGGCTCCAGCTTCCTGCCAAGCTCCTTGCAGGAATAGGAGGGCCAAAGTGGTCTCTTCCCTGGGCTGAACAACTCCTGGCCCTCAGTATCTCCTCACAGGACAGATGCTCCAATCATTTCTTTGTTCCCTTGCTGAACTCATTCCAATTTGTTAGTGTCTTTCTTGATTTGGGGATCCCAAACTGGATGCAGTATCCAGACGGAGTCTAACAAGCGGAGAATAATCACTCTCCTTGTTCTGCTGCCATGCTCCTGTTCACACAGAACAAGGTGCTCTTGGACTTTTCTACTGTCCACAAATGTCTCATGTGGTGCTGCTCCCATTCAGAGGTCTTTAGGTCAGACTTTCTGAGATCTACCTTGCTCTTGTTCAGAATGTCGAAACTCATTGTTCAATGGTTAATGCACAGATCTTGTAAAACTTGAGTTTATGAGTTTATATGCACAGGCATATATAAATAATTATCTGAAGACCTGAGGAAGGATTTTGGTGACAAAGGATCATGGAAAGAACTTGTGAAATCTGCCAAAATTCCACAGAGAGGGAGGCTAGAAATAGTAATTTAAAAATTTGGTAAAACCCCCCAAAACCCAAAAACTTCTCACAATCCTGTTATCTTTTAATATTTACTGGGAAAAGAAAAGCTTTATCAAACCTAAAGCATTTACTCTGTATTGCTAGTCGAAAAATATCTCTCACCCAATAAGGAGTCTGTGCTGGTGTTTAACAGAAGAACCTCTAAGCATTCATTGCCTAACCCAGCTCTTATTGAAGTCCCTGAGGAAATTCCTATTAGTGAGCAGGATCATTCATATTTCTCTTTTTAACAGATTAGTGAGTGTTTACACTAAGGCCCTGTAGGCACCAATTAATCTGTATTCATATAGCAAATGTAGAGCTTAAAAATCCCTGACACCCTTCTATTGGTAATTCAGAAATTTGCTTTGGCAAGCAACAGCACTGAGAGCATCCATGTCTTTTCAGATATTAAATTTCCAGCATATATTTGTTGAAATGTTGTTTTTAACTCATATGATTCTAAATATGCCCCAAATAGAAACCAAATACAGTGTAGCTTTGAGATTGTACACAGAAATCTCAGAGCTGCTGGTCACAGAGCTGCTCACAGCTTTGCTGAGAACCCTCAGAAGGGAATTTCACAAGTGTGTTCAACTTCACAGTTACACTTTCAGATCATGTGGGCAGAAGGCAAACAGTCAAGAATTACATGAGCTACTTCTCAGGAAACGTTGAGCAGCAGCAGAGGCAGACAAAGAAGAAAATCATAAAATAAAAATGGTCAAAACTCAATTGCTTCACCTACATGCCTTTGGACTTTCATAGTTACATGCCCACCCATACAGTTGCATGCCTTCAGAATGCCCTCTCCACATAGGGGAATACATCAGCATGATGGGAACTTTGTGTTTTGTACACTCCAGAGGATGTATCCTGTTTTTTCAATAGGTCCAGTCTCCAAGTCACTGTCTGCACAATATATGGTTTTGGTCTTGAAATTAGGCCAGGGGCTGTCATTAGGGCAGTGCAGAAGAAAGTGGTGCACCTCTGCAGCCTGGAGGTTTGAAGGGAAAATAGACTGTTGGAAATCATCCCTTGTTTTCTCAAGGGCCTCAAGAACAGGAAAAAGGCAGAAATCTTCCTTTCACCCAGCACCTAAAAAAAGATGGAAAATGGTTTTTATACATATAAATATATTAAAAAAAAAAAATGTTGAGGAGCTGTCTTCCAAGAAACTGCAAATTTAAATTATCATTTAGATGAGGGGTGGGGGGGACGTGGGGTGGAGGGGGAAGAAGAAGGAGAAAAAACCTTATCAGTATTTTCTATTCCTGCCTTTTATCTGTGCTTAGTAAATCTAATCCTGCTGCCTGATCTTCAAGTACGTTATTGAACTGACAACTACTTTGTGTATAGTGTGTCTTTCCCTGTTTCTTTCTGTTTAATATAGATTTTCAAAGCAAATGCAAATGTTACAGCAATAGAGAGTATTCTTTTTAATTACTGCTAACCTTAGACTGCCTGTGCAGATTTATCTGGTGGAAGACAGAGCTCTGGTGAAGAGCGTGGTGGCTCATCACTTGAGCCTTAATGATACAGGTAAGTGGGGAATGAAAAATTACGTAGGGATAGAGAAAGCCTTCTCAAATGAGAGTCGAAAAGAATGAGAAGTAGTAGCATTATGGTGAAAGCACTGCCATGGGAGAGGACAGTATGAGAGCATGGTTTATTTAGCATAGGAAAGAAAAAGCTGAGAGCAGTTTTGATTGTTTCCTAAAAATACACAGGGAGAGTGAGGGAAGTGAGAAAACTGAGAATAAATATCAAGAGAGAAGAGCTTCACATTCTAACTGATTCCAAGACAGGGATAAACATATACACTGTCGAAGAATAAATTCAGAGTGAAATTTCTTAAAATTATAATAGCAAAGTCCTGAAACCACAGAATGGATGAAAAAAATTCTTCAGTATTAATAAGATAGAGCTTGTGGTTGATCTGATTGACCAAAAAAAAAAAAAGGACTTATATAAACCAGAGCAAAAATTAGGGTCAAAATTAGGCATACAAAATTACTAAATAAATTTGTCATTTTAGGTCTCAGTGAAATGTGAATGAAACTTAAATGAAAACTTACCACATATTTACTGTAAATTCCCACCATAACTGTCCCATGAGTAAAAAAGATCTATTTCTGGACATACCTGGAACACTAAATTGGAAAAAAAAAAAAAATTTGAAAAGTCCATTTATGTGTTATAATTTTTTCTACATTAGTATGCTGGAGTTGGGTCATGGTTAATAAAGCAGGAGCCACAGAATTCTTGAGGAGCCATTTTGAGTATGAAGATATTTTTAAACAAAAAGTAAAACTTTGGGCTACCTAAGGAATCCAGAAGGTCAAACCATGCAAACCATGTTGGAAGGTCTGTTTTAAGTCACCTGGTCACTTCCAAGTTCCTTATAAATATTTGATATTTTTATGACTGCACAGGATCAGACTGGGATGGAATTAACTTTCTCCACAGCAGCCCTCACAAAGCTGTGCTCTGTACATGTACCTAGAAGGATGTTGGTAATACACCAGTGTTATGCCTGTAATGAGTCACAAATAAAAATCATGATAGATCACCTGAAAGTAATCTGTATTTTTCATATATATCTGCTATCTCTATTTTTGTTGAATTGTGTCATACAGTGACAATGTCCCTTGCAGCAGGCAGAGCAGGAACTACTGCAGCCTCCTTCATCAGGACTAGAAGTGACTAGGCCACTCAGCTCAGGGATTTGGGATTCAGCTCAATATCCTCGTTATGCTGGTGTCTTACATTTGAATTTCCTGTGCTTTAAGCAGGGGGTCTTTGACATGAATATTCATTGAGCCAGATGGAGTGTGTATAACCTTAAGGTAATGATTAGAACACCACGGTGTCAAGGGACAAGCCTATTTTCAAACCAGTGCTATTGCCTAAGACCATGATTGTCTACAATAAGTAGAAATTCCCACAAACATTCTTTTTCATACACCCTAATAAGACAGTGCAGTGGCTCACACTCATCAACACACATGTGCTTAGCCTAGAGAAAATGTGAAGTGTTTGTAAATAAATAGAGAGTTTACATTTTCCCTTACCTCCTAACTGTAAATACCTTGCATCTACAGCAGAATAGAAGCAAAGAGGAAGGAGAAGCATTGCATCAGGAGGGTGTATATCATGGGTCAGAAAATATCATGCCATTTGTTCAAGCATTCAGGTCACTTGTGTTACCAGAGTAACTTACCCTGGTTAGCACAAAAGTACAGGGAAAGTTCTCTGGACCTGCTAGAACTTCTGGGAAACACCTATAACTATTTTAGAATCCAGATGTTATGAATTGTTTATGTCTCTGTAGAAATAGAATGATCCCTTAAAAAACTTAAAGTAGGTATTGATATATTTCATCCATATTAAAATGTATGTAATCTAAAATACTTAATCATTGGTATAAAAGGTGGTAGGTAGCTCTCATTTCATGCCACAGTCTTTGGTTGAAGTTGTCAGGCACTCTCATGAGATGTTTTGGCTGGCACAAACCTTTTCAACCAGTACGTGATAATTATTAGGATTTCTCACATAAGTGGAATTAAAAAACTGCACTTGGTTTGAGCTTCAGGAGCCTCAGGCATTGTCTTTCATTTGCCAGCTTCTAGCTATTATGTATTAGAAATATATGAAGGGGTCTGGGAGACAAGTGTACTTGGATATATTTCACTCAAGTCTAATGCATCTTTACAGAGGTCACTGAAGTTGGAAGAAGTCAAAAAATATGGAGTGGTAATGAATTTTGTAGCAGACCATGCATACTGACAACCCTATTTCCCATTGTACTATTAATCATATATTAAGGTAGGAAGGGCTCTTCTCCAATAGGCACTGCTTCAACTACACTCTCATAAATGAAGAAAATAGATCACAGCCAAGATGATATACATGATCCCTATTGCTTAATATTGCTCCCATGAACAACCAAAAGAGTCCCTAGGAATTCCTCAATTATCTCGTTTTTCCAAGAAGGAATTTCTAGTCCTAGTTAATTATGTATGGGAAGAATGCACTTGCCACACCACATTGCCTCAGCGTGTTATTTTCACAGCCTCCAAGAGAAAGTTCCACAGGCAAAGGGTTACAAAAAAGGAGAGAGATCCTAACTATGCCTTTCCACTGTAGTTTAAGTTACATGAAGGGAGAAACGTTTGAACGGACATCAGTGTCACAGGTGCCAGTTGTCTGATTTATTCCTTCTCAGAGGAATGTACTGGCATCTGTGTGCATAGTGACACCTTGCCAGCTGGCCAGGAGGCTGTCCTCTCAGCTGTCCTCCCCGACAGATGAATTGCACAGTGTGCATAGCTGCCTGCCAAAGGACAGACTTTCCAGGAGAAGGAGAGGGGGAAAGCAAGTCACATCTTTCTGACAGTAGTTTTTACTTGAAATTTGTTTACAGAATTAAGTTTATTGAACAAGCTTATCGCCAAAGCCATTTTTCTGACACTGCAGTAAGTTACTTGGATTGCACATCATTAACCACAGCAATTCATACACGAATTTACATTCTCCCTGAGGTTGCTGAATGGCGTATATTTTTCTCAGTGTGGCCTTAACGCTGTATGGGCAATATGGTCTTACTTAATCTCCTTTTTTTTACAATCCTAGATCACTCAGCCAAAATAAATACCCCTGCCTTTAGGAAACTAAATTAAATAGCTATGTTTTAAAGCCTAGCTTTTTAATGCTTTAAATGGTCTGAGCACTCAAAACTCTAACTGATAGTCATCCACTTGTGAAAGTGTGCAATGAGACCTCAGCTGGCTTTAGGGGAGAGAGACTTGTTAAAACCACCACAGCTCACAAGTCGGTACCAGCCAGTGAGCTGGCAATGCTGGTGTACTGATTTTAACAGTTTCTATAAAATAAACCCAAATGGGTCTCTTCACTCCATGGCAGTTTGAGAACCCTATGCAATTTAACCATAAAGTGAGAATGAGTATTCTTAATTTGATTGCAGAGTGAAAAGGCATGTTTCAGGGTGTAAGTAAAAGAATAAGAATAATATTTGGCTGAGGTTGAATCAAGCTGAACCACTAAAAAAGGGTAAATACTGGGTGAAACTATTGCACGAGGCTTGTAAGACTCACAAGTTAGAATATAACAATGGCATTCTGATACTGTGAGCAGTGGTGATGCTTTAAAAGAGCCTGGGAAGTGTTAATATAACTGCATTTATTCATCTCTAGAAAATGCACCTCTTCTTCACAAATGAATTAACAGTGATTTTTTTTTTTTTATATTTATAGTTGCATTAATTACCTGCTCAGATTAGCAGTTCATTGTGCCCACAGAACCTATATAGTTTGGCATAGAACCTTTTACAATGCTGATCACATTGTCTGAATAGAAGAAAAAAATACCTATGCTTTTTTAATGATAGACATGTCTGCAAATGTGAATGCTCATTGTTCATTCTCTTTACACCTCATGCCCTTTAACTCACATATTTAATATATTTCAGCTGAGTGAATTAAAAGGAAGATTAAAGACAGCGAATGGTTGTTTCTGGCTCATCTGGGTTTATCTGGTGCATTTTAAGTAATGTAACTGGTTTCTCCAGGGAGAGAGAAGTTTATTTTCCAACCTTTCTAAAGCACGACTTCATACAGGTGATAGCAATAAAATCATAAAATCATAGAATAGTTTGGGTTGGGAGGGACCTTTAAAGGTCATCTAGTTCAACACCCCCTGCAACGAGGAGGGACATCTTTAACTACATCTGCTATTTAGGCATAAAACTAGTACAATGATTGGACTGTGTTTCAAGCTCTGTAGCATACTCTAAGCCTTAAGTCCTATCCTAGGAAATTCAAACCTTCTCTTTCTATGGTGGAGTAGCAAAGGAGTTGCTGGATTTTGTCTGTGTCTATGGTAAGATGTCTATGTCTGATGTCTATGTCTTAAGCAAAAGAGGAGATGAAGCTGTATATATTACTGCCATACCTGCATCACTGAAGAGGAAGCAGTCCCAAACATGTGGTATGACTTAGCACATCTAAATGAGATCTTAATTCTGCAGCCATAGTGGTATAACTTTTGGTCCAAGGTTCATTCCTACTGATTCTTTCCTGAGAATACTAGTTCTATTGAAAACACCAGCTCGATATCTAAGCCAAATCAATGGCCTGAGTTAGTGCATTTTCAGTTCAAAATCATGTGGTTTAGCTTGAGTCACCACCAAGAGATGTTTTCAAATATGTGAGTGGACTTCTCATTGAGGATGAGCAATATTCACAGTAACATGTAAATATGGATTTGCTTTGCAAATTCAAGTGAACAGCTGAAGCACTACTGTCTTAAATCATCGCAACTAGACATGCAAGGCCACACTGTTCATGCCCAGAGCTCAGGTTCCCATTATTCATCCAGCTATTTTTCACCACTATTAGAACTAGACTGTGTTCATTCTGATTGAAATTGTAGGGGCTACTCAAAAAAGCAACCTCTTCTATACATGTAAGTGTTTGTGGCTGCTGAATTTTCAAAACTGTGTTTTCTCACTTTAATTAAAAATATAAATCTGTTACATTCCACAGATGGACACTGGCAATGAAGCATGAGCTTCTGTCATTTTCCTCCTCACGTAAAATATTGATGTCAGACTCTGTGATGCAGAGTAGCAAAACACTGAGTGCAGAAGCCATCCAAATCTCATTTGGATTCCCAAAGGAATTTGACCCATCCTAGTGAGCACACTTTAGACTGATTATGTAGCTGTCAATTACATTGCTTTTCTGTGCACTGAGATTACTCGGACTGTATTCTTTATCACAACCAAAATAAACCCACTGCAGTGGATTGTTTTCCCCCTCCTAAACAAATGCATACTCAACATGCATAAGTAAGCCTAATCACTGAATCTTTTTGCTCAGATTTGTCAGTGACATACCCAGTAAATGCCCAAAATTCGAAGCTGACAACAAAGGTACAGCTATAATTCGGCTTTGTGAGGTGAGGATTTTGACACTGTATAAACTTGGCTTTATGAATTATGAGATGAAATAGTCATTATGTATATATTATAGGATTGCATGACATTAACAGCCTTGGTCTCCATGACAATACCAGCAGAAGATGTTTGATAAAAAAATGGCTATGAAGAATACGATTTAAATAACTACCATGACGTTTTGCATCTTTTTTTTATTTCGCAAAAGTTTTTAATATGTTCAAAGTAACCACACTATTGTTGTTCTTTACCTAATTAGACAGACAGTATTGTCAGAGAGACATCAACATTTTGGTACCTGTATGTAAAAGCCAAGGTTAATTAAACACTCCTGGGTGATGGGTCATGTACAACCAAATGCATTTAGTGTATCCTGGACTCAGTTTACAAAACATTGGCACTCTAAAATGCAATGCCTCTAGTCATAAGCAAATGACTACATACTACCCTTAAAGTTTTTGGGTTTCTCTTTTGATTGCAAAGACAGCTTCAGGTGACCAGACAGAAACACATGGATACTTTGACAGTAGGTGACAGGAATGTTAGCCATGCAGGCAGGCTCAAGATTGGCTGGGCACCCCCCTCTGGAAGCTGTACAATTGTATTTTCATAATGTTTGTCATATCACTAATAAGGTGTATCTTGAACAGGGTTATATTCATGTTGCCAAAGTGGACATAGGGTTATAAGTACACTGGGACTTTATGTGGAGCTCATTAGCACCACTGCTATACAAACAAGAAATATCCATCATTTCACAGCAGACAACAAAGACGACTTCATTTTTGATTTTTAATTCTTCCTTCTGGATTCACTCTTCATTTTCCTTTTCAGGACCATAGGTTCTCTGAACAAAAGCTAAACTCTGTGACAAAAAAACCCAGCAATCTAAAGCCAAATACACCCATACAGGATAGTCAGTCAGGGCAGGACCATATGGTCTAAGATAAAGAAGTTTGAAAGCTGCCACTCAGATTATTTTAGGATAACCATAGATGTTTACATTTTATTAAATAAAATATCTCATTCTAGCCTTAGATTTATTTTTACCTGTATCAACTTGTCACTAGGAGCATGCCCTAACACTGCCACTGCCTCAGTCACCTCACTGGTTCATATTTATCAAATGTTGCAATTGTAATTTCAGGATAGTATTAAATTCTTATTAACTTAGTATCTCATCTCTCTCTAGTCTGTAATATACACTCAGTTCTCACAATGTCCTCTGTGAGATAAAAAGTGTTATTATTCTGCTAATTTCTGGCATGACAATTTGACTAGGGATTACAGGGTGCACACTATGTAATTCCTGCCTTGGAGCAGATGCTCCTTGTTCTGTTACTTCTCAGCCCTTTTGCTCTCACCTTTCACAAGAGATGATACCAGAAGAAGACCTCAGACTGTACGACTGTAAAACTCAGATTTTAGGATGTCATATTTCTATAGGCATAGAATATCAGAAAATATTCTGTTCTAGTTTGCTCTTGTCACACTCGGACATCCAAACACTGTCTGACAGCAAATAAAGGTATCCTACGTGAACCTCCTGTTTAGGTGATACGTAAAGTAAGAAGTACCTGAATGCAGTAGCTCCATGTATTTGTAACAGCCAGGATGCCTAACTTTGGCAGTATCTGCGCTGTGTTAGATAGATAATTGCTAAATTCATTCCTAGACCAAGTACAAAGAATAAACAGTATTTCTTCTGTGTTCCTCATAGCTGGTCCTCCTAGATGAGTTTAGTCTGCTAGAAATGACAGCGGTGTGGCCTCCCATGGCATTCTTTGTCTAATAGTTCAGTAGCTGGAATATCAGTTTTGGTATAGATCACATTGAAGCTTCTGTTGCCTCTTTTTTTTTCCCTTTAGAAAAAAAAAATAGACTTTTAAAATTTATTTAATTGAAGATTTGCTTTTGGCACAGAATTATTGAAAGGTAGATAATTTCATATTTTAAAAATGTGTCCCTTAATATTTTTTCCAGAAGCTCTATTTCTTAGGGATCAGCTCTTTTAATTAATGGAATCCTAATCATATTGGGAAAATAAGAGCTGCAATTTATTCATTAAGTGCTTCATTTACACCAAATATAAAACAAATACATGAAATAACTTTTCTTTAAGAATAATACATTTGAGGCACAACGATCATTTCAAGGTAGCCTTAGGGCATTGGTAGGGAACCCTATTCCTGGATTTCATTAACCAAATAAAACCTTTTCAGAGAGAGTAATTTCAATAATTCTGCATTAATAAAGATGAAGGCTGAACTTATCCTCAAATAATCATCCCCAGTAGGTACCCTTGCTACAGTGCCTATAACAGTCTTTTTACATTTGGAAAAAAAAAAAAAAAAAGCAAAGTTAGGTTACATTTTGAATACATTTGCAATAAGACTCGTTTCTGTCTCCCAGCTGGTCATGAGCTCTTCAAAATATCTTGGAGGTATTTCTGATGTGAAAACAAGGTTAATGGCTTGATATGGCAACAAGCATGTGATAAAACTCAGTAAACCAAGGAGAAAAGGAAACGTTTTCTCAAATGTCTCATGAGCATACAACTTCCAGTGAACACTGAACTCAATACCATTTTCATGTCAAATTCACGGTTTTTTTATGTTTTATCAGCTGTGTGTTTCAGAAAGTCAGAGTCAAATTGAAACCAGAATGCCAGGTAGTTGTAGAGAAAGATAAAAATCCATTACAAACAGAAATACAATCAGTTTTTCCTTAAACAGGGACATAGAATATGTTAAACATTTTGATCTGCCCACTTTTTAAAGAAGATGTGAGTGATTTCCCTTTTATTGTCATAGCTGTCAAAAATACCTTTCACAAATGATTGTGACTTTTCTCTAGAAAAATTGATAGCTCACATATTGCACCAAAATATTACCATTTCTAGAAAACACTTTTAAGTACTTAATGTTTTTTTGAGAAAATTAATATTTTCCTGAGGCTTCTTTTCATAGTTTGTTTTTAAATTACCATGGGATGATTACAGCTACACCTCTCAAATTTTTGCTTATGGGTTCAAAGATGTTCTGTAGTGACTGTTCCTTCAGGTTCTCTTAGAATGCAGCACATACTGCATCACATACAGCAAAAAAAATAAGTCAATGCTACCAATGTCCAAACTACTTATTAACTCCCCAATGCATCAGCTAAGGATTTTAGGTGTCCTTAAATATTTAGGAAATAATTCTTTTCCCTTGTTTCTAGAACATTAAAGCTTTCTTGGGCCCAATTCATGTGGAAACATCAAGACATGGAACTACGTCACCACCTGTGTGCACATAATTCCATCTTCCACAGCCGCTCAGATGCGGACACACCAAGACCCCCTCATTGCTCTCCTCTGTGCAAGAGTAGGTAGGATCATAGGCTGTAGGTAGGATCAAGAGGCAAGGAGCCATCCACATTAAAACCCTGTCTCCAAGCAGACTTAAAACTGAGTCATCTACTTCAGGAACTGCATAAAATATGCTGGAGGACATAAATAATTCGCACAGCTCAAAAATTAGATTCTTTACTAGTTTCTCTTCCCTACAGAAAAAAGAACCCATCCTGATCAGCAGCTATCCCCAAACTGGTCTTAGAATCCAGAGTTTTTACTTTTCTTAACATGCACTGACAGACAAGGAGGTACCTGCCACTTATCGAATACAACTAAAAGCAGCAAAATTAGACCTTGTTAATTTTACTCTAAATCAAAAATGGAATAATGAAAATAAAATACATGAATATGCATTTTCAGTGAATGCATAGAAGATTATATCCAAAACTAAAAAAAAAAATAATCAAAACCGACAAACAAAAAAACCCTGTCTGTATTCAAACCTGCAAAAATCAACCAGTATTTATGAATCTGAATTTTAAAAATATTATTTTAATCACAAGCAAATACCAACATGTATACAGATAAATCACTGGAGACAGGAATGGTTCTGATGTCATAGCCTTAGCCCAGTGGTTTGATAATTCCTCTTTTTCTTCTTACCCCAAAACCTTTTTCTCAGGCCCTGATCCAAGACTCACTTGTGAACAATTGAAGTCTTTTTACCGCTTTTAAGGTTGTCAGACTGAGTGCATCTCTCTTTCTCACTACTGCAGTGCTTTTGCACTGTTGCAGTGCAGCTTTCACTGCATAAGTTACACTTCCAACAACTACTGATATCAGCAATCTGAGTTTCAGCAGGAAATATGAACACATCATGGGGTGTTTATATATAACTATTCCCTGAAGCTACATAAAACTAAAAATTTTCCGTGATACCTACACATTTGGAAACTTACATATATATATTTTTCTAGCACTAGCAGAATTAAATTAATGGAGGACCTCACAGTTTATTGCTAACATCCAGGATTTGCAAAGAGATATGAATTTGATCTGATGGTATTATTATTTGCATCTAACCTTTCTGGGGACTCTTAAGTATTTTGTCCCAAATGTCAGACTCCAATCCAAATCAACTCAGTAGAATACTACATCAATCACTAACATCTAGCCTTTCAAATATTAGAGGACTCTGCTTTTAGGCTTCTTGCCTGACAGTAGAATATGTCAAAGATGAGAGTGTCTCCTTATCAGCAAAGACTGCATTTCATAGAGGAAATGCCACATAAAAAGATAATAATAAAACTCACCAGTAGAAGAACATGGGAAAAAATGGACAATGATATTTTCAATACTTTGAGAAACTAAGTCCTATATTTTCAAATTATCATAAGCCAAACTACCGTAAAACCTAATGGCTTTACCCTGCAAATGCTTCCATACACATGATTCTTTATAGCACTTTCATTAATATGTTTATGCATCTTTAGGTGCTGAAGTTAAAAACTGATTGAAAAAGGAATATGATTAATACTGGAACTTACACACGGAGGAAGCATCTTCAAGGAAATCTCAAGTTCAGTGTCCAGAGGATTTGATGCCAACAAGGCTTATCCTCTTGTTATAGTTTCAACACTCCGTTGGAATTCCTTCCAAAAAGCTTGGAGCCAACGCCTTAGTGTCGGTAAAGATGGTTAACAAAGGGCACAATGAATATGCATATCCTGATGTTAATTACTTTAGCCAGAGCCTTTCGTTCTGATCTCTTCCCAGGCCGGGATGGGGAGGGAAGATGGGCTCGGGTGGGGGAAGGGGTCAGGGTTTCTGCACAGGTCAGGAGCTCAGCGCTCGGTGGAGTGAGCGAGGACGGGGACACACCAGTCCCAGCATCACCGGATAGCCTGGATTGTGTCTTCCCCTCCCTAACTCGACCGTTTTCATCCACGGGTGATCATGGGCACTGCAGAAGCTGCTGTGAGGAAAGAGGGAGAGAGAGCACGCCTGTTTGCTGCACCTGCGGAGACGGGATTTCTGCTGCTTTCTTTCGACATCGATACTCATGGGAGCTGATCTGGGGACTATGCCTGCCGTCTTGCCTGAGAGAGAGCCCAGCCGGCCGGGCGCAACATCGCCACCTGCTGTCCGTAAATATAACTGCAACCGCTGAGAGAGCAGCCAGCGGCTGAGGCCATCACCACCTGCTGTCCTTAGATATAATTGCATTCCCCCTTTTTGGGGGTAGACGTTTTAACTGTTTGCCTTGTCGTTTGAGGGGCAAGAGGTGTTTATCACAAACTGTTGTTGTTTGATCCTTTCTGGAGATATATAGATAGATAGATATAGATATATGTGTGTGTATTGTGGTTAAGAACTGTTATCCTTTTCATATATATATATAGACTATTTAAAGTTCTGTTTTCCTAAATTTAAAAGAGAGGGATTGTTTTTTTCTTTCTCTCTCTCTCTTGGCCAACATAGATATTTTAGTTCTCCCCTGAACTATGACACCTCTAAAAAAAATTCACGTACAAATTTTCTTAATCATAATATAGCTTGCTTTCTTCACTGTTACGTCAAAAAATTTTATAACCTTTTCTTTCCAGAAAAGAAGTTACTCAGTCTAGAAAAAACCACAATTGTTGTTTCCACAATATAAGTTGCTGTGATTTAATTATTCTATCCGATGAGACAAATGTGTTTGACACATGCTCGGCAAAGCTTTGGATAGTGCACTGATGCATAGAAAATAGACATATCCCTTGGGAACAAATGCATCACTCTGCCCCATTGCTGTAAGAAAAAAAGGAATGGATTTTGCTATGGCCTAATTAACAGAAACAACAGCAGCAGTTACAGAATTCCAACATTTCAGCACCTGCTCAGCTGGAGGAAACTGGTGAGAAAGGGTACAGTGATTCTTAAAATGTAAGGAGTAGACAAAGACAACAAAAAGAACCTGAATCAAAGTCAGAATGAACAACCGATTCTTCAGGCTTTAGATCAGCACAAGAAGAATGAATGAAGTGCAAATACATACAATGCTTCAGCAGAATTCAAGTATGTGAGAGATGTGCACAGACACTTCCTGCAGAAATGAACATTTTGCTTCTAATAGTCAGAAAAACTTACTTTGGTTTCATGTTACAATCTATTTTTCTTCTCACAAGTGCAGTAAGCAAGTTATTCAGCTTATCAAGGAAGAGGTAGAATGAAAATATCTACATATTCTTTTTGACTGGAAATGTTTCTGGAATAAATTAATGACACGTGACATTATCAGCGTAGAGCATTGAGAACATCTTCTTAAAACTGCATTTTCAAGTTCCTGTTTGCATATAGGCTAGAATGGGAAAGTACTTATGCAAAGACAGACATCGCAACAGTCACATACTTTTGAAAACAAATTTTCAGAGTAGATACAACATGCAGAAAGGAAATAGTCTATTACTATTTGGGTATCTTTAGTAAATGAAGTTTTTATGATGTCTTGTGTAGCAGAACACTTCCCACGTGGCATTCAACTCTCCTTTCCATGCAAAAATTTTTATTCTGACCATATAAAAATTTTCAGAATAATAAAAAATGAGAGGTCCACAGAGTCTGATAAAAACTAGCTAAGCAGAACTCCCAGGACCCTATTTTAGAGTTCGCCACCTGAACGCATTTTCTTCCTTTCTAATCTCCAGTTATGGTTACAGCAAATTCCTGTATTCATTTTTACATAGAAGTAAAACAACTTTGTCTTAAAAAATCTCCTATAAAGTATGTTCTCTTCCCCTGGAGTAAACAAGTTCTTTCTTCATAAGTTCTTATTCTTTAATCACTTTTGAATTCCAGCCAAGTGTTTTACAGACTAATACTCATAATAGGTGTTTCATTTGAAAATGAAAGTTTAGTCTCCTATGTTTTTAAAGCACTGATATTAGTTATATGTATATACTGCAAATAAAATATCTTTGCAAAAGAAAATACTACAGGAATTTAGGCAACGTGTGTTAGGGCTTGGCATACTTTGAGCTTCTGGATAGTCAGCTTGAGATTCATCTTTTTTGTGACAGAAATCAGCTACTCCTTCCAATGTTTTTAATTTGCTTGAGACCATTTAAGTGCAAGACAGTATAAAAATACATGTGTTATATTCTCCTCAAGAACCATGGCTGTAAAAATAATTTCAGATGTAATTTATAGCTCAAAAAACGTCATAGTTATATTTGCAATGATCAAGCACTGGAATATATTGGAATATATTATGACTGTCTCAGCCACAGCTGGGTTTGGGGTCCCTCCCCTGTAGTCTTTGATGCAGTGTAAGCAAATCCCCTGTGCTAGTTCTATGTCTGTGCAGCCTTTCCACAAAGCCAAATTCCATCAAACTGAGATGCACTGCAATATCCAGCTGCTCCATAGAACCATGAATTCCCCAGCAGCTCCACCAGACTGAAGTAACACTCCATTTAAACTAGCTTTAGTAAAGGACTGTGAAAATTTCTGAACTGTATTATGAATACTCTGGGTGGCTGCTCACCTCAATATGTAACTTTTAACCAATTCAAGCATCTGGAAAAGGGTACTTCAGAAATTCTGACCACAAAGAAATCTAACTGAAGGTAAGTATCTACCTAGAGGGATATGCCTGTTAGATTCTGCACCATTCTGGGCTTTGAAGGTGGGAACTGAGGCTGCAATGGCAGCTTTTTACCAGTCACTCCAATTTCAAAGCTCTCTCCAGAGCAGAGCACGCACTTACAAGAACCCTCTGAAGGAACTACTCTTCTAATTGAGAACCACAAGTTATTACTATGTCCTGTAAAACAGTAGAAGAGCTAGAACATATTTAGGTGATGAAAACTTATTTCCTTTCTTCTAGGACAACTTGTATATTTTTATATGAAGTGATAGCTATTGGAAAAAAAAAAAAAAGTAAAAAAAAGCCAGGAACACACCAGCATCATCTGATGGACTTTGTCGGGGAACACACTATCAGTGTTTGGAACCTGGTTCTGGAGCTGATCTGCCCAGAGCAGAGATGTTCTGGTAATGGGTTCTAGTTAGAGTCTCACTTGTGGCCACATCATGCAAGACACCATGGCTAACCCTGCTACTGCCAAGGAAGGAAAACTCAACAGGGACTGAAGGCCATCAGAGCTCTGTGTCGGGGTTTATAATCTGCACATTTTTGTACAGGAGAACCAACTGGGACTGACACGTCGTGTCCATATAGGGCAAACCTCCTTATATCTGAGAGCTGCAACACCCAATCTATCTGGGGCTATTTGTTGTTTTCTCTCCTCCTGAGTCTGTGTTGCACTTTGAGAGGATCGTATCATCTTCCCTTTGCCTCACACTCTCTTGTGAGGACTGGAGAAGTACTGCCATGGCAGTACAAGCATCTGTGTCACTCACTAGGCAACTCCAGAGGAGTAAATCCAGGTGCAGGTTGGCTGTAGGGGCAGGCACACCTGCACACAGGCCCCCCCCAGCTGCCCAATTAACACCCAGCTCTGGCACACTGCGGCTTGGATCTCTGCCCCTCCCACCCATTGATTATGTCCCAATTAAAAGATTTACCCACCAGGTGCTTCCATTTAGTATTTCAATGGGCTGCAAACAAGTAGCTCCGCAGCAGTGTTAACGTTGATTTACTTAATGAAAGTTATCTCAGAGCAAAACATGGACTGACTCCTCTTGAAAGCTGTAGGGACTCAAAAAACAAGCTTTCAGACTTTGAAAGTCTCTCTCCTTCACAAATACACGTTAGGCAGAGCATCCTGTATCCACACAACAAATATAAATAACAGTTTCCTCTGAAAGTGCACTTCAAGATTGTTCTGTATTGACAGAATTCAACTGGAGTGTTTTTCTTTGTTTGCTGGGGAGATTGATGGATAAATATTTTCAGGTGAAAAAACCAAAGCAAATTTCTAAGAAAACAGTAACAAAAGCTTGGTTGTTCTTTTTTCCTCTCATTGCCTGCTAATGGATGCCTTTTGCTCATTGTAGGTGTCATTTTGCTGATATATTCTTTTCATATATTTCCAAGTTCCCTAAATCCATTCTAAGCGAAAGGCACTGGAACTAGGTTTGTCAAAGCAAAACTCCCCCTTGGAGCCAGTGAAGGTTTGACATCATTCTAGGATGTGCCAAATGCGCACATTTACTCAGAGCTCATTCTTGGATATTATTCTCTCTGGGGAGCAACTATACATCAAACAAATGCTTTGCAAAAAGCTCTACTCATGGTTCTATGACAGATTCATTTTTAATATCTGTAAGGCACAAGTTCTAAAGCAGGATTTCATGTACCAATACATTTTACTAACTTCCAGAAACATTGCTGTGATCATGAACGACTTCTTAACCAGAATTGCATGCACAGAGTCACCAGCAGAAAAGCTGCAGTTACATTTGAATTGAATCCTTTGCCCCCGGCCCTCTGAGAGGGTTTTATTGGTGTAGTCTAGCCTGCCAAGCTAAGCTGAAGAACCTCCGTGAAGACTGTCAGATGAAATAGGAATAAGTGAGAAAAACTCAAGTATTACTTTTAAAGTCAGAGGCTGTGTCTTTTTACTTATATCAGAATACAGCCCCTGGAAAGCAATTCAAGTTAATGAACTTTTAATAAAGCTATAAGTTAATGAATGCTTCAGTGTGATACCAGAATGAGACCAGACTATTAGCAAAAATCTTTATTAGTTCTTACATTTAAAGGTAAAAATGAAGGCAAAAAATGTAAACACAGACACACAACAAAAACCAATTTTCCAGAAGATACACTTATTGATTTTTACTAAATAAAATTTCCGTGTATACCCAGTGTTCTACTTTTGTCACCTTTTCTAAATAAAATCTAAACTATCTGTGTCTGGTTATGAAGTTCTTTTTTAAAAGTACTTGCCACATCTTAAGCCTGAAATGAGCATTGTAGTTGCCTGTTAATGAAGATAATATAAAACCACTATGCAGTAGTGGCAAGGCTGAATAACAATGCAAAAACCAGAATCTCCTCACTAATCTCTTCAAACTCTTTGGATGTATATGTAATGTACATTAGAAGCAAGCAAGTGGCAGCCAGAGGTCCCAATTAGTTTGGAGTTCTCACTGTGCTGATTATTGTATGAACATAAACAGGAAATATTCCTTCCCTCAAAATCACTACAATCGAGACAGCAGCATTGCACGCTGGGGCTTGCAGAAAATGGTGTGGAAGAAAGATGCTGAACCTGAGGGCAACTAATTGGAACACAAGACTGTGAAAACTATTGGCTGAACATTCAGCTGTAAGCTCTAAAGATTTTTTTTATTATTATTCCATAAAATAAGTGGACAAGAGCTACAAATTAATCACTTTCAACCTGTCTACTTAAGGACTCTCATTAAGCGCGGGTATCATGGTGAAGATGGATCTTAAGACAGAAACAAAAGGAGACCAGGATAATGGTTGTGTCTAATGACTTGGTTGTAGAGGCACAGAATCTAATGAAGCACAAGTTAATAAGCTCTCACTATTAGAGAGCTTAACATGACAGAAAGGCACGGTGATGACAGAATTTCTATAACCAGATTATATAAATAACATGGGTTGATAGGAGAGCTGTGGACAGAACTCTGCATAAAATATTAAGGATTTGCATTAGCTGAGCTAGAGGATCCATTGCAGCAATCAGAAAATTGTTGCATTCCCTTAATTTCTGTGTTTTAAGCTATTAGAAGGGGAAAGGAAAAGCAATAAACAAAGAGTTCAGTTCAAAAATATTGACTGTGTCTGTACTCTGTGCTCATTCCTGTGCTGCTGCTGCTGCTCTGGTTATCTTTCTCAGTACATCAAGGGTTCTGAGCAGAGCCTACCACCCCTGACTCATCCTTTCTGACAGGCAGGAGTTGTGTGAGAGGAGATACACTTATCATTACAAAGTCAATGACCTGAATTTTCCCAAGACTTCTAGTAAAAACAGAACACGATAATGCAAATCTTTGCATAGCTAGTCACAGTTCACTATCTTTCTAATAATGCCACCAGTGAGTAACCAACAGTGGAAAATTGGTCTGGGAGGACATTTGTATCCTTTCTCCAACTGAAATTGTGTCTGGGAGAAGGAGACTGTTTAAAAAAAAAAGAAAATATTGCTGGTAAAAGCAGAACTTTATAGGACGTGTAAGCAAGACACTGGCCTGACATCAGGATTTTAGCTCAGCAATTAATAAAATCACTTGCTATATTATTTCAGCTACTGCATCCTATGATACATTTGCTATTACTGAGACTCAAAAACATTGTGTGAGTCATGTTCATAAATATAAAATGCCTAATGATTTTTATCACATTTCAATGATTGTTTTCTTTTCTCTTGAAAAGCAAGCTTTAATAAATCACTAGGGGTTAGGAGTCATTCAAGTTCCAGTTAGGACACTGATCTAACCATAGTCCAGAAAATATCTTGATTGCAAATCCCAGTCCCAGTGAGGTAATTAAAAACAAACAAACAAACGAACAAAAAATCCCAAGAAAGGTGAATGAGGAGAAGACAAGAAGTAGAAACAGAAAAAAAAAAAAGAGAGAAGATGAAACAGAAAAAAAAAAAAAAGAGAGAAGATGAAGGAAAAATACAGTTTGGGGAATTTCCCATTTTAAAACTGTTCTTAAGTAAACTATTATGACAAAAAATGTTTGTATAGCCACCACTGCTGGGGCATCTAAAAAGTAGAAAACAACAGTTCCTAAAAGCAAGCTGATTTCCAGGGCAGGACAAAAGTCTCCCCCCATCTTATCATGGCTGCTGTGCTCCAACTCCACCTTCCTCTTCTCCCCTTCCTCAGCTCCTGTTCCTTGCTCTTCACCTGCCTGTGATAGCAGATGGCTACAAGGAGCTGTGAGGAGTAGGTGTCTTATGGGGTAAATGTACTCCAGGATGAGCTGCTGGAGGCAGGGAGATTATCCAAGGTTTCTGTCATCGCTGGACAGCCGTCCGGCTACCGTGGCTCCCCTCATTCCTCCCAGGATCCTTGATGGGAAGCACTTTGGAAAGGATCTCACTGCTAACAGGCCTGCTGAAGACAGAAAACAGAATAAACATGGCAGCAAGAAGTGGTCGCTCCGTCTTTCCTCCTTGTGCATCTGACAGATTCACATAGATCTGACACGACAATTGCCTTCGACTTTGCAAGAGCCCCACAGCCAAGAGGGAGAGGGAGGGAGTGCAAAGTGGGATAAATAATGATACATCCACAATAACAAGGCAGTGGTATGGAAATCTGTCAAGAAATACACACACCTGATGATAGGAAGAAAGCAAGGCCTGATCTTGCTTAATACAAGACTGGAGTTAACACATTCTCTTACACGAGAAATAAACCAGCTCCTTTCTGCAGGAGCAGAGGTGCCCCTCCATCTGCATAATAGCTGTGCACAGCTTGAGGTCACTTATCTTCAAGACCCCCCTCTCTTCCTCAGCTGGGTTGTTATCATCCTCTGTTATTATCTTCATATTTCCCCTGGTTATTATCAGCATGTTACCTTTGCCTTTATGTCGACAATCTACCTGGCAATTTTCTCCTCTCCAGCTGGCTTCCGTGTTTCCTAGGTAAGAAAACTAATGTTCTTTGCTCCAGAGTGAATGTCCTATTCATTATTTTCAATGTACTGTGACACAGCAACACTGAATATCAAAAGCCTCCAGTAAATTCCCATCTATTTCTCAGTCATATAGAACAATTAACCAAACAGCACAAATAACAGCCTACCTTTTATGGTCCCTACTGAAAGTAGGTTTGACTCTGCTACATTTCACAATTGCCCGGACCTGCAATGGGAATGATCGTGTGGATAAACACTGTTCAATATTGCACATTATGATGTGCCAGAGAGCACTTGCATTGCACGATGTTCTTGATGGTAACACAGATAAATGACTTTTCATAGCCAAATGGGCTGAAGCAGAATGCAGTTAGTGAAAAGAATTGCTGCAAAGAAACTCCTTACTGATACTGTGATCAGCTGTCTATACCCATACAACTCACAGACTGGCAGGGAAATGAACTCTTTCTATGAGTTTTTCACTGACCATGTTGCACAGAATTGCATCCAGACAGTTCTTGAATATCTCCAGTGAGAGGAATTACACAACAATCTGAAAATCAACCTCAAAAAGATTAACAAAAGCAATGAAAAAGATTGGTCTGGTCCAGAGGAAACAACCAACTGCTTCATCAATCTTAACAATCACACTGAGATCTACAGTGGTTGTCTTTCAGTTAAGAAAAGATTAAGATCCTTCTTGTCCTTTAAATTTGCCAACACCATGGTAAGTCTTTAACCTTTTTAATAAATGCATCAAAATCTGTAGACCTCAGCAAAGACCCATGATCAGTAGCCAGCATTTCTCATGATCAGAAACTTAAGAGTACTGCAAGCTTTATCAAAGTGGAGGTCAAGCTACCCATAAAGCCAGAACATGCAAAATTTAAGTTATGACCACCTCAGATCGAAATCCAGATATGGAATATCGACCTAAAAGAAACAATTAAAACTAATAAATAAAAAAGCAATTAAGCCAGCATTATTTACCTCGTTTCTTCATTTAAAACCGACAACATTATAAGAATTTAAATGAAAATGTCAATTTCCATTTGAAAAGGATATTTAAGGAGGGCTTAATGACTTCAGTTTGTTAAAGTCATTTTGTACTCATGGTTAATTAAATGCACAAGGACTTCCACTGAGAATCAGGATGTTCTAAATAATGAAATAATAACTGATGTAACCAATTACTGTAAAATAAAACTGGATTATCCAATATGACCTGTCTGGCTTCAGTATTCATAATTTTAAATCCCATTTAATTAAATCCTTAGGGTACTATATTTAATGTAAAAACAACCATGACCTTCTTTATAATATAAGTATAGTAGCCATAGTGGGTCAGGAATAATTTTTGGTTCCACAACTGGGTGACTCATTCATCAGAAAATTTTCTGGGCTGTCATCCTATTTAAACAACATCATGAGCCAGTTCCTCAGCTGGTGTAAATAGGCTGTTGTAAATTGACTGTAATGGCACCAGGGCTTTATATTGCTGCTCTTTATTTCTAAGCAACAGAAAAGAGAGGAAAGTGTACATGCATTTTTTGATTCACTAATGAACATGAGGTTTATTCTAAGAAAGATATATCGCCTCTTCCCCCTCCCTCCTGGTTTGGTTTTTTTGGGGGACTTTTTTTTCACTTATTGGAATTCTGGGAAGAGTTTGCTTTATTGCTTTATTGTGGGTTTTGGTTTTGGATTTTGTTTTTTGGTTAATTAGTGTTGCACTTTCCAGAACAGCATCAAGGCCAAGTGAGAACTTGTTATCTAAAGGGCATGACAATAAACATATCAAACTGGGGAGTGATTTTTCTATGTTAGCAATCTACCCACATATGCTATAATAGTTTTTCCATTTTTCTGATTTTTTCCTACCTATTTTTACACTAGCTGAACTCTCTTTTCTGCACAGTGAAGACCTGTGAGTATGTAAGTTTCTTGTTTTGCTCTGTACATCATATTTGTAGCTTTTATGTCTACAAACCACAGATTTTCTCAAAATATAAAGCCAGGACTTAAATGCAGAAACACACTAAGATGCAGGCACACAGACATGCTTAATAATCAGTCATAGAAAATCTCTGCCTCAAGCACCCAAGGGCCAATACTCCATTACAGGAGATGTACTATTTGGAAATAAGTTTACTGAGGGTTGGATCAGCCTAGTAGTGTGCAATTTCAGTAAACAGGTAGAAGTGTCTACCATGCAATCCACAGGACAGATCTCCAACAAGGTGAATTTATCATAGTTTTTCAAGTCACAGTGATGAACTTTGAAGACATCTAAAATATGCTGCAGTTACTATAGGCAAAATGTATTGCACACTGGATTAATAGACCAAACTTCGTCTATACTACAATGGTCTGGAAAAAAAACCAAATTATGCAGGACCAAGTAATGATCAGAGTATGTCAGAGAACTGATTGTGAACATCTCATTACTCATTTTAATTTGTCATTGCTCTTCAGAGGATGCCTACAAAAGTTTAAATAATAACTTAAGGCCCTGACACTAAAAATGTAACAGCATTACATAAAAAGCTATTCAGATTTTTACATATGTGCTGTTTTCTTGTGAAGGGAAACTATGTAAGGGAATCATGAATAAGGACAGATCAGGGAGTTCTGACCTCAGCACCGGGCAGGTACACAAAGCATTTATGCAGCTAACTTTCCTTTCAGAGCTTCCATCTATTTGTACACTGTTTCTAATTAAAAAAAAAAAAACAAAACAACTATTTGACAAGATTTAAGACATTGTCATTTGCGAGAGCACTTGATTCTTTCTTTCTGGAACACTAGGCAATCTATCTGATTAAATAACCTTATTCTTTATTATTCTATTAGGAAATGTTATTGTCCCAGAATACACTCTGCCATATTATCATGGGTTAGCAATGGAACTCCCCAGTTTTGTGTTCCTACTGAGACTCTCTAAACCCCGCTGCCACTCTCTGGAAACAGAACACATATATTGCTTCTGTCATATCAGAAAAAGAAGAAAAAGAAATCTTACTTCTTTTAAAAACCAGCACACAAAAATCTCATTCTTTAGTGGACTTGAATCTTTTGGGATTGGTGTAATAGAACAAGGAAAAATTGTTCAAAGCAAACTGTTACCTACTGTTGTGGACTGAGTGGAAATGCATGCTGCACCTAAGAAATTTCAAATACAAGACAGAGATACATAAGGAGAAAGAAATAAGTCATACTGACAAAGATAAGATTTGGCAACCGATGGGTGTTTATTGTTTTCATATTCGGTCCTTTATGTTTGCATAAGAATAAACACTCTGTGTGCACATCATGTAATCAGCTCATAGGGTAAGCAGTTTGTTTCATTGAATTAGATCCTATTTTCATGCTCAGCACATTGATGAGGAGATGAACAAAGCACATATCACTGATTTGTAATTCTTGATTTCCAGTGGGGAGTTGTCCAGATGTATCAAATCAAGAGCCACTGAACCATCCTTTTTCTATTTGTTATTGTTGAATAGATATTATCCTTTTCCTTCTCACTTTCCCAAGCTTTCTTAGTTTTCCTTCTCCACCAATACCTTTTATTTGTTAGTTAGCAAACAAATTGACGTGAGCATACAAACACAGACATATATGTATTGTACTTTTTCCAGCGACACCAAGAACCTTTTGATCATGATCTAAATAAATAATTGTAATGTGTGTGTGTGTGTGTTGTGCTCTATAAATATTCTATTCTATGTTTGTAACAGTTGTAAGAGTATAGACATTCAGCAAATACAGGATACTGTAGATCTTAAAGAAAATTATATATTTTTATCCTTTTTTTTCCCTGTGTCTAAATCATTAATCCTTCCCTGTGTAATACTTTCCTCTTGCTAGAAAAATAAAAGTATATAGAACAAATGATAAGCCAAACCACAGGAAGCCTATTTTACCATCTGAAGGTCTTGAAATATCACAGATACTTAGACACCTGACCATCTAACTTCTTGCTGTACTGGTAACAGAAGTGGGATCTTCTTTCTTTATATTAGTGTTTGTTCCACTAGCTATTTTTCAAAATAAATTAGAACTGAAAACATTTCAATCATCCTAGTGTGCTCTAGCTATTGTAAGCATCAGCTGCATAACTCTTTTCAGCAGAGACAATCTCTGAGCCCTCTTCAGGGATAGTCTTAGGCAGGTAGTCAGACACAGCTCTTATAAATCATTCTAATGAAAGTGGCACTTTCTTCTTTACAGAGTCCCTTGTCCTGGTTGTTTCGAAATGTCCCCTTGCATCACTAGATAGAATGAAAACATTTGCTTGTTCTAAGTGCTTATCTTTGTCCCCAGTTAATTTAATGGCAGGAAATATCTCTATAAACAAAAATATTACAATGATGACATTCCAAAATCTTACCTGCTCTATTTAGCATCTCTACTGTCCTTCATATTTTTAATCTTTCAGATGAAAATATATGGGCAAATTACAATGGGGGAAATATACATCATTCATCAATATATTTGTTGAAAGTATCTCCTTCCACTGAAGATTTTCCATTTGCTTTAGAAGAAAGAGTGTTATCTACAGTTTCTTATGTTGCTTTTGCTTAGAAACTAGGATAAATTTCATAGCTATTATGTCAGGAACATGGCTAGTAATAGACTCCCTGTTACCTCAGTCTTAAACCCCATTCTTCAGCTTCAAGATTACTGCAGGAGTCTCTAATTACTAATTTTGCAATACTTTTGTTTAAGGTCACATTGCAGCTGCTACAAGTTACCTTATATGAGTAAGGTACATAGACACATGAGCACGTTCTAGGAAGGACAGTAGAATAATATCAGAGATTAATAAAAATCTCTGATAAATAAATATAAGAGATTAATGGCAAGAGTATGAATCAGGCATATTTTCCAGGATACCATTTAGGTTAGATAATGGAATCCAGTTTAAGTGAGTCATTGATAGAAGGTTCTACATATGTTAGTCTGTCAAAAGTACAAGTCAACTATCATAAATTAGACAAAAGCAAAACATGAAACAAAACAAAACAAAACAAATCAGATCTGCTTCATGCTTTAAGATACTTACACATTTATTAAGACGTTGTAGGCCATGTATATTCAAAATATTTTATTTTTATTTGGTAGGTTGTAATGATGAGAAAAGGAGTCTAAATATGCAAAATCCAAAGAAAACAGTTGCAATGAAGTTTTACACTCATGATCTCCAAAGCACATATGTAGTTGTGATCATCACAGCTCATAATAACCACCTACGTACAGTCACAAGTGCTCAGGGTTTACCAGAAGCCAAACAGACAGATGGATCATTCCTTGTATGTGTGTCTACATAGTTTTACTGCATACCACTGATCATCTGCAGGCTCTTTTGAACTGCATGTTTGTCCTTTTTGAAGCCCACAGCAAGCTTTTATAAATAGGAGAGCAGGAGTGTGGGACGAAATACAAACATGGTATCCATCTGTGTATGCACTTGACCCAGCTTCAATGGGCATGACACTGGATATATGTATATGTTATCATGTAAGTTTATTCTTCAGTTCATAGTAAGTCCCAGCTCGCACATCCGCCACACTGACTGCATTTTGATATGCATTGGAATTCAGCTTTGGAATGTGACAATTGGCCAGCTGATAAGGAAGCTTGGTTAGAAACTTGAATGTAAGAATATCAGTATTAGGTCAGACCAACTGGGGTCTACTCCAGAAAACTGATTCTAGAAATGGGCACAAGTCTGGAGGACATGATACAAACTAGAAAATACTAGCAATCTATATCTCTCCTTATCATTCTCCTCCCTTCCAGCTATTTCCATTTCAGAGACCCGCTGAGCCATTTGATGAGGCTTTGTGTTTGGTAAACCTTGATAGATTTCTTCTTGTTCAATCTCCCCTAAAGTCCACAGAGATTTTTAGCATACAAAATAGTCTTCAGCAAGAAGTTGCTTGTGTCCTGTCTTATATAATCAACTATCACTTCTCACTTGTCTTGAAAATAACAATAACAAAAATAATGGTTTCTGTGAGTTTCATTTGACTGTCTCTTGTTCTATGACTTCAAGACTGTGAGCAGTTTAATCTCTGCCCACTGTCTTCATATCACTCAAGACTTTTTAAATTTCCATCACATCCTTCCCCCAGGTTAACTCTTTTCCAACAGAAGACTTCTAGCTTGCACAAGGGTTTCCTGTATGAAAGCTGTTACAGACAGTTGAATATTCTTGCCACCTTTCTTTTCACTTTTTCTAGTTGTACGTCCTGCATTTGAGATGGGAAGCTCGGGACTGTATAAAATATTCTAGGATATGTCTGAACCCTTGACTTCATGTAGTGGAACAGTGATCTCTGTTTTGTTCTCTATTACTTTATTTATAATTTCTAACATTTGCTTTATGATCTCTACTAAACACCAGATGACATTTCAGTACACATCTCTTTCTCAGCAATAAACAATTGCTCCTGACTGGCAACAATTATCTCAGTGCACTTTGTTTGTATGTGAAAGTAGGATTGTCTTCTTCTCATCCATTTACATTTAGCTATGCTGAATTTCATCTGACCTTCCTTTTTTTTTTTCTCTTTCACTTATCTCATAAAAACGTGCAATTTTTTCCAGTCAGACCTCATGCTACCCTGAATAATTTAGTATCATCATCCAACTTTCTTACATCACTCTTCACTGGGTTATGCGGGTCACTGATAACTATATTAAGCAGAACAATTCCCTGCACATATCCCTGTGGAATTCTACTGCTGACCTCTCTTTACTGGGAGAATTGACTATTTACTCCATTCTCTGTTGCCTGTTTTATAACCAATTATTTACCCAAGTTATGACCTTTTTATCTGTTATGCATGACTGCTTAATATCTAAATCCAAATAGATTATATCAATCAGATCAGCTTTACCCATATGCCTGCTGACCCTTTCAAAGATCTCCAATAAATTTTCAAGACAGTAGTTCCCTTCGCAAAAGCAATGCTGACTTTTCCAAGGTAAAATAGATCTATTCACATGTCCACCAATTCCATTCTTAATAAGTTTCTCCTAATTTTCCCACTATAGACACCAGGTTTACAAGCCAGCATATCTGCAAAAGTCCTCCAGAATTATTTTTTTTTTTTTTAACTGGTGTTATGTTTGCCATCTCCCAGTCTTCAGCAAAGATTAGATATCAGTAATTCAGCTACTTCACCTGTGGGTTTCTTCAGAAACTCTGAACATTCCATGCTGCCATCAAATTGGTGTTGCCCTTCACTTTGACAGTTAATTCCATAACCTCTGCTACAGCTACTTGTGTCTTAAATATATATTCTGGAAAGTGTTTGCAAAGAATAGGGAGAATGAAGAATTTTGCATGCAGATAGAAGAGTTGGGAAAGTTGATTCCACTAAGAAGAAGGAAGTCTTACAATTCAATAAAGCCCTCTAAAAGACAGACAGCTCAAGGGTGCCTTTTTTCCCCTTTTTAGGTAGAAAGCTAAGACATGTAGCTTTTCTATCCAATTCAGATGCTTACTGGGTATGTAACTCCAGTCTTTCTATGCAATCACAATATCTACATATGATGTAGGCTGATGTGGCTAAGATATTTTTCATTAAGGATTTTTTGGGATTTCAAGCCTAAAAGTTGTCTTTTTACTTGTCTTTCTCTTCTGTCTTTACCAGATATATAAGCAGTATTAAATAAACAAGAAACATTTTCTTATCTAGAGCTTGCTTTTAACATTCCCTCATTCTTTAAAATAGGTTATCTTAAAATACTGCTGCTAAATTCTGCTTGCTCCCCTTATGCAGCAGAGCATAGTACAGCCTTATGCAAGCAACAAGTAACTCTAGAAAATGAAAAATTGCTGGGAAAATAATAAAGGCTTGAAAATTTTATGATATATGGCAACACTGACAATACGGAAAAGTAATTGCATGCACATGCAGCTTACAGAAGTACCTTTTAACCTTCCTGCAGTAACTACTTGCAGTCTCCTGCCATGAAAGAGGTTGGTTTAAGGTAGTTTCTGGCATTGCATTTGTAGTGGATTAAGTGCTCGGCCAGACAGGTACTGCAGCTCAACTGAGATACCTTAATTTACTCAGGTGCAGTAACCCATTTATATTTATACGCTTTGAAATAGGAAAACTGTGCCTCTGATGAAAAGAATATGGTTTGTAACAGTTTCTACTCCAAGCTCTAATACATTAGAAAATGAGGCTTGTTCTCTTAAGGAGAGACTGCTTTGTCAGCAGATGTACTGCAAAGTGGAATATGGACAATATATAGTCTAAGGCCACATGTTATTATAGCAGTCGTCTTGTTATGCATAGCTCTATACACTCTGCATTCTCCTCTCATTATAACCCTTATCCTATTGAACTATAAACTCATTAGGCTCCATCAGTACGACAAGCTGTCCAGTTTCCATCTCTCAACTATTTGGATTTTTGCTAATAATCATATTTTCTTATTTCACATCCATGAGTCAGCTTAAGTAATGTATGACTTCAGCCATCTTGTATGCCACAGTGATTTGGCCATTGGCAATGTGTGACAGTCTGCATTTTGATCATCTGGCTGAAGAAACACATCTTTTTAAACATATTTTTCTATATGCTGCCATTCTACACTTTCATTTAACTATATGCAGTTAAAATTGTGGCTAATTTTTAATAATATGCTCATAACTTCTTGTCCTTTGTAGTTCCAGAAACTACAATTCAATTCAATTCAAAGTTGAATTGAAAATTGAAGATGTGTTCTCACAAATTATGATAGCCTTACCTCCATATTTCTGTGTTTATATGCACATTCCAGAGTAACACTAGTCTTTTTCAGCCCCTGAAAGGGACCTGTAAAGAAAAAATGCTGTTTTCTGTTTGCACTTCAAAGCCCAAAGACACTGGGTCTAGCAATCTGGTCTAGCAGAAGGTGTCTCTTCCCACAGCAGGGGACTTGGAACTAGATGATCTTTAAGGTTCTATGATTTTATGATATTGAAACAGCTGAAAACACTTTGAAAACACAATAAATACCAAGTATTTAAACTTCCAGGTCTTTTGTCTTGTTAACTGAGAGACATGTTAGACTTTTCATTTTAAGGTGTGAAAATATAGCTGTGTACTTTAGTACCTTAGTGACTGCGACTTTCAGATCCACTGCTGGGAAAAGTTATGAAACAAATGTTTTCTAATTCCAACAGCTTCATTAAAGCAGAAACCAAAATACATTCTGTAGAAGATATTTAAAATTATCCTTTGTAACTTTTGATAGCAAACAAGTGAACTTGTCTCCTCTAATCCATGTATCTTGGTTCATGGAAGTAGGGGAATAGCTGCTGGGTAAAACCAAAAATCTAAGAAAGAAGGATCATAATTGTTTCTAAGCTGTAATTTAGGCATTAAATAATAGTACAGTTTCAATAATAGAATTTTTTAAATTTAGATAAAATGCCTAATTAACTTGAGAAAAGTGATTCAGTTTGGTTTATAAACAAACAACAGTCATTCTTTTCAGCACTCAAAGGTTATTTTTGATATAAATTATCTTTGCTTAAGCATCATTCCAGTTACTGAGGCCAAATTGCTAATTATCTAATTTGATATTGAATACATTGCTGTATTTTTTATTTTTACTTAAATATAAGCAGTGTCTTGTTATTGATGATAGTGACAATTGATGTAGTATTGCTCTTGTTCAAATGTTTTCATACAAATATAAATACTGAGATAATCTTATGTATGTCAGTAACCTTTCTGCAAGCTGCCTGTAGAGGCTGGTTGGTCTTTGTGTCTCCTGTACAAAACACAAGATTTTAGAGTTTAGTATGAGGCAATAATTTGCTCCTTTTTATTATAACATCTCAAGAAGATATTTTATGTATGCTTTTTACTGAAGCATAGTGTCTAGATATTAATTATAGAACTACAACTTATGTGATATTTTGTTAGAAATTCATGATGTCCAAATTAACCAAAATGTTGCATTTCCTGCTTTTACAGCACTTGATTACTGAACTATGATAGTTCAAATCACTAAGAGGACCTACCACTCGTTATAAAAACAGCTGAGTACCAGACTTAGTGAAAGAGTTTGATGCTTAGTTTTAACTCCCTGAGGAATGTTACCAAGAACCCCAAAGTATGCAGGAATCCAATTTATCCTTCCAAAACAGTACAGAAGATCTCCATGAACAACTGGTAGAACTATCTTCTTCTTTGGAATTCTGGTCATTCAATTTAGGAACAGCAATGGCTAAACAGGCTAGTATGTTGTCCTGGCAGACTCTCTTGGAGATCTCCAGCTGAGCTCACGTGATCCCTGTGCAACCAATGAAGAAATGCTTTTGTCTTCAAAGAGCAATTCAGGGTATCTGAAATCCTGACTCTCCTTCTTTCATCAAAGCTATGTGAAATGTGGTCATATCCAAAAGGTCATTTGATACTTCTCTTCCCAGGAAACATTCTAAAGCTACATAGCAAGGAGCACTGGCTATCCCGCCTAACATTCTGTGGTGCTTAGAAACCAGGATTTCAATAGTACTTTGACATCATGTCACGTTTGTGGCTGCCAATTAATCACTTCTGCCCATCAAACATTCCAGACAGTGACTCTTTACATAAGGACTGATGCACCATCATGCTATTGAGAATTCTGGTTATTTCAGGCACAGTGATGGTGTTGTCCATCATCTACATAGCAATGTCATAAGAATAAAAAGCCCAAGAGAAAATCAGCTAATTCAATAACCCCCTTAATTTTATGATGAACAAATTCCTAGCATTCCCTTCAGGAACTGCACAAGTTAACAAGTTAAAGACTCTTATGATAACTTCTCTTTTGTTAATAACAAACTGGAATTTCACCTTGAATCATGCAGGATAGTTTGTGAAACATACTTCACCCCAGGAGTCATACAAAATGGTGATTGTTGGTCAAATCACTGCCCTTTGAAAGGGAAACATGACCTGTCCCTAAATCATGGCTTTTATCAGATAACTGACTCATGTGAAATGTGTAAACAGACTGAATCAAGGTCCCAGGGAGCAGGACAGGTATTACTTCAGCTTTCTGTCTTTTGGAGTAGTGTATCTTGTCAATGGGGAGTTGAAGCTGAAATACCTTGTAAAGAAAATTGAAAGCAAGGCTCCAGCTCCATGGGGGAGCTCTAATCAATTGACAAAACCAGCATCAGATTCGGTCTCCAAGAAAATGTTGTGACCATTGCTTCTGTGTTTTGTGATAAGTTTGATAGTGCCAGCACTGAAAGAGCATTCTGCACACACTTTAACCATTAGCCCTCATAGACATTCCTCTTGCAGTTCAAAACAGAGCTGGGAAACAGAATTGTTAGAAAAGAAAAAGTAAAAAACAAACAAACAAAAAACCCACCAAAAACCATTGAAATCCATTTTGCACACAAAATAGGAACATTTTAAATTAAAACCACATTTCTGGAGCCTCTGCTCTGATTCTGCACTGTAATCAAAATATGCAACTCTTTGTGCCAATCTGGACCAAAACAGGCATCCAGAAATCTGGTTGCATCATAGACAGGTTCAGGATCCGCAGTTAGATTAGTATCCAAACTCACCCTTAATATGTCAGTCAATGACATCAGCAAAAGACAGGGGTATGGTTGCTGCATCCAGGGAAAAGGATTTCCTCCCTTCCCACCATAATAAAGGAGAAAAGGTTGTCAAACCATGGTACTTCGGTTGAGTGATGCCTATGGCAGCCAGGATAAAGACTTGAAAACTTATTTTCTATTTTGCGAATAGACACACACATTAAAACAAACAAACAAACAAACAAACACAAACAAAAAAAACACACCAAGACAAAGCCAGCTTGAAAAAGGCACTCACAGTTCAACAAGGAACATTTTAGCAGCTCTTGAGCCAGTCAATATTCCTATGCTAGGGTTTTTTTGCATCCTGTGCGTACTAATGACAGATTAACGAGGCACATAGGTAGAAGTGGGAGTCTGAAAGCCAGTTAGATGCTGTGAATTTTCCCAAACGTGTCAAAATATGAGAAGTGACTGTGCTAAATAACTCAGTGTTGATACACTGGAGAAAATGAGTGCTTAATAAAACTTGGTGCTTTTATTTGCCTCCTTGAGGCATGGTGATGTGGCTGCTCCACACTGTGAAGCATAGTACATGCACAACACAGATAAGAGCACATATATCTTCCAAATCAGTATTTTATTTTAAGATAAACTTCCAGTTATCTGGTTAACAATAAACATTGGTTCATGTCATACTGAGTGTCAGAGTTCTTTTCTCATTATTTTTTTATTACAGTAATGTTTTGGAGACATGAATGGAACTTTCTTGGATAGGTCTTTTTAATAGTTATTGTCTGTATAAAATTGTGGAACATGGAGAATAAGTATCGGAGTAGGATATTTCTAAAAAAGCATCAAGCTTCTTTAATACTGAGTCCTAGAAAGAAATTTTTTGAATCAAGTGCTTTGGCTTTATGTTTGACCCACAGCCCTCCTGGCTCACTGACAGTCACCCTGGGGAGGCAGAAAAGGAAAGTTATGAAGGCAAATGTTATTTGGCAGACCATTTCTAAGCTAATGTCAACTTTAGTTTTGGCCTGAAGTGCAAAAATGAAACAGCCAAGAGCTTTAGGGTGAAGACGAAGGAAGAAAAGATTTATTTTAGATTTTCTAAAATGGTAGATTTCCAGCACTGTCTTTAAAAAAAAAAAAAAAAATAAAAAAAAAATCTTGTGTCAAGCACCCCAAATCACTTTGTTAAAGAGCTTTACTGATCTCTGTTCAGTACAGATGTGTGACTTTGCCAGTGGAAAAGTTTCTGTGAGTGAGATGTGGACTGATTCCAGTTCAGTGTCAATAACTCTGTACAAAAACCTAACTGTAATGGTTCACCTCTCCAAAACTAACACATAAGTGGAAACTTGCTATTGATCCTTGTAGCACTAGAAGTTCCCATGACACCGTCCTTTTGAAAGACAGAAAAAACAGGACTTGAAAGACAAAATGTCAGACCACTCATTTTCCATGTAAAGGTGATAGAATAACTCATTACCCAGGCAGTACAAATATGTGTTTATTTAGCCATGGTTCATGCTTTAAAGTAGCTCACCTTTTTGTAGATTCAGAAAGCATTTAGCAAATTTGGTGGAACTATGTAAACAACAACAAGGACTGCTCTTCAATATTAACACATCACGGGGTGGAAATGTTCCAAAGGTAGCCTTGAACCTCAGCAGGGTGGGTTGGAGGAGGAGTGATGAGCTCCCACACTGCAATTTTAATTAGTAGGAAATCAAAGTTGTACATCAGACATGGGATTTTTCTCTCTAAATCAAAAGGACAGCAGCAAAGCGTTCAGCTTTGTGCTAGACGAGGAAAGGACCTTCCCTGTGGAATGCATGATCTAAAAATGCATCTGAAAATAACCATGACAGCAGCAGAAAAAAAAAAATAAACCACACATCTGTGAGCTTTCAGCTTTCTCCTGTACTGACTTGGTGAAAGGTGAAATAGAAGTACAGAGAATATTTCCAACAAGCTGTCCACATATTTTGCAGGTTGATGCCGTGTTCAGTATTGAATCCAATGCCGTGAGTTTGCCAGTCTTCCATAAGGATAAAAAAGAGGACATCTTTTATAATGACTATTGAATTTTTTACTATAGGAAGTGTCCTCACTTATGATCTCATTTAACTGGGTCACTGTGTTAAAACAAAGTTCGTAGATAAGAACATTGATTTTTTTCACTATTTAGAAAAATCAAAAATAAAAATCTGCCTTTATGAGGCCAGCTCATAGTAAAGCAAGCAATAGGTTTATGTTTTATGCTTAATATGTCTTAATGTTAGGAAGGACAGAGGGATGTAACAGTCTTAAAAACCGACAGGAAGTATGAGCTTAGAACTAATAAAAGGAAATATGAGGTGATCCAACCACTGTAAATATCACCTGTGTTTATTTACAAAGCTTTGCTGACTATTTTTCACTTTCTGAACATTACCAAAATACATAAATAAAATCGAGTATTCTTGATTTCAGTGGTCCCTGTGATGAAGAAATTTCATTTATTATTGACAGAAAATAATAATTTCATTCATATGGATCCTTTCCTGACACAAATGTTTTTGAATGCCAATTTTCTTGGTTTCACTTTGACTCTTCCAGGTTATACCAAATGCACAGACATTTCTGGAGACAATTCAGTGATGTCCGATGTTGTTTTTGCCATTGCAAAAATGGGAAAATCTCTCATAAAAATCTCATAATAGCTAAGAATTAAAAAAAAAAAAAAAAAAGTAATTTCACCTATAAGTTTGAAAGGCATGATGTAAGTGCTTTCTGCAGAGGGGAAAACTCTTTAGCCAGAGTTTCCGGCTTAGAAAGGTATCACACCCCCCTGATCTTACCTTCCTTCATCCCAATGAAGTGGAGAATCACTTCCAATAATATTAGAAGTATTATACTGATGGGACAGGTATGCCATTAGCATGTGTTTTTGGACACCTGTCCTTACACAGAAGACTGCAAGATTCTAATGTCTAGTCCTGTGTACAGTTTTGGATGCCTCACCTCCAAAAGGACATTGAAATGCTGGAGTGTGTCTAGAGAGGAGCAACAGAGCTGGAAAAAGTCTAGAAAATGCATCTTATGAGGAACAATTGAGGGAACTGGGGTTGTTTAGTCTGAAGAAGAGAAGGCTCAGGGGCAACCTCATTGCTCTCTGACACTACCTGAAAGGCTGTGGTGGGGTGGGGGGCAGGTTCTTCTGCCATGTCTCAAGTGAAAGGGTGAGAGGAAACGGCCTTAAGTTGTGCCAGGGGATGTTCAGACTGGATTATTAGGAAGAAAAAATTCACTGAAAGAGTGGTTAGGCACTGAAATAAATTGCCTGGGGAGATGGTGGAATCACCACCTCCGGAGTGTTCAAGAGGCATCTGGATGTGGCATGTGGGCATATGGTTTAGGGGTGATTAGGGTGATGCTGAGTTGACAATTAGATTAGATGATCTTGAAGGTCTCTTCCAACCTGGATGATTCTGTGATTCTCTGAACATGATTAACATATGTCTGCCTAGAAGGAAGCGTCAAAATGCTTACCTACTCAGGAGTGTACAAAGTAATTACTATCCAGTAATGACTATAAAATTAAGAAAATATGTTGCATTTTTGAGCCTCAGGCTAAGTTTACTTATTCATTGTCTGAGACTGAGTCTGAAGAAGTCTCCAGCATTGATACAGACATTTTAAATATTTTGCTAGAGGCTAATTTTTTAAATAACTGACTGACTAATTAGTTGCATCAAGACGTGGAACTGTGCATCGCTTTTGGTATCTACCTACTGCCATAAATAAAACTTATCATTTGCTGTGACAGTATCCTCAGTGCTGAGTTGCTCTTGAGTGCTTTTTGTGTGAAGGCAAAGGACATTTTTTCAGAACTGTTATTCTGTGTAAAAGGATGCAGCAGATGTAGTCTTCAGATTGCCCAAGTTCCCATGGTCAAACAATTGTTTTCTTTCACTATGCTGAGCACAATAAAAGGTTATTCGGCTCTAACCTGAGCTTTTGGCAACACGTGGAAATTCTCTTAAGGAAAAAGGAAGTGCATATGCAATTTCTGGCACCATCCTCTCTACTGCAAACACCTTCTGTCATCACCTCATCTCACCTCCTTTCTAGGATATTTTTTATTCTCCCTGCCTCTGTTTACTTTTGTTGTAAGCTATTTTCTCTTGGAAGACTGTATTTGACTTCTCTGCTCTGCCAACTCCTCTGGTAAGGCAAAAATAAATCATTAAGAAGTCAGAGTCAAACAAAGCAAAACAAATCATCTATAGTCAGTGCTTAAGCATGTCTAAAAAAATAGGAATGACTGTCCATTTTTTAATTCCTAGTAGGCTGTTCGATCTGCAGTGTTCCTGTGCTACACAGACAGTACAAAAGGGAATTTCTCTTCCTGCTCCGAGTCTCTCAACCCTTTTCATTCTTTCTTCCAGGGACAGTGGAAAGCACAACCTAGAGGAGGCGGACTATACTCTGTCTTCTTTTGGGATTTCTTTGGCAGTTCAAAAGTCTTTTCTAGACTTTATCTCTAGGCCTTCAATCCACTAAGTTCTGCTTTGCATCATTGGGATGCAAAGAAAAGACTGTCACCCAAATGATTCCTACCCCACACTGGCACAGCATCTGCGAGTTGAAAGAAAATAGTGTTATTTTAGTTAAATTAAAACAAACAAACATACAAGAGGAAAAGAAACAAAACAAAATATAAACAAACAAGCCAAAACAAAACAAACAAAAAGAAAAAAAAGGAAAAAAAAAAAAAACAAACCAAGAAGAAAGAACACCAGAACACAACACCCCCCAAGGCCCCAAGGCAGATGTTAAAAGTTCAGGCCCTGAAAACACCACTACTAAGACTCATGTATTCATCAGCAGAATTCATGAGAAGAATGCAATTTAGTGTCTTCATTACACTGTAAAGCCAGACTAAACTCGGCCTGGGAAAGGGCTTAAGACTCTCTATAGCGTCTGCTGAATTAAAGTAATGTATCATATTAATATAACCAATTAGCATAATTAAATATTCCAAGGATTGCAAACACTCTTATTGTCTTGTTTTTATGGGTATCTCAGTCTTAAAATGTATACTCCTCTCAGTAGTACTGTGAGATAGCAAGGTATTATTAATTCCATTTCACAGATGGAAAGTGAAGCTCAGAGTGCTTATGCGGTGTTTTCTGTGCATTGACATTCAAGCATGGCAAGATCCATGGGTAATTAGGACACATGGCCTATAAAAATGTCATGAAACTTCCAGGGTTCAAATCCACATCTCTGTTAGCCTCCAAACATCAGCTCAGACAGAGCCAGTCTAGCACATCTGTGGGGTGCTGCATTGTACAGATGTAGTGGCACTGCGAAATTCACACGAAAATAGGGAAATGAACTTGGGCTATGAAAATGAGAGAGTCAGTACTCTCAATGTTGGACTATTCCTTTGTTTTTAGGTGTTGAATTATGCCATGGGCATATAAAAAAAGGCAGGTGCTCTGGAGGTGCTCTTCAGGCTCATCACTACTTAAGAGAAACAGGAATGACACAGCAGGTGTATGTAACAGAAATGCTACCTCCATTACCAAACTATCATAGAAATAGCATAAAATTTTAAATAGAATTTCTCAGTTAATACTTGGTCTGCATAATCCCAAAGTCATTTATACTAGTGAGAATGAATAAAAATGGACCAGAGCAATAGCGTTTTGTACCCACTTTACAACACAAGACAGAAGGAGAAAACAAATTAGACCCCCTGTGTGTATTACATTGGTTTTCATACTAAAATGCTAATAGCTTTCACATTTATTCAATTCACAATGAGCAGGCACATAAAACACTCTGACATGTAGTTTGCCCTACACAGTAACTTATATTTCAAATGAAATGGTCTGTAGACATTTTTAGTGAAATTTGGGCCACCTCATTTTATTGATTTTCCAGTAGTCTAGTGAAATCAATGGACAACTCTGCTTAGTAATCAATTGCACTATCTGACCATTAGCTGGTACTAGAAAAGAGATCCAAATATCTGATAGACGTGGCTAATAACACACACATCTCTTTAAAGCTGTGTAGATCAAACCACAAAAGTGATGACAACTTCATCTCACAAGGAAAAGCTACTAATAGAAAAGAAAATAATGGCAGAAAAAATGTTCCTATCACATCACTTCTTAAAGAAGGCAAATCACCAGAAAGAGAGTCATCAGGGCTTTCTATAATAAGCATTCCCCTATATAAGAGGGACATGGACCTGTCGAAGAGAGTCCAGAGGAGGGTCATGAAGTTATCAGAGGGCTGGAGCACCTCTCCTGTGAGGACAGGCTGAGAGAATTAGATATGAGGAAGAAATTCCTCACTATGAGAGTGAAGAGACAATGGAGCACATTTCCCAGAGTTGTGGATGTCCCATCTCTGGAAGTGTTCACCACCAGATTGGATGGGGCTTTGAACAATCTGGTCTAGTGGAAAGTGTCCTTGCTCATGGCAGGGGGTTGGAACTGAATGATCTTTAAAGTCCCTTCAAACCGAAACCACTCTGTAATTCCATTAAACAGTCACACCAAAATCTGTATCATTTGAGATTAGCAGTTGCTGTTGAAAATCTTACAGATTTCTGTCAGTAACAGGAATCTATGGGCAAAACTTTGGACACATTAATTATGCCCCAAATCTAGGTCACTTAATTTTGTGCTCTTTTCACTTTCAGTTAATACTAAGAAATAGAGCTAACAGGGTTCAGTAACCCTAAAAACAGACCCAATTCACCAGATGGACTTTGAAGTCACACCTTACATTGTCAAATGTATGTGTTTTCAGGACTTGTGATATTTTTAGCCATGCTGCTTCCCTTGATCTGTGCTGAGTTTTGAATTGTTCAGACACCATTTGATCAAGCTAAAAAAAAAAGAAAAAAGAGTGCATATGTGTGCTACAGTGACTTCAAGTAGAAACATAGATAATTCAACTTGTCTCAAAGATAGAGACTTCCTGCACAACATTTCAGATTTAATGCTCAATAGGGCAAGACTTTATGAGGAGCTGTCTGAAGCATTTAGACATCTGCTGAAACTGAAGTAAGAGGATATTTAAAGCTATCTCAGCTGGTTTTTTATGTACTGTATTAATTTCTGCATGGGTATGGCTGGGATTTTGCCGGTATGGGGTTGGAGAGCTCCAAGACTCACCATTGATTTACCCACAAACAGTCAGCAGAATATTTAAGGAAATTTTGGGAATTATATTTCTGCCCTTGGTCATGCGCTGATTCATTAATTACTGACAGGTCAAAGAGCTGTATTGAAGCCTCTAGCAGAATTCATAAATTAAATCTACCCCATGCAGTACACAACCAGAAAGAAACTTCAGGTGATCCAGATCTCATCTTGTACAACAGATAGCAAAATGATAGCAATGTGCAATTTATTCTGAGAAGAGTAGCAGTTCAAGCAAGCAAGCAATACCAGGGAGCATAGGAATAAATTCTTGGTTTATTTGATTTTTACTTTCTTGATGAGTTCCATGTGTGCTGGTCCAGAGGTGTGTTACTTTGAATCTGGCTTTTTTGCATAATTATCTACTCACTGGAAGAGGGATTATTATCTAAGCCTCCAAGGTAATGGATCTAACATTCTCATTCTCTGTTCCAATGAATAATTATCTTCCAAATAATAATTATATTATGCAAAGTGGAAAAGTTACTCTGAAATGAAGAATTATATCTCCATTTAGTCAAAAGTGCAAAACACAAAAAGGGTGAAAGGAAAAAAAAAAGTCCTCTACATATGTCAATCTCCTTTTCTACAATTTAGTTTTCCTGACACATGCATACAGCCCTGGAAGTGCCCACCTAAGCCTGGGAGGCACAGAGCATTCAGTGCTAAACTGTGTGATTAGAGGCTGGTCACCTCAAACTCAGGGGCCTGGCACAGCTCAGAGGAACAGTGCCAGGGCAAACGAGGCACACCAAATAGGCTACTCTGAGGGCTATTCAAGGAGAACACTCAGATCAACATCCTTTGTATAAAACCCAACAAGGTGCTTCAATCCAAAGAAACTGCCTTACCAAAATAACTTGCAGAATGAAGAGCGTTATTGCCTATAGGGATATAGTACTCTGCAAGGGAAGCAGGGGAAGAGAATGAAATTTACATTCTAAGGTAATTTTGAGGGGATTGTGGGAATATTGGCCACCAGGACTAGAGCAGTGACCATCCTCCTGTACTTGGCACTGGTGAGGCTGCATCTCAAATCCTGAGCTCAGTTTGGGGCCTCTCACTACAAGAAAGACACTGAGATGCTGGAGCATGTCCAGAGAAGAGAAACAAAGATGGAGAAGTGGCTGAAGCCCAAGTCTGATGAGGAGTTGCTGAGGGAGCTGAGGTTGTTCAGTCTGGAGGAAATGAGACTCAGGGAGACCTTATCACTCTTTACAACTACCTGAAAGGAGGTTGTAGCCAGGTGGAGATTTGTCTCTTCTCACGAGTAACAAGCAATAGGACAAGAGGAAATGGTCTTAAGTGGCACCAGAGGAGGTTTATACTGGATACTAGGAAAAATTTCTGCACTGAAAGAGTGGTCAAGCACTGGAACAGGCTGCCCAGGAAGTGGTGGAATCAATGTCCCTGGAATTATTCAAAAAACATGTAGATGTAGTGCTTAGAGATATGGTTCAGTGGTGGGTTGAGCACTTGACAGTGCTGGGTTAATGGTTAGTCTGGATGATCATGGGTGTTTTTTTCAGTCTTAATGGTTCTATGATTCTATAATATGCAAGAATTTTTATTGGATATTTGGGGAAGAATCAAAGGGAAGGAAAAGTAGAGGTCAGGATGGATAAGGGTGAGAACATGAATAAGAAAATAGAGTAGAAAGGGGATAAAAAGGGTGGCTGAGAGTAGGTAGGTTGCTGGTCTGTAGCCTTGTCTGGCCTAGACCTGCATCTGATCCTCACATAGGTCTGTTAGGTCCTGCTTTCCAGTGTGATCTCACATGCAGTTCTGTGCATATGTGTGTTCACCAGCAACAAGCGAAGAGACTGCAGATCGTAGGAGCCCATGGGTTTAGATGTCAGCAAGCAGAGTGACTTGCATGCATGTTTCCTTAAGGAATTGCAGGACTGCACATGAGTGGAATTTGCTGGCAAATTTCAAGCCAGAGTAGCTGGTGAACGAGTGTCCTAGTTCAGCAGGTGGGACCAGTTATCACTGTGTGGGGGTGATCAAAGCTATGTATTCTACCCCCTCTATCCATTTCCCAAAACAATGGACCATTTGCAGCACATTACTAGGGAGTCGTTAGCACCTTCACACCCAGCCTGAGGGGGCGTGGCTGCTGATGGGCCATCAACGGTTCAACGATACCCCATGACTCACAGAGTTAATCACCCATTGTGTGAGTCTCCACCCTGGGGGAGGGACTGGGTGCTCCCTGAGGGTACATAAGTGGGGGCAAGAAGACCTCAGATAACTTGTCGGATCCAGAGGAGCAGCAAGACTTTGACAGGAGGAGACTACCACTCCCGACCAGCCATCATCTGCACCAACAGGTTCGTCACTTCCTTTTGCTTTGGACTCGGGGGAACCATGCGGGTCTCAGCACAAGGGCTAACAAACCCCTTTGGGCTTGTGCCCTGGGACACTGGGTTATACTGCTGGGTTTTGGTGAGTTGAAAGCAGTTTTCTCTTTGTGTTAGTGTATTTATTGTAGTATCTTTCATTAAATTATGACTCTGACTTATAGTCTCTCTTGTGGTGGGTCCATTTATCCTGCTGATTTACCTTTAAACCAGCACAAGACAAGAGGTCTGGGAGACAGCAACTGGGGAGCTGAGGCTCTGGATACTGGGCTGACCAGAGGTCTGAAAGACGACAGCTTAGGAGACTATAGGTCTGGAGTAGCTGCTGGATAGACCTGGGATTGTGTATTGAGAAAGTCTGTGTCTCAGCAGCTGGAGTGGGGCTGCAGGTATCAAAGGCCAGGGGTCTGTAGCCAATATTGTGTAGACTGTCTAAGGCCAGTTACTGAGTATACCTTATTATTGTGTTCATATATTTAGACTCCCATCCTGATGAGCAGAGAAGGAGAACCAGCATCAGACCATACCTGCTGGACATGTTTGCCCGGGTGATGTGTGCATTTCTGTGGGTGCTGGTAAGGTACTGTGTGTGGTGAGTGATCGTATCCCTCAGGAATAGGCACTCAGCCCCTCTACTACTTGGACTAAGACATCATAGCAACCTCCAGTCCAACAGGGTCCAAGACTCACATGCCTTGGACAATATGATTTCTTGTTTGCTCTTTACCATGCCTTGAAAGCCTGAACAGCTTCCTCTAACTTTTCCTGTTCCTTTTTTTCCCAGGGCCCAGCCCTATGAAGCTTTACATTCCTTTTAATCTCTTCTCTTCTAAGGTGAAACAAAAAAAAAGGTGAAATTTACTTTCATTCCTTATATACATCTGTGGTAGTTTACAGTTTCTAGGGTTTGACCCACCAAACCACCTTTAGACTTAAAATTACATTTGTCACAAAACACTCAAGATCTGTTCCTTGTACAGTATCACTCACCAGTGTCACTTGTTTGGAAAAGTAAAGGGCTGAAAAAAATATTATGCTTATGCAGTTTGCCATTCTGTACAGCAAGAGAAAGTAGTATAATTTTTCCTCAAAATTTGGTTTATTGAATATGAACTTAAACATATATTTTAAAAATTTATTTCGTATTGATTTTTGAAGGAAAAAAAAACCTAAACAAAACAAAAAAATCATGTATGAAGAATTTATGAAGTTATGGGAAATTTATGAAACAAATTGACAATCTCTTCCAAAGTTTAGCTTTCATCTTCATTGAAAATGTATAACTTTTTCCATTCATATAATAACTATATTTAGTGTGTTGTCTTTTCCCCAAAATGAGTAAATATCACTCGATATACCTGAATAAATGGTATGTATGTTCTGCTCGTTAACTGAATTGTGCATGTCAGAGACCAGCTAATGAATCTGTCTGAGAACTGTGTCTGCTCAGGAATGGATCTCATCAATTCTTTGCATAAAAGACCAATGTAGGAGTTTCATTAATGTCTCTTTAACTGCTTTTTAATTACCAATTACAGAGCTTTCCTATGATTTTTCAAAAGCTAATACACAAATATTAGAAAACGGTTTTACAAAAGAATAACATTGCTTTAGAAAGAAAATCCCCTTGTGCTATAAATATGGTCCTGAGAAATAATTGCCAGCTGGCTTTTTTAATGCTTATTTTCTTCAGGAGAGATGATGACAGCTATGTTTGCTCCAAGGAGACCAAATCAGTACAGAACTCCTCTGGGACTTTTTCTCTCACACTCCCTTCTCATGCTTGTTCTTTTTCCTATACCCCTTTTGAGTCCATCAGACTACCACAGACAATTATTAATGTGTATTGTGTGTTTTGCTCACTGAGGAGACTTAAAATGCCTGCTACAGATTTGCAAAGCCAAGCTGCTGTACATGAAGAGTGAGGGAATATAGCTTTAACAGTGACTCAGTTAGCCCTTCTTTGAATTAGTGTGCCTATGAGAGCTGAAAATTAACACAAACACATGTGCAGAGCCTCCTTTGAACATGTGAGCAAGCTTGGCAACTGGTAATTTTAGCCTCTGAAACACAGGGTTGGTGGCCTTTACATAATTGGCCCCAAGAGACAAACTGCAAAATGTAGCTTGAGGCTCTTCCTCTGGGAATAAAGAAAACATCCGCCCTGAGAAATTCATCCACAGTGAAAAAAAAAGGAAAAAAAAAAGGTATATCCAAGTTCAGACTAAGTCATTTCTAATTTAGTTTCTTAAAAGATTAGACAAGTTTGGACATAAATAATGTAAAGGAAAAAAAAAAAGCCACACTACTGAATTTCAGGGATATTTCCCCTATTTAAGTTAGAGTTTTGAACAATCTGGTCCTTTGTTTACCCTCTAGCTAACAACCACTCATGTTTTCCTAGCAAACAATATATTAATCATTTTATAATAGAACAGAAAAGTTATCTATTGTCAAGCTGGAGTTACCAAGAGAAAAGGGTTCTGAGAATGTATTTGTCCACAGGTCAGACTTGAAGAAGATCTTAAGTACATAAATAAGACTTGCATACCTTAGCTATCTAAATTTCCACGTAAAAATAAATTAAAATATCTGGTACTCATTGTCTTCCTGATACATGAGGAGACTAAACTGATTACTTGCATTTGACTCAATGGTTTAATTACTATCTTCACATTTGTCAGGACATAACCAGCCCTGTGCTGTGAACAGCCAGGGCAGTAGGTCCCATCCAAACCTGTCTAGATGGGGCATCTTTACTACTAAAGCAATAGCAACAGGCCATGAGGGTGTAATGAGCCATAGCATTTGATTGTTAGAAATCTGCACTGTTGAGGAGCAGTGCAGTCAGTGGCATAACCCTCACAGTGTTCCTAAATCTAGTGTGGATAAAATTGCCATGGTCGAGGAGGGAAAGAAAATTTTCCTGTGTGGACAAGTCATGTTACTTTTTAACAGGTTGACAGGAGAGGGTCTGGCCTGTTTGCTCTATTACAAGTGTTTAAATGAAAACATTAAAGGAAATAAAACTTGTAGCAGCCAGAGCCACCTTTGTTGCAATCAGAGGAATATGAATCAGTGGTGCCAACAATCTCTATTGGGTATCAGACTTTAGTGCCCTACACCCCTATTCCGTCTTCTGCTTAAGAGATTTAAACGTATGTAATTTGCATCCCCCAAGATGCCTTAGGTACCATATGGCTTCAGTGTGTCACCTTCCACCCCTCCTGCTGAAACTCGACCTACTGGCTAACAAAGGATGTAAGATTCATAGGAACAGAATGGAAAGCAGAAGGAAAAAAAAATAAAAACCCCACCCTGTGCAGATGGCCTAATGTAACCCTTAGGTCAGCAGGAGAGTCCTGAACTCTGGTAACTGTTCCCATCACTGTTTATACATTTTATATTAGGCAGGCATTGGGTAAAAGTAAAAATAATTCTGAGCGCAGGAATCTGGAATCCAGGCTTCCTGTCACCTCCTTGATGAATATCTTAGCAACTAGGCTGGTTTATTTTTAAAAGTGACTCCAATCCCCAACTTAGCTGGAGTAGCGTACAATGTACTCCTGCAAGGTTCTCTTGGCCAAACAACAGTAATCAGTCTTTAGTCATTAATCAAATTACTCATTTCATATCATAAGGTGTTAAATTTGTCAATTCACTTCTCACACTCTATCAGGCAAATAACCGAAATCAAGGCACCTTGTATGGTCCTAGACATTCCATAGAACACCACAGATGCTATAATAAGTAGAGCTACCAAACTGTTTTAATGATGGGAACTGTCACAGCTAGCTACTGAAGTGAAAAGCTGCTAAGCTGTCTAGTTAAGGAAGAAGGAGAGAATTAGGGAATTTACCCCATTACCAATTACCATTAGAGAAAAAAAAAGATTCAGAACATTGGCAATGTTATGAAGAAAAATCTGCCAGTTCATGGTGTGTCCGTTAAGATGACGGCATCAGGTACATGCACTTTTGTGTATGAGTTTCATCCTGTTTAAATATTCTTCTCAATATGCCCTTGCATTCAAGCTAAAATGAAAAATTATTACAGGCAATCTCATTCTACCTGCCAAATGACAGATCATTGAAAAGATGTTCTGATACAGAGTGGCCTCCTTCACCTACTCCTTCTCTCCAGTCCACTTAAGAAATTATGTTCTTCCTTCTCCTCCCCACAATGCCCTTCTTTTAATACCTCTCCTTTTATTTTCTGTGATGTTCCTCCTTTGTTTGCCTGTGATGGTTCTGAATGCTAATAAGTCCACTTCTGATTTAGCATTTTGTGAGGTCAGTTTGTGAGGAGACTGGAGCAGACACTGTATTTTGAATCCCAGATTAATTAAAGAAGTCTTAAACAAGGACTCAAGGTCAGTTACCGGGGTAGAGAAAGAAAAGAAAATATTGGTTCAAAAACTTACAGCTAGCAAATGACATTAGGGTGAAGGTAGTGTCAAAAATGTTGCAGAGAGTTCAGAGATCTTATAACTTAGGGAGAATAATTTCAATGTTCATTAGTGCTTGTAATGTACACATATTTGTGGAGTACCTATGAGCAGATGCTTCCAGAGACATTGTCTAAATGCATGTTGGATCAGAATGACAATGAATTCTCTGTGTTTAATGAAATATTTTAATTTTTCTCAATCACACATTTATGTTCGTATCCTCTCATTAACAAGAAAGATGGGAAGACAAATACATGGTTTAACTGGACACATTACTGTGGGGAAAAAAAAAAGGAGAGGTAACACTGAAATTAAATGGAATTCAACATATAGAAGTTCCAATAGAGTGATCCAATTGTCCTTTCTGTCCTTAAACTCTAGGAAATCTATCTGCCTGAACTTATAATGACAAATCTGCTCATGGTTTTCTCCCATTATATTCTCACAAGATGGAACACCCTCAAAATTATATTTTTTGCCACAGTTTAAAATAGTGGCATTTACTATTTGCTGCCACAGAGTGATAGTGAGACTTGTTTTTATTAGAATAGGACATAACTTTAGAACTACATCAGAAGTCACCAATATAGCTGCATTCTAATACTGACTTTTGAGTCCTCTTAGATAAATTTAGGTCCTTAGTCCTAAATCCTTAGGTGTCTAACTTCTCAGTAAAGGCAAAGGGGGGAAATCAGTTTCTTTTGAGGCCTCTGAAGGAAGATTCTACTCACACAAGTCAGGCAGCTTACACATAACAGATCTTTCACTGGGAGTATTTGTGGGATCTTTATTGTTGAGGGTTTTTTTTAAAATTGGATTTTATAATGACTTCTTTGAAAGAATGCTCCATGATACCTGAAATTTAGGCACAAATTAAACCTATCTACATGAAATACATCAAAGCCAAAGGGTTCACAGATATTAGCATAAAAGAGTTTACATTAATCAAATATTGATGTGTAATTAACAAGCACAATTATTTGGACATTAATTTCAGGAATGGTGCTGGTCAGTAAATCCAACCATCTAATTAACATACATTTTTTGTAAACTCTGTTCATTTATGCTTTATTCTCAAATTCTCATAAAATAACATACCTGTTGCAGATATAAAGCCTATAAATATCTTTAATCTGAACTTTATGCCAGAATACGCTGGGTCTCAATTGTCTTTCAGTATGAAAATATTTCTCTGTACAGAATGCCAGCTTATGTTTGAATTTGTTAGAAATGCCTTGGCATTATTGCCGGTAATAGCAGCTAAACAATGGCAACAGAGTGATTTTAAGCTTCTCCTCTTCATAAACCTTTTTCATTTCAAATTTGGGTTGTTTTGGGGTTTTTAATATTATATTTTATCAATGCTATGTATCATGCATTATACCAGCAAAAAGTTAATGGAAAGTTAACATGGGTTAACAGTATTTACAATGCAATGTACAAATACATTGCTCAGGTTGTGCTGCAGTGTGCACGTGTCCAAAATGCTGTTCTAAGAAGTCTTGATAGCTATACAAGACAGTGATCAAGTTACACAGTTGCATCTTTTGGTATTATTCACATCTATTTTATGTGTTTAAGTTGGGTGTGAAATGTGTGGGAAATTTTAGGCATGTAATGAAGTAGTATGTGCCTACCTTCTTCTGAAGTCACAAGAGAAAGATTTAGATACAGATTACCAATAGATCAACTCAATCTCTCCCTGGAATCCCCCAAAAGTGAGGAAACTCATGTTTCTGTTGTGCCTTTATAGGCCTTGATCTCTTCAGAGGAAGAGTTATGTTGGTTGGTATTGATGTTTATGTTTAACAGTTCTCCTTTGGACTTAATCCAATGACAAGTTTAGGACTCTTTAATCTTTTTTATGTATCTGGGAACAAATGAAGAGAACATAAAGAACTTCCCTAAAACACATCTGATAGCACGGACTCCCTGGAGAATCAGAGTAGCTGCAAGTGCTGCTGCTTTTCTTTCCTTCAAAGCAAAGTTAGGATTGGTAATCCCAAAAACCAAAATATTGTGTCCAACTATGAATAAATCCTGTAATCAAGAAACCCATACATCAAGTAGGGATCTAACTGAGCACTAGTGCAGTTGTTTCACAATCTGTATGTGTCCATGCATCCCTCCTGCTTACGGCCAAGAAAACCAAAGCACCATTACAGGAGAGAGAAGTAGGTAATTTCAAATACTGAGAGATAAAAATAAAGCAAACAGTGGCTTTACCTGGACAGTCAAGCCTCAAGAAGAGGAGCTTGTGATTTCTGCATGCAGTAGGCAGAGGCTTCACAGCACCCTCTTTTGTGAGTCACAGCAATCCCTTCAGATCTGCTCCTGTCAAACTGAAGTTGCTGAGGATTGCTGCAGCCATTCAGTTGATTTTATTGATTCTTATTGTCATAAAAAATTTGAAAAAGTCTCCACCATATTCTCTCAGATTACAAAATCTGAAATCAGTCTTGGGAAACAGATAAACAGGTACCTCACTTTGTTCCAAGTCCCATTTGACTAAGAGAAATTAGATCAGTTTGACCGGAAATTTGGAAAGGACAGAGAGAAATAGAGACCCATCTTCTCCACAGAAACAAATTGAAAAACATGGTTTTGTCAAGTTACACATTTCCTTTGATTGAATTTAAAATGTATTGAGTATTTTTAAAAGAAATAAAAGAGATGGTGAGGAAGCATTCCATTTTATTGAAAAGGACACTAGTTAGGGTATTCATTGCAGAAATTCAGGTTGAGTTCCTTTGTCTGAATGAGGAGACTGAAATTCCCAGCCTCTGTGTAATTGTGCAAGGGTTCACAGCAGGCTGGGTAGCTCCAGCTGTAACAATACAATTGTTAATGGGGATGGAACTCCAGAGAAAATCTTTTTCTCGTGTTTATAGTCAAAGACAAAGTCATGGGGTCATTCTCTTTTGCTCTTTGTCAGTAAATATTTTTGTATTTTATACTTAGGAGTACTTCAAAGAGACCTGTTTTGCTCTGCTGCACAGGCTGATGAAGGGTGGATAGGGAACCTGTCTCAGAATTTCGTAATGAGTGTCTATCTACTCTGTTCAAGCCAAGACTTCCCAGTGCAGGAACAGTGCTCTAACTACCAGGCAAGAGGTAGAGCTGTCATATCTTCTCTTTAATGAGCATTTAAAGCACTGTGTTCTGCATTTCTAGACAAACAAACTGTCACAGAATGTCATTTTAATAATGTAATGAATGTATTTAAATGCCAATGTATATATTCAGATGGTGCCTATCCTACAGAAAACAGGCACTAACCCCCAGTTGCTGCCACTTGAGCTGTAAGGACATTTGCATTAACTGTTATCTTTTTTTCTCACTGATATGTTAATGTCAGTTTATAGCACCAAGCATTGTACAGAGCAGGGGCAGAAATACAGTCCTGCCTGGTGGGATGTTTTCATCCTTATCTATTAGCTTAATAAAGCCTCTCTCTAGGTACGGCTAAGATGGACAAAAAATCTAATTTCATTGTTCTGATTACAATGTGGAGTTGAGGGAGGCAGTTTACACAAACTATAGGCAAATACAATTAAGTGGCTGCTAGGATGTGCATCAAATGCTTCTTCACAACTACAAGAATGCTCTCCAGCTGAACCTCGCTGCTCAGCCAGAAGCTGCTTCATACACCATGTTAGGGCTGGACACACAACAGAATAACAAGTCACATCTCAGTTCAGTTCTCTGCATCACTCTTTTCCAGTGCAGACTACATGTCAACTATCCAGAAGAAAAAGAGCCTTTTTTGGCATGTCTGCTTGTCATGCTTCAGGGAGTTCCCAGCAACCCAGCGACCACAGCTCACAGCTGCTGCTTTTGTCTTTTTCAGTTTTCATTTTTATTCTTTTTCAGGGCATTACAAGACTTATTCATTTTCTTTCAGCAGCTGAACTACTGTAAATGTTATGAAGAGTTTAATAACAGAGGCTGCTAGGAATGTATAAAGCATTCTCAGAAACCACCAGCCAAGTATCATATATTACAGCCAGTGCTATCATCTGCAGCATAGATCAAATGCCCAGGATGACAAAAACTGGACTCATTGGACCTTCCTGTATCTGCTGTACTATGACAGAAGGGCAGATTGATTTATGACATTAAATAACGAGAAGGAAATCCAAAAAACCTCACATGAGGTCATATCCTGAGTTTTTGCTGCAGCAAATTCACATCAGCTATAGTTTAAAGACAGAGGGGAAGTAAAAGTTAGGAAAGAAAATCCAAAGAGAGAACTCCAGTGTTAATTTATTTTTATGTAATCCATGTGTGGCAGAGATAAAAATGAGAATCTGTAGTTATTTCTCCCTTTCCAGATGCAGTACTGTAAGCAGACTTCTGATGTTGAGGGCACATCAATAGGTTATGGTAAATAGCATTGAAGTTTCAAAGAATTTGGGGTCAAACCTTTGATTCCTGCATCACTTACAGTTCTGCTTACACTTTCTTTTGTATTTCACTCTTTAAAACTTTGAACTCTCCTCCCCCCAGTTTTAGAGAGTGTTTCAGTGCTGTTTACTGGAGTTCTGGAGATCCAGCTATTCTGAGATGAATGTAAATTGTACTAAAATCAATGGCCCTCTCCACTATCTTTGAATTGAAATCTTTTATACTTGTGGACAGTGAAACATAATTGTTAACTAATAGCCCATAGCTATGTTTGGGTTTATCAGCTCTTTGAGCTTGTCATTAAGAAAGCTTGTTTCTCTTAGGAAATAGTCCCAGTAGAGAACCTTTAATCCTCTTTCCCAAAGCAGAGACTATCAGTAATCTCATTGTACTTCTTATCCTATATGCATACTTATGTTCCTAACAATTAAATTATTTATGCAGCTACTGGACCGAGTTCATCAAACACTGACCATAAAAATATTCTCCAGGGAATCCAAAAGACTCAAGTACTCATTAATGGCTGGGCTGAAAAAGAAATTAAAGCTTTAAACAGAACATACCAAGAACTCCAAATCTTTGGTGTAGAAGGCTATGCAATCACCTTTTAAAACTGTGTTGCTTTACACAATGCTATACCCACTTCATCTTAAAAATCTCATTGTCTGAAGAGAAGAGTGTTGGAAATCACAGCTGAGAGGGTGAAGAAAGACACACGGAGTATTTTTAAACATATTAATCATAAGTTGAAAAAAGGGCTGAAAAATGGTGTCTGCTCAAGGAAGATGATGAGATGGAGAGTAAAGTGGCTATTTTCTAAATATCTTCTTTGCCAAAGCTCAAAAGAGCTACTCAAAGTGCAAATGTACAGCTGGCACATGGAGAAAAGAAGGAAAATGGGTATTTTTCTACACTGACACACTGAATAAACCCACTCATTCTTCTGACGCAGTGGGAGAGTGGGAGACATTCAGAAGCAAGGTGGACGTGGGACTGTGAACTTGTATTAAAATAGGAGTTATCATTAAGTTTTCCTTATGTTTTCTAATTAACACAATTTAAAAAAAATAATCAAACGAACCTGTCAATGCTTTGAAGTACCTTATTATTCACAGTGATTTGTTTATGATGTGTTTTTTCTCATGAGCTAATTTAGACTAGGGATGCACTGATGAGGCTGCTTTATTGCTTCATTTTCAGTTTATCAGCCTTGAATGTGCAATCCCACAGCTGGGTGCGATTCTCGGCAGTTCAGTCACATGAACAGAGTTTGGTACATTGAAAGTCAGAACTAGTTCTTGGTCTTTTCTTCAATGTGCATATCTCATTAGCCAAAAGGACTGTTTAGAAGCAATTAATCAGTGAAATTTGCATTATATACACTGCTTATCCTAATTTATGACAATACATTGATGCTATAATTCAGATGACAAAGATTCCAGGCCAAAGAACGTAAGTAGCACACAGGAGAGCAAATGAAAACAGATGAAATAATTAATCAGAGGTGAAAAATTAGGTAAAGTGTGAATTTTATTTACTAAAAATTAAAAATTATTTCTGAGAAGAATAAATTAGATGGTTCTGAAATAATGACAAGAATTTAGGGGCTTGTAAAAAGCTAGGAATGCATTAAAAAATCTTTTAAGATTCTAAGAGCAAAAAGGTTGATTTTTGGTGGTTTCTCTACAGAATTCAATTACCTTTTCCTTGTGATTTTCAGGGCTTTAATTTTCCATCCTTTCTGCCTGAAAGAGAAAAAACTTTCCAGGCAGTCAACATGAGGCAGAGGAATCAAAAGCTGGGTGCTTATACTTGCCTTTGCTGACTGCCCTTTAGCACATCCCTTCACCCTTCTTGCCCATTTCCCACCATGCTTTTCCTGCCAAGGTTGTAAACTGTCCAGGAGACCAACAATTTCGCAGCACCCACATAATGTTTATTACATTGACATTGAGGCACATGGGACCATGTGCACAACTAATAATATTCCTTTTTCCCCAGCCAGCAAAGTCTAATCACGAGGCACTATGTTAAAAACCGCTGAGGGTCTTCACTAGGAAAATCATCCACATTATCTTTTTCTTAATCCAGAATTAAACTGGCTATTTTTCATTAGAGAAATGTTATTTGTGTAATGTTTTATGACTGTTTGTTACCAATAAATGAAACAGTTCCACTAAAATGCTTTTTTTTGGGGGGTTGTTTAAAAAAGAAATACAACTGTAGTGGTTGTCCAGTTGCAGTAGGAAACGAAACTGCATCTATCATCAGCAAAAAAGGAGACAAAACCCACTTACTCCTGTATTCCCCTGAAAGCATGAGTCATGGACCTATTGAGAACAAAATATGGATGTCAGATGGTAGCCCCTCAGGCTGTCTGGCAACCTGCATGCTGCTCAGAAAGAGGTAGCAGCTGCTTCATATAAGACTAATAAGGATGATAGAAAAGCCTATTCTGGCTTGCACAGCTCCACCTGAAGAAAATAGGCAAGGCAGGCTCTATTTGAACCTCAGGAAACAAACAAATCCTAGTAGTGAGCTCAGAAGGAAGTACTGGGTAGCCTTCACTTATGGCAAGTTAAGGGATATTCAGCTCTCTGGTTCACTTTAGTAAAGTACTTTTTTTTTTTTCTTTTTAATCTTTAAATGCTTTAAAAAATGTAAATATTTAATGCCATTTTACACTGCCCTGCTTTATATTTGGGTACTTATACTGGGGATTTAAAAATGAGTTAAGGGAATTCAGGTGCCCACGTTGATAATCCACTGTGCTCTGTAGGCAGCTGGTGCTGGGACACTGTGAAGAAGGGAGGGTCATACACAGAAAACCACCAAGATACTGCAGGACCTTCAGTATCTAAAGCTGTGTTACTGAAGGCAAAAAGTCAGAAGATGGACAAAAAGTTGCCTGTTACTGTAGAACAGAGATTTTATGGATTTGGGTGTTTGGGGGTTTTTGTTGTTGAGTTTTTTTAAGTACTGAAAACAAAAGGGTTGTTTGTTTTTTTCCTTAAAAAAGGAGGGAAATGGAGGGAGGGGGACTTTCTTCAGCACATAATTTCATTTACTAGATCAGTCAGTGTCTGCAGAAGCACAGGTAAGTGGGCAAGGAGTAAATGCAACATGTGGGCAATAAGCTGAACTACTTTCACAGAAAACCACAGTTGTGGGAACATTAAAAATATTTTCAATATATGGATTTCATAGCCAAAAAACTGAACACTACTGAAAAAAAATCATATGGGTCTGAGATTGGAAATAAACAAAAGTAACCTTTAGGGTATTTTTAATATTGTTAAAAAAATTTAAAGTGGTTTTCATTATGATACTTTTATTGTCAAGCCTTGTCCTCTTTAAAAAAAATCATGTTTTATTCCCTGTCAAATGTAATGTTTTGTTTAAGCTAGAGTGTTCTGGCTTTTTTTTTAAAAAAAAACCTCTTGATTCACTGCAAAGCTAAAATAAATCTTGGCTTGCTTCAAAAGGTGCTTTGTTTTTCTTGTTTTCAGAACTTCTAGAAAGAAAAGAATCCTTTATTCATACAGCTGTAGCAAGGCAGAGAAGGAGAAGTGCGTAGCTGATGAGAGGAAACGTGCTGAAATGTTTCTCAAGAGATGCTGCAGCTAATGTATTTCAAGGTCTATTATGCCATAGCTGTTTCCTTTGTCCTTCCTTATAAAACAAAGGAATATGCTTCCTTCACTTCTCTTTGCTCCCCCTGCACACAAGACAGCTGATCCTAAACATGGAGAAGTGATAACAGACCTTGTAAGCCAAGCATTGAGTGTCCTGGGCTAACCCTGACAGAAGCCTTCAGGCATACGTAGATACATATTTAAGTAGATTTAAGTGCTTGTAGAAAGTTTGTAATTCAACAGGCTGAAATAAAATGAAGGAATACCAGGTTATCACTGAAATGTTTGGACATTTCTCACTCCTTCAGAAACCTGGATACAAACAGTGCACCTGGCACAACACCTCCTCTGCTCAGGTGCTAGTTTGACACCCAGAAAAGCTTTGTTTGAAGATTATTTTCAAATAGAGATCAGGTCCAAAATATAAGACTCAATCTAGATGAAAATACTCAAGTTGTCATATTCCTTTCCATGGCTTCACTTGCTTTTTATTATTGGTGTCAGGCCTCTCAGTAAAATGTAAATCATCATAAAGAGTAGTTTCACACCTGAGACATCTAGAAATAGAAGTTTAAACACTTGAGTACTCTGTTGCATGCTCCCCCTCCTGACCTCTGGGGAGCTGAAACCCTGCCTTTGGCTTCCAGCCTATAAAGCAGACCCAGTATTATGTTTTCTTCCATCCTTTTTCTGTTTGCCTATTTGGCTTCAGAAGTTTCTTGCAGTAGCCACTATTAGAGAGAGTTTTACACCATCTACTCCTGAGGGTTCCACAACTTCCTCAAAAAATGCAACAGCAAATGCCTTGTTCGGGCCCAAACCAGGGATTAAGCTCCTTGTAAATGTGTACATTTGAGAGTTTAAATAAAAGCAAGCCTCTTGACAGTTCACCCACGGCTGACAGAATATGTAGAAATTGTTGAAATAATTTTCTAGAATCAAGTTATAAAAAGATATTCAATGAATCTGTGTCAAAATCTCATAAAAATAGGGGAGTGTCTTAAATGTCAAAAAGTATTTAAATGCTAATGAATGTCTGTTTCACATATAAATGAACAAGATAATTTAGGAAATAAAAATGATCTCCTTGCTCCATGGCCTATTGATTATGTGCCAGTAACACCTCAGTGAATAGGATACCACTCACTTCTTCGATCAGGATTTTTACTCATTATGGATATTCTGAAATATCTTTCAAGCATCAACATGTGTGTTTCAAACGTGCAAGAGCTGTGATGGCTGAAGGGCAAGCTTGTTATCTATTCAGGTAATGAAGAGAGTGTTAAATGCAGTCGTTATATTTGATCCTGGAAGAAATTCAGCATTATCATCCAAGTTATATGACGTACATTTCTTTTATGAAAAGCTTTCAACACCTCTGTAAATTAGTTAATGGAGAAGTAGAAAAATCTGACAAATTATAGCAATAGTACAAAAGTAAAAACACATCACTCTTGATTTAAAATATCTGTAAAATTTTATTTATATTAATACCTGTCTCAGAATCTTTCATGTTTATGGGTAGCCTGGTTATCATATCTGAGTAGAGCGTCTTCTCCTTACAACTCCCTGTCAGGGAGACTGGACAATTCTGTTGTAGATTTTAAGGAAGAAAATTCTTCTGAGGCTTTATAGAAGAAAGAAGACATCCAGAAGTTTGTACCAAAAGCATTATTGCAAACCACTCTACAAGTACTAGAACTTCTAGTCTTCAAAACACCAGGTTTTTATGCAAATTCCTTTCCCTTGAATCTTAATATGCATATTTTTCAATGCTAAAGCCATTTTGCCAAGGCCAGTTTAGTGTGGACATGTCTTTCCAGTCCAAGCTTTATCAAGCCCTCAGGCGCCATCACACGTGAGCTGGTTTGGAGAGACAAAGCACAGCTCTAGAGAGCTGTCCAGCTCTTCAGCAGATTTATTGATGATGATGGAGGACCTGAGGTCCAGTTCCACACTGAAGCACTACCCTCTTGCAGACTCTCATGTTTCTGTGTGTTGAAACAGGCGGCACATGGAGCATTTTCTAAGATACTGCTGAGAAATGCTCTTCTGGAAAGAGCTGGATGGGAATTGCTCTCAGAGACCTCAATAACATCGAGAGTTCCCCCTTCTCTTTCAGAGATACATGTTGTCTGGACTCTGAAGTTCCATTCTTTCATTTCATGGAAAAATCAGTGCTTTCCCACTCTTGCAAGTAGATAAGCTAAAAATTTTAAAGTCAGAAAGGTGAGACATACCAGTTCTAAACATTTAAAAATTTGGACAACTACTTAGATAGGTGTAGGGATAGTATACTCAGAGGTTTATTGAATCACATGCATAGTCAGCTGTAATAATACTGTAAGTGCACAAACCACAGGATCATAGGCCATGACTGAAAAACTCACTGCCCATGGAATCCCTACAAGTAAAAATACTAAAGATGACTTTTTTTTTTCCTTTGAAGACTAAAAAGGAATTCAATCTTTTTCTCCTCAAAAAAAAAAAAAAAATCCTGCTGGTTACTGTCACATTTTCAGAGACATTTAAGCTTCCAGCCCATATAAAATTTTTGCTGTAGTATACTCGATTTAAAAAAAAAATCTAATTCTTAAAAGTTACAGCTTCAAATAGGCCAAATATTGGTAGATGTCTGCACTGAATTTATGCCTTCATCCCTGATCTCCAAATTTACATTTCACATTTTTAAAATATTTTCTTTTCAACATATGCAAAAATTAAGTGTTCCCTTTCTCATCTTAATTTTATACTTTGAAATAAAACTAAAGTTGAAAATTTTATGATTTATTGTTGCAGCTTAAAATGTTTTATTTATAGTTTTGGGGGTTTTGGTTGGTTTTTTTTGGTTGGTTTTTGGGTTTTTTTTGTTTAATTTGGTTTGGTGGGTTTTTTTCTTGTAAATAAAGTTATTTTGGTTGGGTGAAATAGAAATATCTCTCAATGTTTCTCAGCTCAGCTGGTAGATCAAAACTAATTTAAACTATTTTTTGATTAAATATGGATTTGACAAGTAGACTCATTCTTCTCAAAATTTTTTTTTTGTAGACAAAACAGAGGGAGATGTTTTGGTTTCTCAATTAATCCTTGCAGCTTTGTTCTATGTTCTGTGTTCTAGCTCTGTGTTATGAGAGTACTGTTTTCAACATAAAGGTATTAATATGTATATATATATATATTTCAGTCCATCCTGAAGCCTGGTGTACAAAGGCATCTTGTTTAATGCTGTGTCAGTGAAGGAAAGAGACTCATCAAGGATCCTGAAGTTCTGATGACTGCTGCAGAGCAATTCAAAACTCCCAAACTTATCAATACAAATCAAATCCTCCAGAAATATGCCAAAACAACATATCCCCACTTCACAGGAAATTTGTGAAGGAGGTGACATCCTATGGCTTTCACCTCTGATGCCTTGTTCTGTTAAAAGTCAGGATTTATGGCATTGTGAAAACAAACAGTGGCCAAAAGCTTTCCTGCATCCCACAAAAGTGAATTAATGAATTAATTTTCTGTAGTGCCCAAATCTTCATTTTTGGCACTCCATCCTGCAAAATGAACAAAATGCAGAACACAAAAACCCATGAAGATCATCAATTATGAACATTCTTCCCACCAAAGACCACTGCCTGTTGTATCAGACAGCTGATTTACAATTCCTAAACCATTAGCATAACATAGTACATCATATACAGGAATTATGGCAGCAGGTACAAGTGAGAAGTGAAGTTACTTTTCAGCATTAAGTATATACACATCTGCCTAGATGTTTTCTTCCTGTCACAAGTTCTGTGATTTATCTATTTGAATATCCTCTGAAATTATACAAGTTACATTTAACAGTCAGAACTATGAAAGCAAACTTTTAAAAATGGAAAATGTCAAATAATTTTTTTTCACCCTCATTTTTTCTGCAGTTCTATGCTATTTTAAAGATTAATCCTTTAAAACTTAAACCTTTTTTTTAATCTCCTTTTGCAAAGGAAGCTTGTATTTCTGGATGACAAAAAACGCAATGAGAATAGCTTTTTACTTCTGAAACTGAAACATCTGAATCTCAGCAATAATTAATACATGGAACTGCATATACCACAAGAGATAATTATCATCAGATCTAAAGTCAGTGAACATATGGTGGTAAGACAAATCAACACAGAAGTAGTATAAATAACAACACCAAGTCATTAAGTAAATAGGGAGGAAAGGAAGGTAACATTGCATGAAATAACTGGTGACAGGATAGCATTTGTGAACAGAGTTTGTTTAATGATGTTCCTCCTTTCTGTGGGGCAATGGAGGGTAACATATGACACCAGTGATGTGGACATAATTTGGGTGTATTTCCCTAATTAAGTAAAATGCCCTTCAAAGCAACGGTGAGGAGATCACAAAAGTTAAATGCTGCTCTTTCAATTCAGACTTAGAGTCATGGAGGTCAGGACTATCCAAGGCATGGAGAAGGTAAATGTGTTGTCCTCCGCATCCCCCCCACATCACCCCTCCCCTCTCTGTGTCCAAGCAAATGGTCCACAGGGCTGCAAAGAGACAGCTTGTTAAACCATTGCTGTACGCACTCAGGACATCTAAGACCACAAAGCCACAGTAGCAGGCTGCAGACTGATATTGTAATTGACAGAGCTGCCCTAACACAAGTGCATTGCTTCAGGATTCTGAACACATTGAACTCGGGGAACTCAGGACCTGGGCAATGCATTGCTTAAGTATAAGATGACATTACAGTGAAAGGATCCCGAAGCATTAGAACGTATCAAATAGTTACCCTCTTGAATTTTAATTTGGCACACGGTCAACCATGACTACCAGCTCTGAGAGGGAGAAGCAGAAAGGATTGATATGAGTAGAAAGGGGGCTGCTTAAAATTGTTTCTTCAGAGATAGAAATTGCATGAAGCTGATGGAAGCAGCTCTGGGGAGAAATAACATTCCCTATTGAAATCTAACAGAAATAGCCTGTACAGTACTTTCACCATGTCACAGAGCAAATGGTGACAGTGCACAAAGGGTACTTCTAAGCAGGAAATTACTAAGAAGCAGTAGGAGCAGGAGACACGTTACAAGATCAACATGACAAAGTGAGCAATTAGGCTTTCATGAAACAGAAGACAGAATTTTTCTGCACCCTGTCATCAGCTCTCAGGGCTAAGGCTGATGCTTATGACCTTACACAGGCTGATCACAACAGGCCATGCTGGGTCAGGACCTATTGAGTTGCTTCCTTCAGAGGAGGTGATGGAGTTCATTCCAAATGTAGCTACTCCGAGGCATTGAACAAATAAAACATAGTACGCATTAAAATAACATTATTAAGGTTACAAAGGTTGCAGAGTCAAACATTCAAAAGCTGCTTCTGCAACCTTAATTCAGTCCCCATTGTGTGTTTTCTCTATCTTCCCATGACTCTCTCTAATACCTCTTCACTGTAAATTTGACTTAGAGTAAATTTGGTTCATGCCATCACAACAGCGGGCAAGATCTTGTAGACAATATTATACGTAGAGTGTGTAAGAGCTCATAAAGGAAGTAACTGTACACCGTTTGTTTTATCTTCATGGTTCAATGTGTGGTCTCAGGACATATTTACTGCACAATATGTAAACTACTCAGACTTAAACCCTGTCTTTTTAACTCAGACTAATGCAACAGATGTCTTGATGAGGCACCCACATTAGAAGTATGTGCTCTCTCTGGCAATGGAAGGATTAACTTTTGCTACAGGGAGACAGAAATAGTGATTTGCCATTTGATTCTGAACCCAGAGAGTCTCTTTTGTAAACAGGTAAATAAACAGGGGAAAAAATTGCCTAAACTTCAATTACAATAATCTGAAGTCACTGAGAAAGTAAGTCTCACTACCAGCAAGACCTAACTCAAATGAGCACTGGTAAACTCCCTTGCCTGTTAAACTTTATTTTTGCCGCAACTAGCCCCAATATAAAAATTGCCATATATTTGCTGTTATCAGGATCCTCCACTATATGCTAGTAAACAAGACAGACATTACCCTAGTTGTAACTTAATTGCATCCTCTGGAAAGGGCAATATCAGCAGGTCAGATTTCCTGAAGTTACCACACTAACAAATATCTATCATTAAACCTTTCTTAACACAACCAATGTCTGAACAGGAAACCTGTTAGCTAAAGCTACAGATACTGGTGAAAGTAGCCATGAAAATTCAGTAAATCAGCATTCTTCCAACATCTGATTGAGTTCCTGACTGGGCTTTATGTCTGGGGACTTATACCACATTCTCTGATGTTATTGGATCAAATTTCTTATCTACAAAAAAAAATTCCCAAGGTTGAACTCTGACCAGCTGGACAGTGCCGAACTCTTTAGCCCATGAACCCCAATAAATGTTTTCTGAGAACAGCCTAAAAGCAGAAATACTTTGTCACAATAATTTTGTAATACAACAGAAATCAAAACCACAGCAAAACCCAAAAAACAAGAGAGGGGATGTGTTAATGGTTATATATCAAAGCTTCTTTGTCAACAGATTTTGCTAACTGAATATCTACTTAATCCTCATTTTCTTCTGATTTATACCAGTATGATATCATCTGCCTGGAAGAGAGAAACTTGCAAACTTAGACCTTAAGACCTTAGCATTTATTCAAAGGAGCTTTTGCCTCCCTCCACTATAACTAAAGTCTCCAGGAATTAGTCAACTATTTTTAGCACTTTGAAATCAGATAATTAACCTCAAGAAGTTCAGCAAGGCCAAATGCAAGGTGCTGCACATGAGTTAGGGCAGTTCCCAGTAGCCCTGGGGGAGGGAGGGATTGAGACCAGTCGTGGGAAGAAGGGCTGGGGCACTGGTGGATGAAAAGCTGGGCATGAGCCAGCAATGAGCACTCACAACCCAGAAAATCAACCATATCTTGGGCTTCATCACAAGAATGGCCAGCAGATCAAGGGAGGTGATTCTGCTCCTCTGTTCTTGTGAGACCCCAGCAAGAGCATGGCATCCAGCTCTGGGTCCTCTGTATAAGAAAGACATGGACTTATTAGAGCTGCTTCACAGAGGGACCATGAAGGTGATCAGAGGGCTGGAGCACCTCTCCTATAAAGACAGGCTGAGAGAGTTGGGACTGTTCATCTGGAGAAGAGAAGGATCCAGGCAGACCCTATTATTGCCTTTCAGGGAATTTATTAAAAAAATGGGAAAAATTATTAGCAGGGCCTGTAGTGACATTTTTAAATGAAAAGAGGAAAAAAATATGCACTATGAGGGCAGCAAAACACTGGCACAAGTTGCACAGAGAGGTGATAGGTGCCCCAACCCTGGAATTATTCAAGGCCAGGTTGAATGGAGCTTTGAGCAACCTGAACAAGTGGAAGGTGTCCCTGCCCATGGCCGGGATCTTGAACCGCATGATCATTAATGGACCCTTCCAACCCAAACTAACTTGATAATAATATTATTAATATTAATAATTAATAATAACCAATAATATTAATAATCAAATTATTCAGCACATCAAAACTTTATCTCTGTAAATACAGCTCTCTGTGGTGCTCTTAATAAGTTTTCATTACAGGTATAAACCTTTGTTTATTCTACCACATTTAGAAACATTTGCTCTTTATTTCAGTGTTTGTTAGAGTTCATTATTTATTGGACAGCACCTATCAGGTTTATGTGGTGACCATTAAGGGAGATGCTCCACAAATAGAAACAAATGTAAAACTGCTTGGCTTACAAAAAATAATATTGTATCTCAATAAAAGAAAGAGGATGGAAAAGTGGAACAGGAAACCGCACCAACATTGCTCCCTCCACATCTTTCTAATCTGGGCCACCCATGGTGTTTGGGACCTCAGCCTCAGCATTTAATTACCATTAGGTTTAGGTTTCACAGGTCCACAAGGCCTACAACTTCAAAACTTAAAAAAAGAAAGTCAAATAAAATATTTTCTTGTTTTTTTTTTTTTTCTATTGTAACATTAACATAGAACGGAATATAAAATAAGCTCCAAAACTGATAAATATTTTATGGGGTTTCCAATAAATAAAATGCCCTTTGTGTCTGAGACAAAATATATCCATGATTATTTCTTTCCAAATTTTATCCTATATTATTCTTTATTTTTACTTTGGCTAAGTAAGTGACTCAAGCTCTTTTTCAGAAAAAAAAAAATCCAGTGTAGAAGCAAACGAGCTATAAAGTTGAAGAAAAAGAGAAAGCAACAAGGAAAAGCCACCATCTTGCTTTTGTGGCACTGAAGCTGTGTAAATTACAGGTTATATTCCTTCTTAGTCTACTTTTCTCCTTTTGCCTTGACTTTGACAAGAAATACATTTATCTTCCTAAATTTCTTCTTGGTTCCTGCAAAAATGAGCAAATTATTTATAAAGCCACATGCTGGATGATGGGATGTGCATGGCAGGAGCAGAGGAGAGCTGATGCACAGGGCACCTCTTGGAGTCTCTTCCATGTACACTGTCATGGGCTTCTCCACCATTTTCAAGCCCTCCAGCAGCTGCAGCAAGGACAATGCACAGATGTCACCAATTTTTATAAATACCCTGCACTGAAGACTTTATACCACAAACAAGTTATAGCCTCAACAATAGCACTCCTCTTTTTTGGGTTAAAACCTGGCATCACAGGTTTTGCAGCCTGATGGTAAACTGAAGTCCTTCTGCATTTTTGGTGGTGGTGGTGGTGGTGGTGGTGGTTAGTTTTCTATTTTCTTTGCTAATTTTTTCTTACTTTGACTTCAGAATCTTGAGTTTAGTGGATGTGTCCTTCCACCTGCAGAAGGCTAAAGGTAGCCTCATTTTTAATTCTTCCATACATCACCATGAAAGGTCATTTCAGGAAAAGAGCTAAGTGAAAAACAGATTGGGGAGGTTCACAGACTGACAGAGCAACAATTAGGTCAAACTGAAAAATGCCCAAGCTATGCAATCAAGATTTTTTAAAATTGTTTCATTTAAATAAAAATATTTGTTTAATTTTTTAGTCATGTAAGTCTTGTGTAAAATCATTTGAATTTTATTTCAGCTGTTGTAAAAATAGAACATGGAGTGGAGTATTGAAATTAAATGTTACACATATCCTGAAAGATACTCTTCCATTTTTTTTTCATCAACATTTCCAAAGCAGCTAGCAAATTCAATCCAATTGTGATAACTGCTTCAGTATTGCATTTGCATTTGTGATCAGTGTTAACATTTTAGATGTAAAATCAAACCACTGCTTAGCTGGCTCAAACTTACTGCTTTCTTTCTGTGGAACATTTTGAAGGATTGGGATTTCACACTTACCTGGAACAAAACCAGATACGAAAACTCTTTCTGAAGGGAAATGCCTATGTACCCATTGCTCTTGTGAGAGGAGAACTTGCTCCGAGAGGGGCTGAGTTATTACCAGTTTACAACTCATGATGTGTTGACAGTAAGCATGCAATTCCTCTCGGGCCATCTAATCCCCATGAAGACCAAAAAATAAAAAAAAATAAAAAAAAAATCATCTGTATCTGGGCTTGCATAAATTAACAGTTTTAAATAGAGGTTGTATCTGATATCACTGTATTTAACGTTCTGACTTCAGTCTGAAAAGCTGTCAGTGTATAGCTGATTTGCAGCAACCTTTGCTTACACAGCCCAGGAGCTGACTTAGCCTTCGAGTCCACCAAGCAACTGCCTTGCCCCAAAACAGCAGAAATTGTAATTTAACTACTTGAAAGTCAAATTGTTTAAATGGTTTGTTAGAAGAAAGCAGGTTAGAAGAGCTAAACAACTAATGCTGGAGACCATTTTGTCCTACCAGGAGCCAGTTTGAAGAGGTGGTGGACAATATGTCTATTGTTTTTAAACAAGTATCAGAAATTATTGAGAACTAACAAAGGTTTGGTTGCTCTGTGTTGGATTTAAGGGAGGCAGGAGATTTTTGGGTTGGCACACTTGAACAAGAAAGGACTCAGAGCACTTTTGATGGGCAAATAAGTTGAATGGTGAATCACTGTTACAACTAGATAATTAGACCTATATAGAAAAAAAAAAATAAGACAATTTATGCTTGCATCAATCCAAGAAATAATATGCATTCTGCCTGCCTGATCCAGTCTTATGTTTGTAAATTTTAAGGTTGTTATATGATGATGACACAGAATTCTGCAACAGAGTTTCTTTTTCCAGCATTAAGCAAGAAATGATATTTCAACTGCTTTGGTGCAAAGTTTGGCTAAAAAAAAGAAGAAAAAAAAAAAAAAAACAAAAACTAAGATATCGAGAAGCCTAATAATATCAACAAAAAGAAAAAGGCATATGAGGAAGCAGAGGGAAACCCTAAGAGGGTGAACTAGCACAGTGAAAAAAGCATTTACACAAAGACTGGAGGGTAGTCAAGGAACAGCAAATATGAACTCTGTGAAAAGAGAAATAATACCTAATTTCTACAGTCTGAACAGGCTTAGCAAAGCAATCTGTTAGTGAAGAATGGTGTTATTGATGTTAAGGGAAATACATACTCACTGTGGAAATAAAAGCAAAATGAGAAACAGGTCTAGGCAAAAGGACACTGCTGCTGCTGTTTCATGAGCTGAAAACTCACATTCTCTTTTTATCCTTATAGACTCTCACCACTATGATGGTCTTGATTTTCTTTTTAACATCTATCCATGACTAATTTGTGCCCATTTATCATTGTACCAGCATTATTCATTAGCTAAAATGTTTCTTCTCTTTCTTCCTACTGCTCTTACAATTTCAGAGGGTGGGTTATCTGCCCCCAGCTTGTAAAAGCAAAGTACGTTTAGTCCCAGGAATCTAAATTTCTTAGCCCTTGTTCCAGTTTGAATTTACTTACTGAATTTCACATGGGTGGCCAGAAGGGTATTCCACAGTCAGGATGGCGTCTCACAGGCTAAACATGCATGGGAATGTAAGAAACATGGTTCAGTTTCACATTTTTTCACATGCAGCCAAAATTCAAGTGCTTATAGAATTACAGAATCATTTAGTTTGGAAAAGACTTGTAAGACCATTGAGTCCAATCATCAACCCAGCACCACCATATTCACCACTAAACCATATACCTGAGTGACATATCTACAATTTTTTTGAACACTTCCAGAAAGGGCAACTTCTCCCCCTTCCTGGGCAGCCTGTTACAATGCCTGACCATCTTTTCAGTGAAGAAATTTTTCCTAATATTTAATCTAAACCTCCCCTGAAGGAAATAATAAAAATACAAAAACAATACAGGGGAACAGAACCAGATTACACGTTTATATTTGATAATCTTGTATCTACATAATATTAATGAATCATAGTCATCCTGTTAGAAGCCAACATGTGCAGCAAATATTTTTTCCTATTAGTCCCTAAAGTCATGATTTTCTTCTTGCTCAGTTACTGCCATCATCATTCATCTTTTTCATCCTGTGTGATGTTTGGCCCTCCCCTATATTGGCAATTCCTTTGTGTCATCATTAAATTTTAACAGAACAACCACATATCATGAGCCAAGATTACTAATGAAAATATTAGATGAAACAAGTCTCTAATCTAGTTTTCAAGTTAATTGTCTAACCAACATTTTACCTCAACATTTCACTTTTTCTTTTTTAAGTCTATTCATTACCCATTTTAAAATTCTTGTGCTAATCCCTGATTTCTCTATTTAGCTAATAATTTTCCTTGTGGAATTTTATCAGATGCTTTGTAAAAGTCCAAGTAGATTAGATGTATCTCATTTCCTTTGTCCAGAAAATCAAAGGAAAATAGCAGCTTAATCCAGCACGATCAAGTAAATCTTTGTAAACCTATGTTGTATTTTATCACATTTTTTTCTATGTCTTTAATTACCTTCAAAATCTCTTCTAAAGGGTTTTATAGAAATGAGGTCAGAAACATGAAAGAAAGTAATTTTTTGTTTGTTTTAAGGATAGTGTGATATCTATGACATAACCATAGCTATGACATCTTTTTCATTAACCTTATTGCATAATGTCTCTGCTCCTTTCCTTTATGAAAGTAGTAAAATTTCTGGTGCTGTTTTAACATCAGTTATATTTTTGGAAATTATTTTATTCTAAAACTTTTTGACCTCAGGAACACATAATTTTCCAGAATCTCATTTCATACAGCAGAATTTATAAGAAATTATTTCTATCATCTCTAGTTGGCAGGAAGCTCCAAGCCACAGAATGACTAGTTCCATATTATTTTCATCTTCATCTTTCATCTGGTTGAGCAAGATACAAACAAAAGAAACTCTTGGGAAGCTGGACCCTTGGACATTTAGTGTGTTAGCTGCAGCCATATTTCTAGATCCATTCTCATTTCTTCATTGTAATTTCCTCAGAATATTTAGTGAACATAAAAGCTTTATTCCCAATATTAAGGACATTCTATGCCTTAAGAAGTTCAAATCTGCCTAATGACCAGTTAAATATCTGTAATGAAGGCCAAGGACAGACACCTAATTTAGAAGTATCAGGGAAAGATACGATCTCTATTTCGTCTTACAAACTCTTCAGTCTCATTTCTCCTCCCCAAACTTCCCCAAAGGCTCGCTTTCTTCCAATCAGCCCTGTCTCACAAACTTGACCGCTCTTGAATTATCCCGCTCTTCTCGCCAGATTTCACTGGTACATTCTGTTTACTTTTCCTTATTTATACTCTCATCTGCTAAGAAGCCACTTTGCTTCCACATCAAAACATCATGTTGTCTGTAGGACTGAAAAGCCTGAGGCTGAAACACTCTTCTCACCTTCTGGTCAGAGAGTAAGGTGTGCTTGGCTCTCTAGTACAAAATGGCACGGATAAAACAACAGATGAAAAAGAAGAAAGTACATATAATAAGAACAAGCATTCTTCACTTCATTAAATAGTCCATGGAAAAATCAGTCATGAGGAACTATGATGAGGACTGAATTATATGATTTTGTACGAAAAGTACTAGAGTTGATCTCTCTCCTGCACAGAGGCAGTTTCACTTGTTGCAAAAGGCATTAGTAAATTGGTGTCTCCTAAAACAGCAACTTTGCAATAAATACGAGATGATGCTGAACAGAGGAATGCACTGGCACAGGATCCCAGTGAAATGACAAGATACCCCACAGGTAAAGAGAGGGCAATGATGCTCTCCTAAAAGCTGGATAAAGCAATATCTTCACACCCACAGCTCTCAGACAGAAGATTCAATGTAACAAATTGTAAACTAGCATTTGTGTTTTACATATATTTAAATGTTTTGATATCACGAATTTACTGCTGATGGTCGCTTCCACAGATTTTTGGCCAACGTGTGCCATTTTTCACTCTACAAAGTTTTATTTTTCCTTACTCATCCTCTAGTACTCTGCTCCTCAACACTAATACCATGTCCTAGCAGGTTTTGATGTGTAAGTTGAAATATTAACCTCTAAAGGTCCTGTACTGGAAGCCATCTTCAATCAAATAAACCTACAACCACAATATCACAGTTCTTTCTCTTAGACACACAAATTCTCTATTACTCCTTTAACAACAGAGTTATTTAAAAAAAAAAACCAACCAAACAAAAAAAAACCCACACCTTTTTTTCCCATTAAGCAGCTTTCACCAAATGAAACCATATTAGAAATCTAGGCGAAACATGAAATGGATTGATGATATAATAGCAACACAGGATATTACAATAATGAACTTGAATTTTTCACCATTCGCATTACAGCTTTGGTATTTAGAGGTCACAGTTGAGTTACTGTAGATTGTATGCCAGTGAAACTGTAATTCAAAAGTTTCTGAGTTACCAATAGTTTTGCAAAGCAAACTATGTGAAAAAATTTGGGTTTTTACTTGTTTTTTTACTGGTTGTACGAATGTCTTCCTCTTTTTTCTTTCCACTCCTTTTGGTTTTTTTTAAAAAAATAAACCAGATTTTTTATTTTTTTAATACAGAATGTTCTTTGGGAACACTTCTACATTTCTGTGCATTTTGTGAGCATTTTGTTTGAAACATTGTAGATTTTCCCAGTTCAAGAAAAAAATAACTATGAAACAGATGCACTAGCTATTTCAAAATAATCCCTCCCGCTACACCAACAGAAAAGTGCACTGTTGATTGCCACTGCTTAATATTGTCTCCCACACATTTAGAAAGCCATGATTTCCAGAGTGAAATACCCAGGACAGTTCACTGAAATGAGGCTTGGCATCCAGATTGCTTGCCTGGCTGTAATCACCCTTTGAGTTATTGAGCTTGTAAATCACATATCAAAACATGGGAACACATCAATTAATGTTCTACTGGAAACAAATCAAGGACAATCCTACAGTGTGACATTCTGCCAGTTTTATTTTCAATAGACGTGGGGGAGAAGCTGAAATGTTTGGTCACAGCCTTTATTTACCCAATCTGTCTTATATACTATTGCATAATGCTATCACAATATTAATATGCAAATTGCCACTCAAATGAAAGCCATGCTTTTCCCGTTGATTTTCAGCAGAGCTTCTGTTACAAAGGAAAATACTTAGCACTTATATTTCTTTTTCATCTTCAAAACATCTTTAGTACATTTTAATTAAGCCTTCTCCTTTCAATTTTCTGACCCCTCATTAGGTTTTCTGTCTCCTTCACCCCTGTATGCTCAAGGTTATGTCCTCCTCTTGATGTCTTCCACATACTTTTCATGTTTTCAAAAACGATCTTCCTCTCATCTCTTTTTATGGCTAGAAAACAGATCTCGGGAGACCGGCCAGAAGAAAAGCCTAGTCAAGGGCAAAAGAAGTTACCAAGGTCAAAAAGAAACAAAGGAACTCTATTTCCAGGGAATAACAAACACTGATCCCATCTAATGCAGCTGCTGCTTTTTCTTAGCAGGTGCCTCAGTCTGGCCTCAGGCAGTCTCTGGGGAGATGCTGAGGTGACTTCTCTGTAGGACACCAGGCAAGATGTGGTTCAGCTGGCCTCGAGGATAGTGTGCGTGGGCATCCAGTCCAAGGGGGCAGCTGAGAAAATAGCCATAGCCTTTCGTGGAGAGGAATTGTCCTCAAAGAGGATTTCTGCTGCAAAGTGTCGCGTGGGAGGCAGAACATGCTTAGGTCCTACGGGAATTTCCCAGCTCACTGGGAAAACATTGATTGGTGTTATAAAAGGAAAACTCTCAGTCCAGATTTAACCTCTTAAACATTAAGCTTCACCCCCCTCTCCCCCCCCCCCCATTTTTTTTACAGAGTCTATTTTTCTATTTTCATATATTTAATTATTTTATTATATCCTGATTTACTCACCGCGTGCTTTATGTAGCTGTTTTGATGACAATTTCAAACACTGGACTGTTAATGCACACAAGCAGTTGAGGTGCCGTGTACCCCTTTGAAGATCAGTCACAAAATGGGCATCACTTCTGACCTACTTAAACTCTAAAACCAGGATTTCACCAGTGCATGGGACAAATGCTGATCTGTTTCAAAGGGTCATATTTCACTCCCACAGCAAAGACGGGTTCATGTGGGACTTGGCAATGGACTTCCATAAAAAGGGAAAATTCCTGTGGTACTCCTGAAGTTAGTCATCTGCATTTCAAAGTAGGGGAAAGGCTTTCTGTACTCCAGGAAGGGAGGACTGGACATTTAAGGTCACATTTGCATCATAGTTATTGGTGGAGATAGAGCTCAGATTGTTTTCATATGATATTTTAAGAGTTAGAATATTATAAATTATCACTACTACACTTTTCAGTGTACCATCTTGATATGTCAGAATAAATATCACCTTTTTTCCTCTCTGGTAGTTTCCAGTGACAATAATTTGTAATTTATCAGTAATTTCTTTTATGTTCACTCTATTTTTTGATCTGTGTGGAGAATAAACATTAAACTAGCCACATCTCCAGATATCAGGACATTCTACCTAGATGTTATCAGAATACTTCTTAACCAACAATTTGTGTTGTGTGAAGACAGAATTTAGAGACGACTCAAAGAGAACAGGTACTCTGTGTGTTAGCTGATATACTAGATACTTTACTCTGTTCTTAAAAATGTCCTGGGCAGTGGATGTAAAAAGCTGTATTTCAAATGCAGGATACATAGTCACATGGTTAATTTATAATTCACACAAGATATTAAATTTGTTATTAAGTCTTCATAGAGATCTATGTTTTTAAACCTTTTAGTTCTAAACCAGCATCACCGGTAGTGTGTTTGTATCTAGTAAATCTGTGGTGATGGAGACAGACACAGCCCCCTGTTTACTTGCACTGCTTGCACTCTGACTCCCCTGGACTTTCTAGATCGTAACAAAACCCACAAACTAGGATTAAACTTAAAAGGATCAAGTAAGAGTGGGTTGTTAACTTAAGTAATTGATTCTTTAAGTAGCTTGGTATCTTCTGAAAACATTCGTGTTCCTCTGTGTTATTACTTTTGGTTTATCTTGCCCTGCTTAGGGTTTGGGGATTTTATATATAGTCACATTGTCTTTGTCCTCCTTTTAGGAGAAAGAAAAAAAAACAACAAAACAAAACCCAAAACAACTACTCATCTTACTCCCCTTCACACCCTCTTTAAAAAAAAATCTCATAATTACTATGGAAACAGCCATTAAATGGGGAGTAGCAGTAATTAATAACATCTGCAAGTGCAATACAAAGTCTACAACACAATTAATTCCAGCATTTGGAGAGGATTGTGCAGAGCTGCCCTTTGTTGCTTTGCATAGAACAGCAGACTGCACAGAGCCAATGATAACAAGGGGGCTTGACGTTACCATAGTGGTATATTTTGGCTTATGAAATAGTTTGGGCTATAGAGGCAGTATTAACCCATATGAGTAAATGATGTCATTATTACATAGTTTAATGGCACATGACTCTGGAAAGAATTGGACCCCTACAGATATTATGGGCAAATGTAAAAATTCCTCTTTATACTTTCAGACAACTTAAAAATACTCACTTGCTGCTGAAATGAGAGCAGAAGCTTGAAATATAACTTCTAAATCCATTCCTTAATTTGAATTATAGAGACATGGGCAGACCAGATGTGGAAGTTTACCTTCAGATGGTTTTATCTTTTGAATTTTCTCTTTAAAAGTCAAATTGGAATTTTTTTAAGACAACCAATTAAAGAATTTAAATAAATCATGAACTAGATGAGAAAACCTATCTCTCTTTAGGCTTCAATGGAGAAGGAATATTATAAATATTTATTTGTTATTTTATTATTTCTTAAGGCTACTTGGCAAAAAGTCTACCATCCATCCCACTAGCTTCTCTCATTAGAAGCCATGGATATACAAAAGATTCACATTTTCTCTAAACCATTTTTGCAGCTGGTGTAAAACGTGTATCAGAAGCTGTATGATCAGATTGAGGCATATTGTGTTATACAGGAGAGAGTCCTGCCTTCACCCCGAATGCAACTACTGGGTATTTCGCTCCTAAGCCAGAGACTACGTGGCCTTTGTTACCTGAGCTAGTAATCTCTTCTTAGGGGCAAAGCACATTAGATGGGGCCTGACCCCAGCTAACGGGGCCACCAGGCTCTGATCCAGCACATGGCAAAGCTGTGTCAGCCTATGGTGTGTTCCCTTGACATACTAAAAGACTTGCTTGTCTTCTTTTTACCATTACAGTTCCTTATTTACCATTTTTTAAAAATCAATGGACAAGTGCACATCAGTATATGTTGACCAAACCTCGATTGGTCTTCTTGTTCCACTTTTTCTTCTGTTACCCTTTCTACTTCCCTGCATCAATTCCTTCTCAGCACCTAATTTTCCTTTACTATCTCATCTTCCTAGTCATTATGTTGCTCCTCGTGGGTTTTCCTGTTTCACTTTACTTTTCCTCATCTCTATTTCCTTTTTAAAATTTTACCTTCATTTTAAAATATGCATATAGAGCTTTGTCTTCATTTCCACATACCCTTCCTTCTTGATATTTACTTCCCTGTTCTTAAGTCTTATTTTTCCTCTATTATCTTTCATTCTTACTTTTTAATCTCCCTTCCCAATATTTCTTCTAAGTTACTTTTGTACTCACTACTAGTTTATAAACCAAATCAAACAGGATACTGATACAATCTCAGCAACCTATTTTAGGACAAGATGAATCATTCTGTGGAGGTGCTGGTCTGTGCCCATTGACTACAGCTGCATAAGACAAAAAGAAACCCTTTTTTCATTGTAGGCAGTTCATGTGTATCTCACCAAATGCAGAAGGGGAACAGCAATAACTATGTTCCAAAAGAAGGAATTCTTACTACAGTCTCCTTACTAAGCTTTAGCTTACCCTGTTGAACTTTCAAAAGCAGTGTCAGTAGCTGGAGGGCACAACAGCACCCATTCTTTTGCATGAATATTGCTAAGTAAAATATCAGCAATAACTTCTAAATGCAGCTTTTGTGACCACCTTATTAATTAGGTTAGATGGGTTAAGCAAGAATGAGATATTGAAGTGGCTTTGTTCCATTTGGCTGAAAGTGGTTTGCTATGATTATTCCAATTGCCATCTCAGTGTGTCTCTCCTCTCCCTCCAGTGGGTCAATGAATCTTTTCTAGTCCTATAAAGTTGCAAGATACGAGATTTCAGGACAGTCACATTCTCACATTTAGAAAAGCATTTTCTTGTGTAAGAATGTACCTCACAGGGTGAAAAGATGGAGGGAAATTGTCTGATTTAAGCAGTGAAAGGAGGGGGGAAAAATATATATATATATAAGGTTTCAGTAAAGAACAGCGTCTGATTAAAGTCAATGGAAGGGATGGAAGAAATTAAGTTAAAATAGATTAGGGGTTGGATAGAAAATAGACAAGGTTGTACAAAAATGTTGTATCACTTAATCACAACCTTATAGAAAACATATATATTGTTTGCATGACTGCCCTTAGAAGTTATATTCCTTTAAAAGTTTAGATGGTTTAAAATTTATAATTGAGAGTTTTCTCCAGCAAGATTACTGACACATGGTTTTCTGTGAATAGTGTCACAACATCAACATGAGATTTACAAGGAGCACTTCTACATCACACTGTGAAATACAACACAGGGATCCTTGAACAAAAAAGTTCATTTTCCTTTGAAAGTCAGAAGCATAATAATTACATTAGAATTAACACGGAGCCTTCCAGAACCAAACTAACATCTCCACATAGTGCTATAGTGTGCTGCACAGACATATCAAGACTGTTGACCAAACTTCGCATTATGCTTTCCCCTTAAACAGCTGCTGTGACTTAACCCCAGCCAGCAAATCAGCCCCACACAGCCACTCACTCACTCCCATGGGTGGGATGTGGGAGAGAATCTGAAGAGTAAAAGTGAGAAAACAAGTCATGGATTGACATAAAGACAATTCAATAAGTAAAGCAAAAGACACACACACAAGTAAAGCAAAACAAAGAGCTCATTCCACGCTTCCCATGGGCAGGCAGGTGTTCAGCAACCCCCAGGAAAGCAGGCCTCCATCACATCTTGTGGTGACTTAGGAAGACAAACAGCATAACTTCAAATGCTCTCCTCCCCATTCCTCCTTCCCCCAGCTTTATACACTGAACATGGCATCATATGGTCTGGAACATCCCTTTGGTCAGCTGGGGTCAGCTGCCCTGGCTGTGTCCCCTCCCAACTCCTTGTGCACCCTGTTCTCACTCACTGGCAGGGTGAGCTAAGAAATGGAAAAGATCTTGCTGCTGTGTAAGAGCTGCTCAGCAGTAACTAAAATCTCCCTGTGTTATCAACACTGTTTTGAACATAAATTCGAAACACAGCCCATACTAGGTGCTCTGAAGAAAATCAACTCTACACCAGGCAAAACCACCACAGTGGATGAAGTTTTAGATGCCTGGCACTTTGTTTTAGGATATTCTTCTTGGTAATTACCGAGAGAAAATTTATTGTGCTGGACTCCAAGTTTCAATATTAAACTATCCTAAAATTATTGTTGTTTTAACTGCAGTGTCAAAAAAACCAAACAAAGAAAAAAACTCCCAGTGTGAAAATGCATACAGCCCTGCTCTCATGACTAGAATTAGGATGTACATTTTCCTCAAATCTGACAATAACAAGAAAAACAGAAACTGTTATATCAAATAGTGAAAGTTTTGCTACCACATTCAGCATTCTTATTCAAATATGAATAAAAGCAAGGGTGAGAACAAAGCAGTGTTGTCTATTTTGCTGCTGGATGTAGGTCACAAAGTTTTTACAAAATAAATTATACTAAATTCAAATATGTAAAACAATTCATCTCACTTTCAATGGGTTGGATCCTGCATTTCCATCTGGTGCAGACTTCAATAAGAGCTTTTTTCCTCCTGAAATTAGAAATTGAGATCAGGCTGTCTGCACTTTCTAGTCAGCAAATAGAATGACAATTATTCAGTAAGATTATCCCCTTCTGCCCTATGTAAAACACAGACATTAAAAAAAGACACTACATGCAAGAAACAAATGGTATTTAGGTATGTGGCATTGATTTTCATAGAGCCACAGAACGATTTAGGTTGGAAAAGACTTGTAAGATCCAGCTCAAGCACTGTGAAGTCCAGCATTAACCCATGTCCCTATGTGCCACATCTACACATCTTTAAAATACCTACAGATATGATGACTCCACCACTTCTGTGGGCAGCCTGTTCCAATGCTTGACAACACTTTCTGTGAAGAAATTTTTTCTCATATCCAAACTAAACCTCCACTGGTTCAACTTGAGGATGCTTCTCCTTACCGTTTTGTTTGTTACTAATGAGAAGGGACTGACCCTCACCTGTCTACAACCTCTTATCAGATTGTAGACAGGTAGAGAATGATAAGGTCTCCCTGAGCCTTCTTTTCTCCAAGCTAAGCACTCCCAGCTCCCTCAGCTGCTCCCCATCACATTTCTGCTTTAGACCTTTCTCTAGATTCATTGCTCTTCTCTGGACATGCATACGGACCTTGTCACACTTTTTAGAGTAGTTCAGCAAGCACATTTTGGCTGAACCCAGGAACATCTGGGGCTTCGGTCTAGCAAAGTATGTGTCCCCCTAGTCATAAACGTGAAATGTGTCCAGCACACTGCTGATCACTGAGAATAACAGCCAATACAGATTTATTACCTATAATCCCCTCACAAAAGACACTTAAGGCATTTGGTAATTGTGTGCTGTCTCTTCACACAAGTGCTGCAATCACTGTATATGTTAAGCTTTTAACTGTCACTGGTTTCAAAAACTTTTCTAACATGCTAATTACTAGAAGAGTGTGTTTATATATGGGTATAAAACCAGATTAATAAAATTTGATTCCCATTCTAACCTAAATATATTTAAGTGGTTAAGAGACAAAAGGCCCTGCTCTTTTGTCTTTTATGCTAGATTTGCAACAGTGTAAGTAATTTATAAAAAAATATGAATAATATATCCTGAAATGGAAGTGAAAGAGAAAGGCTTGATTATGAATTAATACCTTTTACGGATAAAATGAATTAAGAAGAAGCCTTTGATGCAAGATAAATTTCATAGTGTTGAATAGCAATTTTTATTTCTGAAATATGCACTACCATGGTGAATTGAAAAATTCCCAGTAATTTCAGTAGAATCATAGAATAGAATAATAGAATCATTTAGGTTGGAGAGAACCTTTAGGATAGAGTCCAACCATAAACCTAACCCTTCAAAGTCCACCAAGTAGGTGCAAAGCAAACTTTCTGTAAGATGCCTCATTATATCAATACCTGTCACTCCTGTGCTCCTTCACAGAAAGGTCTCGGTCAGTTATGACAGGCAATACATTTAGGATGAGGTGAAGTAAGAATAAGGAAAGATTTACTTTCGTTGTTTGTCATTCAAGACTATATTAAAGTGCTTAAAAAAGAAGACTTGTCAGGTGTAATAGATCTTCAGGAAATCTCAATGCAGATAAATTATAAGAATATCTGCAGTGCAACATTACTGTGAAGCACGAGCTATGTATTTAAAATACTGTGACTATGTAAGGAAATAGTTTAATCATCAAATGTAAGGAAACTGATTGTTTAGGAGATTTGAATGGCTTTTAAGAATTTCATTATGAAATTACATTTGTACTATTTTTTTTTTCTTTCTGCATTATGGGAGGATGCAGACGTACCAAGAAACTTAATTCTGCTAGTTTTAAGTCAATCATACTTTTTTGTTGAAGCTAGTGGGAACTCATTTGAGCCCAATTACTCATATGCAAACATGATTGTAGGATGAGATCACCATTTCTAAACATTCTACATCTTTATTAAATACCTGGCATATTAATGAATTTTTAAACCATAAATAATTAGGGGAAGCAAAAGGGTGAGTAATTAGTAAATAACACATTGCTCATGGAATAAGTCCTGCCTTCTTCCCCGTGCTTCAGGGTGGCATTGGCTTCCTAAGTTTCAGACTCAAAAACAGTTAAAAATTCAAGATCTGACTTCCAGCCTCACTGAGTTTTGTAGGAACACTGTTACAGATCTTCCCATGAACACCACATAGGGAGCCCTTGCTGAGGTTCATTTTCCAGCCCTCGCTGCTCCTCCACACCCCAACCAGCTTGTCTGGAACTGTGTATTTCTCCTCCATGCTGAAGCCACGTGTAGACAACTCCTCTCTTTTGTCCCTGAATTTCAGTGAGCTTCACAGGCATTCACTTACAGTGTTCACTGTAGCATTACCTTGCAGATGGTCTTGTTATACAGTTGTAAATAGTAGATTGGAAACTTTGAATATTACTCTATTAAAGCATAGAAGTATTTTCTCTATCATCTTTTTCACTCTTCAGGTATTGTTCAGTGTATTAGTATTGATGAAACAGTCACAATCTGGGCCTTACAGTACTAGGTACTCACTCGTGCATTGCACATTCCATTGCTAGCCACATGCTATTGCTGTTGGAATTATTAGCAGCTACAATTATTGCCTGAAGAAGCTCTATAAGCATTAGAAGTGTAGGCTTACAGAAAATTATACTATTGATGAAAGAAACATTTCTGTGTTACCCTATCGTCCGCTATTCATTATTTTATATTATCATTCTCTGATTTTCTGGTCTCCTGTACATTACACTGAAATGGTACATCTGTGTGTGAGGGTGGTCTTTCTTATTCTCATCTACTGAAACCATTTCCCATGTGTGTTTGCACAGTCATTTGCAGCCCTTCTTGCCCAGACCAACATGTGTATGCTGTTCTGCTCACCCACTCTGGTGGGTTCTCCACTGGGAGAGCATCTCTTTCCCAGCTCAGTGCCCTTGGCTTGCTCAACAAGTCTCTGGAGGGAGCACAGCTGGGAATTGAACATGAACACTTTCTATTGAGAGATGAAATGGGCACATGCAAGCAGAGAAGGAGCCGGGGGTGGGTGGGGGGGCACTCCCTTTTATTCTGGAGGGGTGTTGCCAGAGTGTTAATCCATCACTGTATTACAGGACTCTAGGTGTTTTGGACCACAGCTAACCGAAGGGGGGGGGAAGCCATATGAGGAGCATCTGAGAGCACTGTTTAGCCTGGAGGAGACTACATCACAGTCCACAACTTCCTCATGAGATGAAGAGGAGGTGCAGGCACTGATCTCTTCTCTGTGGTGACCAGTGACAGGACCCGAGGGAATGGCCTGAAGTTGTGTTGGGGAGGTTTAGGTTGGTTGTTAGAAAAAGTTTCTTCACTCAGAATGTAGTTGGGTGCCGGAACAGGCTCCCCGGGGCAGTGGTCACAGCACCAAGCCTGACAGATTTCAAGAAGTGCTTGGGCCACACTCTCAGGCACACGGTGTGACTTTTGGGGATGGTCCTGTGCAGGGCCAGGAGCTGGACTCCAGGATCATTATGGGTCCCTTCCAACTCAGTATATTATGTGATTCTGTGATACTGATAATGCTACCCTTAGTATGGGAGCCCAAAAATAAAAAGATGCTTTAAATTACACTCTAAGAAGTAAATTTGTCCTGGTCTGGTGCAACTTGAACTAGTTCACATTTCTACCCTCTTTCCTCCATGCGTCTCTCCAAACCTTTAATCCACTCCCCAACATCTTTCTACCCTGGATCTCATCATGATACATCCAATGTGAAGCAGGACTTCCATCTCACAGGCCCATGACTCTGCAGTTACTGGTCGCACCCCTGTGGGGAAGTGGAGGTGCTCAGGTGAGCAGTGACAGCTCACACTGGAAGTGGTGCCACTTCATGTGGCAAAACTGTAAAGCCTATGGAGACCTACAAAAGCTGGGCTAATGACACTCTTCAGACTGCTGGAGTCTACTGGCTGTAGAATCATTTTAAAAAATGCTATTTCGGACTTGCCTACAAACCCTGAATCCTACGTACCTACGGGTAGGTGGATAGGTGAAGACAACTGGGAGTTCCTCCCACCAGCTCCCAAGTGCCAGCTCCAATCCAGAAACAATGTAGATGAGTGACTGCATACTTTACAGATTGCAACTGAAATATCATGCTGGCTTTGAGCCCAGGCAATGTGAAGACTCAATTCTTCATTTGTGGATCTCAGCTTTGATCCTTTTGCCACGTTTAAAATAGAGACGAGCACTCTATTTTATAGAAATTGTTGTGAGTTAATACATTCAAGATGATGCGACTCTTAAACAATGAAAATACAACATGAATACTGGGTCTGCTCTTTTATTTTCACCTGTTGAACCAGTTAAAGATATTAAAATATAATTCCAGAATTAAATATAAATAAAATATGTATGCATATAAAAAGAAAGAAAGACAGAAAACAAACAAACAAAAAAACCCAGTCAGATCGAAAAGAAAATCAAATTTGTCACTGAAGTTTTAACTGCTAGCAAATAGGCTAAGAAATATTTCCCTGGATTACTTTCTCCATTTGCACCGAGAATGTACAGTTGCCACAGAGACTGGTATGCTTGAACATGGGTAAAACAGAGGACGGGAGAGGGAATGTGCCCTCTGAATTTCCGAAGAGCTGTATCTGGGTTAGCGATGTGGCGGGGCGCGGACGCAGCCCGAGGACTCCCGGCCGTGTCCCCCGGGGCCGCTCCCCGAGACCCGGCGGGGATGGGATGGGATGGGGTGGGATGGGATGGGATGGGATGGGATGGGACGGGCCCCCGCGAAGGGCGGGGGCGGCTGGGTCGGACCCTCGGGGCTGAGCAGCGCCGCTCCAGCCGGCCGCGGGGGGAGCGGCATTTATAGATGATACGTCTATAAAACGTCTATTTAAAGCAAAGCCCAGACTGGTGGCACACGGGCTGTGCGCGGCGGCTGCTGCTGCTGCTGCCGAGCTGGCAGGAGGGGGCTGGAATTAAAATAAGGCACGAAGCGGTTTTAAAAATAGCGTGCGGGCTTGTGCGGGGCGGGGCGGTGGCTCCGCGGCCCCGGGGCCGCCCGGCCCGGGGAGTTCCTCGGCGCCTTGTATGGAGCGCGGCCGCCACAGCGCCCGAGCCCTCCCCCGCTCCCCGCCCCGACTTTCCCCGCTGCCGGCAGGGAAGGCAGGAGCCGGCAGCGAGCTGCAACTCTTTCCCCTTCTTCCCTCCTCTCTTTTCAGGAGCCACCACCCCGCCTGCCTCTCTCCTCCTCCTCCTGTTCCTGCTCTGCAATCAGGGGAATAAATCAGGGAAGGACGCTCACACACACACGCAGAGTAGGATCTGTTACAAAAGTAGCGCTGATGGCGGCGGATCAGATGAAGCTGGAGCTGCTGCTGGAGTAGCAGAGAGTGGAGTATTTCTCGCTCGCTCTCTGTCTTTTCTCTATTTCGCCTCTTTTCCCACTCCACCCACAGATCTCCATCGTTTCTCCTCCTCCTCCTCCCCACCCTCGGCCGCGCTCCCGCTTCTCCGCGCATCTCTGGGCTGCGCCTCCTGCGAGGGGGCGGGTGAGGGGGAGCGGAGGAGGCTTTAAAGAGCCACGGCCCCCCCGCACCGCCACACACACGATAATTGAATTTATTATTATTGCCGTCTCGCCGACTTGGGGAAGGGGGATCGATCTTCGATCGGGAAGATGGCTGCTGGCTGGCTGCTGGTCTTTAGCCTGACACTTTTCCAGTCGCTGGTGATGAACCACTCCTCGGAGGGACCCTTCCCCTCGGCCACCACGTAAGTCCCGGCGGGGTCCGGGGGTCCGGGGCGGGGGCGCTCCTCGGGGCTGGGGACAGCGACCCTACGAAGGGAAATCAAGTTAGTCCGGGGGAGAGTGGCGATGGGGGAAAAAAAAATGCAGGATTTCGACAGCTTTTGCTTAGGAAAGAGTCAGGGTAGCGGAGGGTCCCGGCGGGGCGGTCGCCGCGAAGGGGGAAGCCCCGGTGACGGCCGGCGGCGGGACTTTTGAGGTGACGGCTTCGCCTGGGAAGCCCGCTCCGGAGCGGCTGCCGGCTCCAAATACACCCCGTCAGGTCATCCTTGCCGAGAAGAAAGTTTCGAGTTACACAGAGTCCGCCCATTCCTCCCACAAAGGTTATTCCAGCCTGGATGGAGATTTTAATACTGTTTACAGGGGGGGAAAAAAAAAAAAAAGAAAGAAAGAAAAAAAGAGAAAACTTTCGCAATTTTATTAAAATCCACGCAGAAGGAGGATTTTGCTGCCGTTCCGCGGCCGGCACGTGAGGCGGGCATGGCTGGGAGTTCCAGCTCCGGCTCCCTCCTGCCTGGCCGCTCTCCAGCGCACCCTCCGCGGCTCCTCCGTGCCGCGGGGTCCGTGGGTCCCCCCGAGGGGCTTTCTGCACGCTTAGAGCCACACAACTGCAGAACTGTTTTCTTCAGCCTTGGCCTTGCAGATCGGTGCCTCTCAAAAACACCTTCGCGAGAGCCGAGGGATGCTCTCCGTGCACGCAGCTCAGTGCCTTGCCTGGCCCTGCGATAGAAATCTTTGAAGCACTGCAGAGTTATTAGCATGAAAGTGTTGCCCAAAGCAGTGCAAAGATCACATAATAAGGACGCAATAAAAGAAAGGCGAAAAGAAGCCAATCCCTCATATTGGAGATTCGCCAACAGATAGGGAAAAAAAAAAATCCACAACAAAGCACTGTGATCGTGTTCCTTCCTTTTTCTTCTCTCTCACCTCATTATTTTTATATTCCTTTTGTTCGGCTGGGTTTTTTTAAAGCACTTACCTTAGTCCCCGAATGTGGGTTAAAGCTACCAGTAGGTAACTTTTAAGCGGATGACTCACTTTAATGCATTTTACATAAGAAAAACAGTGCTAATGGTAGTGTTCCCTTATTGTTTAACGCCGGGTAGAATTTATTGCTGTCGTTCATCCTGGGCAGAAGGATGAGTTTACAGCAATTACCAGCAATGCATTTTCACCAATTAGTACTGCTGGTAGGTTGTTATAATTGGATTCTGTTCTGAGTATCGGTTCCATTATGAAAGACTCAAAGGGTTGCTAGCACTGTTAAATGAAAGAAAGCAATAGAAAGATAAGTGTAGAATAACCACTTAATATCTTCTAAGCTGAATAAATATGTCTTTTCATCGTAGGGAAGATTATCTTTTAAAATATTTTCTTAATGTTCTTTTGAAATATTTCAGTTTATAAAGATGTGTCATGTAGGAGCAAGAGTAGCAAAATACAAAGCCCGGGCTTTTTAAGTCATTGCTTTTCTTCTGTTTGAGCTCCTGCATTTATAGTTTCTTATTGAGATGATAAGGTTATCATTCACAACTAATTGCAATTTATCTTCTACTTAGATTTTTCCGGCTTTAAAAGAGAAAGAATTAAAAGAATACTGTACAAAAAGATTATGTATAATTTCAAATAAAAGTCTAGATTGCTTTTTATGGTAAGGTTATGTGATATTTCCTTAAAAATCATTTTGTGCCCCTGTCTATTTTTGCTAATTCTCTTCAGAATTCACTTTTACTGTCAGTCATGATAATAAAAATTGTCAACAATGAAACATATAACTTTAATTATAACTCTGATAAATTAATTCAGAATACGATGTTAGTCATCAACATTTCCATGTACACAATCTACCTGCTGTTGGCTCTTTTTTCTTGTCATTATTCCATTGAAATATTGTAGAAATAATCTATAGTGCCTGTCAATCCTTCATGGCAATGTTTTCCCTTTGAAATGGAATCAAGGTGCAAGCAAGACTTAGTTCATTTAGAAGGCAGCACAACAGGTTGGTGCAGAGAGACCTGCTTTGCAAAAAGTAATGATGTAACAGGTGAAAGAAAACAATTTTTTATTCTTTTTTAAGACTTGACAGCAGCGTTTCATTTCCTACTATAGATTACAAATGGAGAAGAACAAAGAAAAGTGACACCAATGCTTTTAATGTGAAAGATATTATATATTAAGAATACTAAAAATAGGGGGAAAAAAAACAGGGGAGAAGAGAATAAGGGAAAGAAAGGACATGAATAATTGAAAAACTGAAGCTTTGATGATATTATGTACTTAGCTACCTGCTTTCTCCCTATTATTTTCAGTCCTTTTTTCCCCATAAGTTAGAAAGTTGGTCTGAGGAAGCAGTATTTCCCAGCTGTTGTGTGAAAAATGTGCATATTCAGGGCTATAGTCTTCAAAAAACTCCCTTTTGTATGATCATTTTTCCTTCATTCATCTGTTTCTTCTGCATCAATAAATATTTTAACATGTGCTTTTACTAAAACATTCAGAAGTCCCTATCACTAATACAGTAATACAAGCATGAAACATTTTTAGCAAAAAGGGCTGAAGGTTTAAGCAATGCTTGTAGAGTCTCAGTCATTTCTTTAATTTTACTTCTCTGATGAGGCAGAAAGGCTCTGATATATTTACCCAGCAATATATAAAGAATTTCAGATGCAGGTTTGTGCTGTAGGAAATGGGAGCCTTAATTTTTCATTGAAAATCTGACCAGGTGGTATGACTCTATTTGTTGCTTCCAATGTTGGAATATTTCACTGCAAATATTGAAGATTTTCTTTGACAAACTATATAAGTATAGCAGTAATTATGTCTTGATCTTTAGGTATAAGGCTTAGCTGCTGATTGATGCATATTACGTATCAATAAAATGTATAATATTCATTGTATTATGTATCAGAGATTTATCATATGCTGGCACAAGATACCATGTTCTTAATGTTAACATAGCAACTCTAAGTCCTCCAATTATACAAAGAACACAGCAGATATTTTGCACTTAGATGAGAATATTGTTTGTTTATAGTACTCCTGTCACTATAACCACACTACTGCTATCACAGTCCAGGAAGTGCTTCTTTCTTTGTAGCCATAAATATTTATTTATCATCACATCTATGCAGACTTCAGAAAAAAACATAAGTATGTGTAGTTTGTATGCTCCCTGGTAACAACACAGGGCTCAATTTATTTCTGTTCTTTCCCCTATACTGCATCGAAACAGATAGTCTTGAGTTTAAATATATGTTGTAATTCTTAAGTATCCTTTTCGCACAGCATATCTTAGCAGTGTTGATATTGTTACTGATAGTGAGTAATGTACTATATAAAGATGCACCTACTGCTTTCCAATAATAAACCTGTTTGTACATTAAAAAAGAGAAAAAAAACCCAAAAAACAAAACAAAAACCAACAAACCAAACCAGATATTTTAATTTTTAGAAACCTACAGACCAAGCCTTTCAATATCAATGGGACTATTTCTGTAATTACATCATTGTGGTTATAGCTTAATGTTTGGGGTTTTTTTCCCAGTTTTTCTCTGCCACTCCTTTTCTCTCTTTCCTTTACCTTTTAACAATTTTTTCATCCTCAGTCAACTATTCTGTATATATATATTATGTTATATATTATAGTCAAGACAAATTTGCCACTTGGATAAATTGATGTAAAACATCTGCGGATAAAAATAATATACAGAAGATAAAAATAATATATGTATGAACATATATCCGTATGTATGCAGGAAAGAAGTTTTTAGAAAAGAAGTTGTGTATTCCCATTTTTTATTTGCATGAGTCATACTTACTGTTTTGGTGTCATTAGGACAGCTCAGGGAAGTCTTGTATGAGTCATATGAATTAGGGCTTGCACAATTGGGACGTTTGTATGTTTGATTTCTGCACATGGACCTAACAAGTGTAGGTCCTGCTGAGAGTGTGGCTGGGCTTGGTACACAGTGTTGCTTTCTATATAGCATCAGTGGCTGGAGGTAGATGGGGTGACATTTGTGATGTGTTCTTTTCATCTGTTTCTACTGTCAGACTTGGGGATTTTGACACATCTCATATATGTATAATCTCATTTTTAGCATAAAGTCTGTGATAGAGTGCCAGTTTTACTGCTGACATTAATTAGAAAAGACTGGTGCATTAATGGATTGTAAAGTATCAGGCTCTTTCTCATTTGAAAATTGCGGGTTTTTTCCAATCTATTTAAACATTTTCATTATTAGGAGAAAATAATCTACTGAAGTGTACCTTCATATCAGTGAACTGGAAAGAGAGCCAAAAGATGTAATCTGCTTAGAATCAGGGAAGTGCAATATCACCTCTTAGTGTTTTCTCAGCAGCACATGTCTGAATGCTGAGCATAATACAAGATGTAGAAACCCAGTGATATTTTAAAGAGCCTTGTTCCAATCCATTCTTCTGGTAGGAACATACTTAAAATAAATGTGTAACAAAACCAGCTTGTTGATTGGTAGTGGGTTTTTCGGTGGGGTTTTTTTGGGTTTGTGTGTTTTGTGGTTTTTTTGTTTTTGTTTTTGTTGTTGGGGTTTTTTTGTGTGGGTTTTTTTTTTTTTTTTTGAGAGTCTCTGTGCATAGTGTGGTGATAAATGCAAATTATTTAGTCTCACAAAGCATTTTCCTGTTTTGCATATTTTATGATGCAAACTGTGAATTGCTAATTTTTTTTGTTTGTTTGTTTCCGTCTTAGACATTTATACTGGAGCCACAGAATTAAAAAATTCTATAGGTTTACATTTTGTCAAGTACAAAAATTCAGTTGAAAACATCAAAATAGATACTGATCATAAAAGACAAAATTTCATTGAAATAAATCAGCATTGTAGAGCTCCTTGCCATCTTTCATTTTGCAGTGATGCTATTTTCAGAACTGCATTGCTCATACCCTGCAAAATGATTTTATCCAAGAATTCAGCTGCTAGAAAGAGAGCTGGATCTTGGCAGCACATAGCCTGAAATGTATTCATTGTTAAATAGAAGGCTGGTTGTACAGATCTTAAAAATATTTATCTAGCAAAGCATTTTAAATTGATGGAAGCATGGTCAAATTCTTACTGCTTTAATCTTTTGTAACAAAGAAACAAACCAGACTACAGTTGCCCACTGGTAACTGTGATCTCACATGTTTTTGCCTTGGTGCTTTCTTGCCTTCTGCAAGAATCTCATATCCACAGTAGTGTTATCTTCTAGACCAATATTTGACTTAAACCTCTGTGACATAGGGATTGCAGTTCGGAAGCATTTTAGTAGAAAAAAAGTGACTCATTCTCTCTGTTGTTGACCATAGTAGAAGCAGAACCGAGGCCCAGACTGTTTTGCAGTTCGTTGCAGTAATACCTGGGCTTTTGATCCTGGTATGCTTGGGATGCATGTTGTACGTAGAGTGCTTGTAAAGACTTTTGTGACAAAAGCTGATATTATGGACTAAAGAAAATGTTGTTTTCTAGTGCCTTTTTTAACAAATCTGCTTGAAGAAAAGATTTACCAGAACACAACACTGTAATAATATTATTGGACCACAGATACAATTTGGTAAAGCCAGATGCCATAATTTATTTAAGTCTTGCAAATGCTGAATTGGACTTCTTGATGGAAAGAATGACAGCTCAGTGTCCTCGGTGTTTTGGTGAAACCTAGCTAGCACCTTGAAAATGCACAGAATATAAGAAGTACAAAATAATAACTGCGTTTCTGCCCCCAGCCCTGGGCAGCACCTGTGTTCTGTCTTAGATCACTCTTAGCCCATTCCTGCGTCAGCTTTTTCGTTCCACCTACAGCTGCTGCAAGACAGGTATCAATGAATACTTAAATGATTTGCATTTGAGATTACAGCTCTGATTTATCTCTCTTGTTAAGTCTATTAAATAGTCTGATCCCACTCAATTTTTCTCAAACGTGTATAGGGCAATACTCTGTTCCCTAGGATCAGACCAGAATTTTGCATCAGTTGTGCCATAGCAAATTGGTCATTGCTATAATAGGGAGTTGTGATTCTTTTTTCTCTTCTGATTTTCAATAATAAAAGAGAACTGGATTCACTAATGTTTGCACAATATGATTTTTATGTCATGCAGTGCTGTGTAATGCACATAGTAGTGGTGCAAGAGCATCTCACATTTAAGGTGGAAATATGTAACACCAATTGTGAAATTACTGTCAACTACACTGATACTTCAGTGACAGTCATGGGTTGGATAGTCTCAATTTAGGACCACATTATGGTGCTTGTACCTTAAAATTTAAAAGTTCCATTGATATTCTTAGGAAAAAAAAAATCAGTCTAAGAGTCAAGAATTTCAAAATCTACTTCAGCACTTTTTAATAAATAAAAATTAATGGCATATGCCTGTGGCTATTCAGGTCAAGATGGACTTGTCGTTTCCTTCTCCACTGCTTTCCTTACTATTTTTTTACCTACTCTGCTTCCAAGCAAACTCAACATTTCACACCTTTCTTCCTTCCTTCCTTCCTTCTTCCCAGTCTTAATAAGTTTTCAGAGTGATATGTAAAACAGACTCTTTCTCAAGGACCTTGTGACAAGAATATGGCTCAGTGTTTGGGAATGTTACACTAATGATGCCAGAGAAAGGACCCCAGTTTTTGCTCATGTCCCTCCTTACAATGTCTTTCTCTGCAGACCAACGGCAAACTGATGATAAAGAGTGAATTTCTCTCCCTTGTATAATTTTTTGGGTTTTATTTACAAATATTCTAACAAGTTTATGAAAAAAGATTGACATTTTTAATCAACAAATCAGCAAGCTTTTGCAGTTAATTACAGTAATTCAAAATCAGACTTTTTTTTTAGTCTGAGTCAGGCCTGAAATAACCATAGAATATGAATATGAAGTTACAATATTGCTGACTATTATGAAAAATGTTTTATTAGATTTTCACCATCTTTTTAAATTACATTCTCACTCTCTCTCATTTGAGAGTTAGCCAAGGTAGAAACTATAGTCTGACTTTGTAACAGGTATATTGGATTAGTGGTCCTTTTTTCGGCCCTCATGCGTATAAAACTTCAGTTGAAATCTATGAGCAAAGTTTCTCAAATTTATCTATTATGATTAAATGTGATTCACTTTTGACCTGATTTGGGAAGTAAGTAAGAACACGAAGAAATTGCTGAGTCCACTGTCTAGGTTTTGCAGCAATCACAGGATATATGTTAATTTTTTTTTAAAGGAGAAAAGCTAGACTTGAATAATCCAAACAGTATTCTAACTGAAGTACTCCTCTATTTTCCCTTTGCAGCTTCCCACTAGACTGGTCTAAAAGCTTAAAACATTCTCCACCAATCTCTCTCTGTCTTTTATCTTTACTGGGATTTTTATTATATTTTTATAAGTGTGGACTAAGTCTTTTTTCAAGTAGACATAAAGGTATAAAAGTTCTGTGGGTAAGGGTGGCAGCACTAAGACCTAAATCAAGGCATGCCATTTTTCTCAATTGTCACTTTTAATGCTGTGCTGCGTTTTTCATTATGCAATACGGTAGTCTTAAACACACCAGTAAAAGGGAAGTTTTCTTCATTCTTGAAACGAGCAGAAATTTGCCACACTAGGCTTGTGTTGACTCTTGACTAGAAATTCAAAATTTTTCCATAGGAAGAAACTGACTCATGGGAGCTGTTATGTGTAAGATTATTAAGTGAAACATTTTTCAGTCTGAAATGGATGAATTGTGTTATCAATACCACAGGAAGGAGGAGAGTAGAAAAAGAGATGACAGGAAGTATGAATTACAAAGTTAGGGTTTTACTATTCCTTCCCTGACTCTTAACTGGAGAATAACTTACTCCTGTAGATGTAGATCCAGCATCCTATTGAGCTAGTCACAATGTTGAGGGATAAGTTTAACAGTCCATTTAAAGGCAACTTTTGATTGATGATATTCTGGTGTGGACTAGTGGTGGGGAAAGGGTTTATTTTGGCTGAATGAACCCTCACAGTAATCATTTTCCCCCAATGTGGATTGGAGTGGTCCATTTGGCAGAAATCTGGTGGATCCTAAATAAAGCCCTATGCTGGGAGGCAATGCTCTTTACCTGGGGAGTGCTCTGTTTCCTGAGTTTAATCCCGAAATGTGGTTTTTTCATGCAGATGTTAATGCAGATGTTGCTTTTTTGCAGTGTATGGCTGATTTCTTTTAAGAAATTTAATTAGAATAAAATATGATACATACTATACTATTCTTCAGTATGTAGATTAATTTCTGCAGAAATTAGTCAATGTCCATCTTTTCTGTTAGCCTCATTTGTAATTTTATTCCTTTTACAAACAGGTGTAACAAGTCCTTTAGATTTTTTTTTCAGACAGGTTAAAGTGAAGAACTACATATGGAGGGGTGGAAACTGAGTGAAGTGAGCAGTGAGCTTTCTTGCACCCTCATCTTCTGTGGAACGTTATAATGCAGCAAGTATTTCTTGATCTGAGACTTTTCTCATAAATCAATTCAATGGCACCAATTTTGGAAAAAAAAAAAATTAGAAAAAAATTGAAGAGGCAATATTTAGTCATAAATACTGGTTTTTTTTTATATGATGTACGTCCTGAATCTCTGAATCTTGTGTTCCATGGCCAAGCTTTTTATCATTATATGCTTCTCTTTATTATTATCCACCTCCCTTTATCTGCCTTGCATTACTTCTGAAATTTTGTATCTCAGTTTGCCAGAGTAATTTCTCTCACTAAAGTAGGAAACTGCAGTATCTTACCATTTAGTTAGACAAGGGTTTTCTTGTCAAGATTAATTTGTTAGCTAATGTCTCTAAAGCTCTCTGTAGTTGAAAAGTGTTGTTAAGCTGTTAAGCCTAGTTTATTAAGATGTGTGTTTGCTATATTGCCATTTTACCTCAGCAACCTGCATGACCAAACCTTTCCTGGGTGGATAATACCTCTAGTTTACCTGGTTCTCAGTGTTTTTTTTTAATAGAATCTTTGTAGAAGAGGTACTATCATATCTGCTTCCTTTGGTAACCTGTGATCCAGGGAGCTAGAAGAAGCTAATCCCCATGATCTGTACTTCTTGGATGTACACATATTGCAAAACATAAGCCTAACAGCATTTTTAGAAACTAACAGTAGTCAGCAAAAATCTGCAGACAGTATTGTGAGGAGCAGCCAGCAGATCTGACTCATGCCAGTGCTGTGTGCTGGTTGCTCTCCTTTGCCACACTGCCAGTCATGGTGTCACTGCTGAAAGCACTTGGAGCTGTAGATGCCGAGATAATCTGAAATTTGTACTGTGAATGTTTTGTACTTAAGAGACAGGCCGTAGTGGGATGTAATACAAGCCAAGGGCTCGTGACACTTGAGTTCATTAACCTGATCTGTTGCTTATTTTGCAGCACAGGCTGCTGCTACTTTTATTCCTTCTGTTCCTATTTCTAAAATGGGAATTACACCCAAACTGTCATCCTGCTCGAATCAATGTGATGAATATTGCAAGGTGTCCTGTTTCTGTAAGAAAGATGGAGATAAAAGTACGTTATTTCTGTTCATGACTAGTAGTAGGTCTGAGATGATCATCAGCAATCACTAATTACCTCATAATCACCAAGACTCTTTAAGATTTCAAGCAGGAGTAACATAGTCTTCATTGCAATTATTTTGGCTTGCCACAAACAGTAGCATTTTGGGTTTTATTTACCAAGACACTTCCATTGCCTTAGCATCTTCTTGATTAGACTTTTTATCTGTTGTGAATCTATTTAAGATTCTGTGGTAGATATACTAGCTGGGAGAGAATTATTAATATGTGCAGGAACATGTCTTAAGATTTCAGTATAACATACAGATGGAGAAAAGGGTTGCGATAACTGAAGGCAGAATCTGTTCTCCTTTGGCTGATTAGAAATACATGAAGGATTTGTGCAAGACTAAGAGTATGTCTGAGGATATAATGGCTGGGTACCCAATTTCATCCTTCTTTGCACCAGTGTCATTTCAGCATAATGAGTATCAGTCCTGTATCATTTGAGTCCTGAGTGCAAGGATGAATCCATATAAAATAATTGCTGATTAAACACACCCAGGTTTCATTGCAATGGAATGAGTCATCACTGTCAAGGCCTGATTGCAAAAATTACATAAAATAAAATGTAGTACATGATCATATTAGGCTTTACAGAGGGGAATAGTAAGATATCAGAAAGAACCCATGTGTGATATCAGATGTGGTCATTTGTCTTCCTTTTAAATGATAAGCTCTGACACCACTTCATTGTCTGTGCCTCAATGAGCAAGCATCCACATTAAAAAGAACTTCTTTAAGTGCTGGAAGGCATTGACAAGTGTTCCCCAGATTAGGAGCAAACAAAATTTTATTACATAAAAATATGGAATTGTAAGGAAGAAATACTTTCCTTTTCAAAGTACTGCAACATCTAGTAATGTGCAGGATAACTGTAAGTGGCTTTCACAAATTTACGTTGCTTTGAGTTTTGTTTTTTGTTTGTTTGTTTTTTCTTCTTAAGCAATTAGTTCTAGAGCTTAATTTGGAATAGTAGGAATGATAGAAGTAACTTAATTTAACCCCTCATTATGCACAACTGAGTAATTAATTCATCTTTGTATATGAAGTTGTGATTTTTCAGGTGATTAGGATTAAAACCATCAAAAAATCTGTGGACAAACTTTATATTTGTTTCCAGTGAAGCTAGATTTACTCTGGAAGATGATTTTGGTACCTTATGAGGACATGAGGTGAAATTCTCATGTGATAGCTGCTTTGCTATTAGAAGCACTTGGCCAGTGTCTTTACTCATCTGCTATATAAATGTTCCTTATATAGATACATTCTGGCAGTCTGCAAAATTAGGATTAAAAGCACCCATCACTTCCTTGCATGGGTGGTGAGAGATACAGTTAACAAGTGACCATAAAGAATATTGTAGTGGATGTACAGAAAAATAATTTGCTTGCTGGTATTTTGCTGATAGGAATTTTTCCTTTCATAACTCCATTTATTGATAGAATAAAATACTTTTATGGCCTGCAATGTAGTTTTGCACAAACATGCTCAGTTATTCTTGTAGATATAAAGTGCTTCTACAAACACTTTATGTATTCATTAGTGATGCTTTCAGCTTTGCAAACACAGGTTAAACATTGATGATTAAATATTTTGTTCTGCACATCTAATTACCTGGGGCTCTATTTCTTTTTAGTGAATAGTATTCTACTCTACAGTTGTCCCATTACTCTCTGGAAATAATGTGTTTTTAGAAGAAAGTGATGATCAATCTTTTAAAAAAAATCTAAGTTAAAAATAAGTTACCCAATTGTAAAGCATAGACTCTTGAAAAGTAGCAAACGCATTATATGAAACTGCCTTAAGCCTTAAATTGTTCTCCATGTACTATCTTCATTGTGAGGCTCTCTTCAGTTAAAAAAACAGCCATTATTTTTTTTCTGATGGAAACACATTTCATTGAGAATATGAAATAGATATACAAGGGCAGAATTATGCTTACATGTGCTTACATATTAAAATGCAGATGAATTCGTATCTTGGTTATTTTACTTTACAGCTTTTATGATTTTGACTTAATAAGAGTGGGGTTTTTTTGTAGCTAATGTAACTCCCCTGTAAGACTAACAGACAGGTGTATTTTGTAGATAAGTTTGGTAAAGCTGCAAAGGACATACCTTGTGTTTAGCAATGAAAAACTAGTAATAGCTTCCACAACATGGAGAGAGTGTAGAAGCATCTGCCTTTGGGAGTTGAAAGAAAGCTATTATCCAAAAGTTATTGTTTGAACCCAAAAGCTATGGTAAAGATATCCTATGGAAAGAGAGGCTTTGAGATGTTCAGATGTTTTCTATTGCTAGGACCTTGTTTCACTGCAGGAAGAGAAATCTCTGTGTTTTTTTTAGCTGGGTGACTTCAATAATTGCTACAGCCCTTCACTGGGCAGGAGCTATTATCCAGCTGAAAATCAACAGACAGAAAATATCAGCATTATACCACAGAAATACCAACCATTCTATTTACATATGTGGGTTAAAAATTCATGCTTCTTGTATGTCTACCGCTGTATTTAACTGTGTGGTGATTTTTGGAACAACCTATCCAAATTTAAGAGCTTTCAATACTTGAAATTTTAGATTTCAATCCAAATTTCATAGACTGACACTTAAGGAGGTTTATTTGGATAAAACTTACTAAAGGATTTCCTAGGCCATAATGGTCTGACTAGATAACCTGCAAAATGGGTTCATCTGCAAAATGACTCAAAGACTGCTTAACATAAAGTAATTTTTCTTTACCTGCAGTGAAACATCCCTACAGTATCTGCAAAGTAATAAAATATTTTTTTCTTCTTTAAAAAAAACCAACAAGCAAACAAAAGGAAACAAAACCAAACCAAAAAACCCCAACTAAATAACCAACATCCCACAAACTTGCAGTATTGTAGATGTGTTTTACTCCAAAGTTCTTAAACAAATATATGGTAAGCAAATCTAGACTGCATGAGATATAGCTTTTTTTTTTTTTTTTTTTTTTTTTTTTTTTTGTTCCTGTGGAATAGAGCTTCTAATTCAACAGTAATTTCCTTAGATTGAGTTTGTGGTTTGCCACTATGTGATTTGACACGGACACACACCCTCCATGTGACATTTCTTTCACCTGGGAAAATTGGATAATGAACTAATGAAGGCTTTCTGGGCTTGTAATGCTTGTAATGGCTTGAATGGAGCAATTACACAATCTTTTTAGCACTCAATGTCTATCTAAACAAAATCAATGCAAGAATAAGGGCTATTTACAGTGAAGTATCATTATTTTACATTGTTTGTGTAGTTCTCTGAGAGTCTGAAATGATACTGAAATGATACAGTAAAAATAAAAATCTCAGGAGCTTTAAAACCAGCAGTTTAATGGCCACCTGATTTCCCCCTCAGCTGAAGTAAATCAGTGCTACTTGTCTGCCTCCATACAAATGTAATGCCTTATCATTGCTGTGCTTACTGGTTTTTAGAAGAAAAGGTCATTCTATCTATCTCAAAACTAGACTTGATGTGAATTTACATGATTTCAAAGTTTTAAGTTAGGACTGGATTAAAGCTTCCAAACTATTTATAGTAATAAAATCGGAGTTTTGGGGTCTGTTTTTTCCTATTCTTACCCAGTTTTCTTCTTCACCTGTGAATTCTACAAAAGGGCAAAGAGAATTGTTAGGACAATGCTTTACAAATGTAATACACTGTGTAAGTGCTGGACTTTGCTGTTACATATCAGAGCAGAATAAAGGTCTGGATTCTTGTAGCTGTTAGAATTATGTTAAAGATGAAGGTCTGTTCAGGTTATCAGCTCCTTCACAGACTTTAACTTGCATATTGAGGGAAGGAAAAATCAGATTAAATATACACAACTAAGTAGCTTGTGGATCCATTCTCTAAGAGCTTTTGTGATGCTTCTGAAGTGTTAAGCTTCTGAATTTGTACTAAAGAGTTAAAAGCTCTCTCCTTTCTGAAAGATTTAAAGCTCTCTTCTGTGATATTGAGAGCTGGACAGTACTTTTTTCCATTTCCCAACTTTTTTCCTTTTCAATTTGCTATTCAAAATTAAGCTTGGCCTTTTCTGTTCCCATGCTATGGGACAAAGTAGTGCTAAAGTTCTGTGGAAATGGTCTGTGATCCAATTTCTGTGTGATGGTAAAAGAGATTCAAAAAGTAAGAAATTCTGTATAGAAAATAATCTCCTGCATCATTTATTATATCTCTGATGCATTTCTGAGTATAATTTCTAATATGGCTGAATGTATTGTATACAATTCAGTTTAACACATGTGACTGATGCAGTATCTCAGAGCAGGTGACTGAGTGTTCCTCTGCAGAAACCTCAAACAGCAGTACTGGATGCATCACATGCGTGTGTCTCTGTTCCTATTAACGTAGTACTTGAAAGCTCCAATCAAGAAACGGACCCCATATTATTACACATTCTGTGTGACAGAAGCTTATGAGACAGAGATCCTTAGCCAGAAATTTTGGCATGGAAACAGCATCCCTAGTAATGATAAAGCAGTATAGTTTATGTCTCCTGAGGGTTTTCCCTAATAATACCTGTAAGGGAACAAGTGATGACAGGGGTAATGTTATGTATACTAATGTGCATGTGCCTCTAACATGATGCAAGACAGCCAAATTTTTCTAAAAATTTTTCTCCTATGTATTCGCTGCTGTTATCAATTTACGACAGACATGGTTTAATAGTGTTTAGTAACCAAAAGAATGGTATAACATCTGTCATAGGTGGCACCATCAGTGTTAGGTAGGACAGAGAATTAGTTTGCCCAGTACTTAGTACAATGCTCTTCATGTTCTGTAAAGGCGTGTTGTCACCCTGTAGGATGTCATAAAACTTTGTGGATCTCTCTTATCCTTATCCCACAGTTGTTTTTGCATGTGAGTATTTCTGAAAATCAGGTTGTGCTACAAATAGGAAAAAAAAATTTGTATTTTGACCAAGCACAGCTAGTTCATTATAGGAGCTAGACGCATTAATTTTTTACAGTACATCTAGCATGGTCCCCTTTGCTCTTCAGACTGTGATCAGTTGAAGAGACTTAAATTTCTGTATCTCAGCTTCAGTGAATTTTTGACAGCTGTTCAGGCTAATATCCTGTGCACTGAGTAGCATGGGTTTTGGTGGGAGTAGCATGTGATATGTCGTAACTGTTGGTACATGCTTTGCCTTATTTCCAGGTGCTGGCAATATTATTGAGACTATACAGCAGGATTGTACTTTCCCATTATAATGCTTGGGATAACTAGTAGGATATTTTTAATTGTGGATTTACAAGAGATTGAATATTAATCTACATGACCTCCAAAATAAAAAGAAAAAAAGCACAAAGAAAAGTTTTTAAAAAAATACAAGCTATACTTCAGATCTAAATTCAAAAAGTCCTATTTTAAAGAGCTAGTGACTGTGTGACCTTAGGCATACCACCTGGTTATCTTTGCCCTAGCTAATTGGTCTGCACCACACACGTCATTACCACTCTGCACCATGCCAAGCACAACCCCTTGCTCTGGATCTGATTTCCAGAAAGTATCAAATCATTTAATCCTCTGTATTTTAAACTGGGGGGGGGGGGAATGCATGGATGTAGATTGCAAAATTCATGTTGACAACAGTAAAGCCATAATTTTGCCCTATGCAGTTTGAATTTATTCCTGTTACATTAAGGTACACGGAACTGCTGTATGTGTGTGTTGATCATATGGAGATTTCCTTTGTGAGCCTTTAGGTCTTTATTGAGCTGAATATAAGTTCATTATCTTCCACGTGTTTTTATATTCATTTGCCTCTTGCCTCTGTGTAATTAAAGTTAATATCTACGTAAACACTAGTTAGGTACACTCAGCAGATAAGTGTAACCACTGAGTGGTGGTAAAAACTACCTGGTAAGCAAATAGTTGGCATTACTTTTGAGAAGATTCACAGGTATTTCTACAGTTCCTGTCTATACTGTGTGTCCAAAGTAAAACATCCACATCTATGAATATTTAACATCTTTCATTGTCTCTCAAACATGCCCATCACTAATTTTTAACAAATAAATATGCATTTCTCCTGCTATTGATGGGGGAAAAAGGCTTTTTCATTTGTTTTCTGAGAAAATAATAGTTACTGGAGCTTAAATTAGCTCAGCTAGTAATATATATAGTTTGTTGAACACTGGGAAATACTAAAAGGCCATTTCGTGTCCTTTTTAAAAAAAAAATAAAATTCAGGCTGAATCAGATATTGTTTAAAAGGTTACTTGGATTGTTATGAGTCAGGGAAGGTGGAGTGAACTTCAGTTTCTTTGTTTAGGAATCACCATGTAGCATTTAGAAAGGGATATATGTGTAAATTTAAATAGCATGATTTTCTCTACTTCCCAGGAGTGCTATTTCTTTGTCCCTAATCTGTATAAACCCAAATATTTCTGCTTACTGGGAGATCAAAAATTTGAAAGGAGCAGTGCACCTCAGGTGGGAGGAAGGTAGCATCCATGTGTTAAGAGCAAGCTCCTGCTACTGCTGGATGCCCTTCCATTTGAAATGCAGTACTATTATTCTTTTTAAAACAAAGAAAGGGATCTGAAGCCTTTGCAATAGGATTGTTTTATTAATTGGTTGCATGTTGTTACAGAATGATCCTACATGCTTTTTCTCCTTTTATGGTCACGTATGTATCTGCGATTCATCAGTTTAGAAAGAAGTGCTGTCAGATTAACACAGGGAGAGCATCCTGGATTCAGGGAGATGCCAATCAAAGCTGGAAAGCCCATTTCCAGTGACATTGCTAAACACAGGGATGAATATTCGCGGGAGTTTGCTTTGGAATGAAAATGTTGCTGCAAAGGCCTCAGGCTTTCAGCTAAGGAGCGACAGGGAAAGGGATCCACCTGAGGAGCCCAGGTTTGACACAGTTGGATTGCATCCAGCTTGGAGTATCACTGTGCCTTCCTGCAGGAGGCTGGAGCTGCTGCTAACTAATGAGTTCTGTACCCTGTTCAGGGTACTTGCTGACAGCATGTCACAGAGCAGTGGCATAATACAAATAATAAGATTTTGCTCTGTTTTCTTTATTGCTCTTTGTTGCTTTTATTTTTAGCTGCTTGCTACAAGAGACGGGCCTCTGGATTGCCTGCTCTGGTGCACACACTTTCTTTTTTGCTGGCTGTCTATCTCTGTCTCTTGACAGGTGTAAGGAGGATCCTAAATATAGAAGCCACCCGTCAGTTGGCTTCAGCAATCAGCAAGCACTGATTTAGTATTTCTCTTAACCAGCTGAGCTCCACAAGGGTTTCTTTTAAACCTTTATAAATTTATTCCATTGCTAGCGTTTTAAAAAAAATTATTAACAAGCCAGGTTATCCTGTAGCATGAAGAATACCATAAACAGGCATGTTTCAGAAATGATGGTTGTCAAGAATGGCTTTTGCAAGGGTAAGGAGAAACAAAAGTGCTTTTTAAAGAACTCCCATGTTTTAGCAGTTTAGTTAATGGTGCAGTATCTCATTGGAGAAAACACTGACACTAGTGTAAGTACAGTCTCCAGTTCTCAGATGAAGAAACACACTTTCAGACAGAAGTAGCTGCACTGTTTCCTATGAATTTTTCCTCATGAGAGGGAACTTAAGTGCAAGTGTACTGATTAGCTGGGGTTTACTTTGCTATACACAGAAATTAGGCATGTGGTGAGAAATGCAGTTGTCCTGCTCCTGAATGTTTATAGTGCTCAATAAAAGTATTTTTGATGCAGAGTTATATTTTTCTTTATGTTCGTCTCTTTATCCTGCTGTCAAGATCAGCACAAAAATACTGATTTTTAAAAATTAATTGGCCAAATTTAATAGATTACCACTTCAAAAAGTTCTAATTAGAATATTTGGAAAAAAAAGCTGCAACATGACATTAAAGACAACTTACACATTTTCTGTTAGTCTGTAGGCAGGTGCCTCAAATTCTTTCTCTTCTTTGTCACCAGTTTCCATTAATATTCATAGAAATTTTTCACAGCCTACAGAGGAGATCCTAAAATTCAGTATTTAATTGTGACTAGTAAGTTGCATTGGATGAAGACTCTTTTTGATACTGATTTGCTTTGATTTTCTGTTTTGTGATTTTAGTACACTTCTATATTCTAATACAATTCTAATATTCTAATATATTAAACATTGTGTTAAGCAGCACCACAAGAGTAGTGCCTTTATGTAGTTCAGAACAGCAGTAGTACTTTTTTTGTGATAGTTGTAGTGTTACCTGTGGTCTGTCTGGTTGTGAAAAATTCTGTAGCAAGATATAGCATGTGTTTGTTATGCTTATGTAAGGTTTTATTTTTGGTAACCAGTTCTTCCTATATCCAGCCATGAGAAACAACCTGTTTCTCTATTTCTTTTTTTACTGTTCTATAAATTGGTATAATTTATCAAAAGCTTCTGCCATGTCTGGGACATCTGCTTCAGTGGTTCATAGAGGACAATTCAAACCCCCAGAATGAAGTAAGAGGGTTGCTTGGTAAATGAGCAGGACTGGCCCTGAGAAAAGGAAAAAATGTTTAAAGCAGAAAATGTTTCCAAGAAAAAGATGCTTTGTGTATTTGGCACTAGAGATTCTGGGGTAAGTCTAACTTTCTTGATAGAAATAGTCTCAAGCTTTATACTTGAACATCCAGACTGCATCTAATGCACCTTCTAGGTAGAAGCTCTTTTACAGAGCTTTTCACAGATCAGAATTTGAACCTACTGAAGACTAGCAGTTTTGGTTATGAGCTTGAGTTTTTGGGTTCAAGACAAACTGAATATTCTTCAGTATGAACCCATATGATCTGACTGTGACTTCTCAAAGGAGCAAACCCAAATTGCCATAGCTAATGGTGCAGCTACCTGAGCACAGCTTTAGCTGTAAGCAGGAGCTATGTGTGGCGGTAAACATGTGGTATGAACCACCAAGCTGGAAGGCAGAACTGCTTGTTTAAAAACATTTGTGCATCTAATACTTAGAAGCTTATACTCTCCTCAGTCTTCCAGATTTATTTTTCATTGTAGCACTATATTTTTTCCAGTTGGCTAGAGACCTGGCCAGATTCTGTTGGCCTTTGGCATATCATTTGCTGAATACAGTGGGAAGAACTCTTCTGCTGAATTTTATTTTACCAGCTTGGTGTTTATTGAGGCGGTAGTCTCTTGTAAGCATTGTGACAACATACAGGAGCAGTGTTATGGCTGTATGTCTACATGGTTCTTCTTTGCCCTTTATCCAGGGCAGAATACATGTACTTTACTTTAACCTTTGAGTTCTCATACTCTAGATGCATGTTCTGAATAGAATAAAAAATTGGGTTGGATGATTTTTCCATTAACCTTCATGGACCTTAAAGTAGGTCCATATCAGGATTATATGAAAATATTTTCATCTTTTGTATCTTACATCATAAAGCTACATGAAGCAAAAAAGTATATTTGTTCAGGAAGAAATCATAATAAAACTGCTCCTAGGAAAAGATAAGGAAAAAACCCCGCATTTAATTTGGGAGAGTTAGGAAACTATCTTCCTAATAAAACCATTTTTTTGTCTGTCTGTCTGTCTATCTATCTATCTATCTATCTATCTATCTATCTATCTATCTATCTATCTTTTGGTATTTCTATCTACCTATCTATTTACTGGGATGAAGTTGGGGATAAGAAACAGTGCTATAACTGGATTAAGGATCTAAGAGGGTTACAAAGAGGATGTAAAGGTAATTTGTGAGCAGAATGACTAAGATTGTTAATAAAAATAGACCCACTGGTCATGTTACATGCTTGGTTATGTTGTGCTTGAAGTGTAAATATACGGAACTGAAAGAATCACTGGGAATCTGCAGAATTAGGTAAGGGTGCTTTTCAGTCCTGATAGTGATACTAATATATGTTTGCCCAAATAAAGAGAGGAGGAACTCTAGAAGCACAGTTGATAATCTGTTATGCTGAAATAGTTGCTGAAGTGACACTTTTATTTACATACATTCTGGGTACAAAGTAGGTTTTCTGTCCCCTCTCAGTGCTGGTCATTAGAACTTGGCAAGAGCGGTTGGGGGATGATACACAATCCTCAGTCTTTTTCAGACAGCAGAGTCACAGATTGGAGGTATAAATCTTGACAAAAGCACAGTCAGTTCTGATTTTCCCACAGAGAGAAGGAGCCCTTCACTGTTTTGAAAACAGACTTGTGACTAACAGCTAGCAGTATAAATAATGGAGATCTTGTATCTTATGTGATACATAAGAATTACCCTCCAAAGCTGTATGGCAGTCCCTTAAGCAAACAAAGTGTTTGCTTTTCAAAGGGTTGGATAGTTTCTAAAAGGTTTTCTCTGCTCTCATTTAATAGTACTTTTGTTACCAGAATTTATATTTAAGCAATTTCAGACCTTCAGACTAGGGAGACATAATTTGTTAGTGTGAAAGTAAAATATGTCCTCATTTTTGAATTCTAGCCACTGCTCTTAAACGTAATGGTTAACAAAATCATCCTCCTGTGAAGCATTATTCCCATGCTCTTAGTGCAGCAGTACTTTGGGTCTGTATCCCATAAAATAGACCTTTTCATGGCAGGAGTTTCATGGAAGAGGCCAAATTCCATGCTGTCAAAGTAAAAGGTTCAGAAAACAGATGGGCAGGATGGCGGTTTGAAGAAGCAAGGAGGAACTGTGATCCTCCTGTGTGAGTGCAAACCTACACTGTGGCAATTACATAGTATCATCTATTCTGTCATTTCTGGCTTAGGAATTACAGGATCTCAGAACCTGTAGGTCGGACATATGCCTCGCGTTTTCCTTTCCTTCAGGAAAAATAAAAAGATTTTAAAAATTCATGTTTCTAAATGTTTCTCTTTGTGTTGAAGATTGAGACTACTTTATGTAATGTTATGAACATTATTAAAAAAAAACTACCCTATGTCTCTTTTGATGCCTGCCTTTGTTCTTTGTAAAGCTTCTGCTCATACATTGTAGTGTTCTACACAAAACTTTGTCCATTGCAGGCTAAAACTCAGATACCTCTCCTAAGAAAATGAAAGAGTTGGTACTTCAAGAAAATAGGCCTTAGACATTTAAATTATAATCTCTGTTAAGAGAAAGCAGCAAACAACTGTATGCATATGGTCTGATTGCATGTGCTTTTTGAAAACAAAGTATAGATACAGAATCTTTGAGTATTTATCTGTGAATTTACTTAGAACATTTACCCTAACTCTGTGGCAGTGATGTACACATGCACAGCATTTTCCACTAGACAATGGTCAGAGGGCAGGATCTACCCCCAGGTGTTCCTGACTGTGGGAAAGTGGCTGGCTACAGCTTTGCCAACCTGCTCCCAGGTGTTGGAGGGCCAGGACTGATCTAACAGCTGTACAAGTATGTCAGTGGTATGGAAGGCATAGGTTGCAAAAGGCAGAGCAGGTCTAGTATAATTTCATAGCTGTGAGTGTACATTCATATAGGCCATAAAATCTTAAATGCAGTGTAAACTATGCCCTGCCCAGCAAAAATTTCCAGAAAAGACTGTCGTACAGAAAAGTCTGTTTTTCAGGGAAGACTTTACTAGAAATGCAGGCCTCAGTTGTAACTGATACCTGCTTACCTCTGTCTTGGGGAAACTACCCTGTGATATGATGTTAAACTGAAGTGTCAACATCAACATAGCTTTAAACCCATCAGCTATAGATAGAAATGCAGAACAACCACAGTATAGGAGTATAAACTTGCTGGGCCCTGCCTGCCTCCATCTGTGAAAGGAAATCGAGAACCCCACAGGAAAGTGCTCACTGTGCTGAATAGGCACACACCTTAAACCATTGATAGCCTTTATACTTATTGCCCTGTTTGCAAACTTCCCTGACCACAGTCATCAGTTTTCTAGTTCAAGAATGAATCCCTTGGTGGCTGAAGCACAGGAGTGGCAAATCCTCAAGCAGTCTGATCCTCTTAAGGGAAAAAAAACAAAACACATATGCCTGAGTTGCGGCTCTGCAAAGTGCTTAGTGGAGCATTTACAGAGAGATTTCCACCTGTGGCTCATCCAGACACCTGTGTATTTTTTCCCATGCCTTGTAACTGTACGGATAGGATGGTGAGAATTAAAGGGACTCTTGCTAGGAGAGTTGCCACCTGGCATTGTGTTAGCCTGAGCATCCCAGGTTTGCCGTTAGTCTTTGTAAGGAGAGGTTTGTAAGGTCTTAGGAATCACTTGTGCTCAAACTAATCTTGGGTTGTTTAACTGAGGAGTTTAATCTAAACTTCTGAAACTGCTAAGAATCTAACGATAAAAACAAGTAAATTCAATATTTTGAATACTTATATGTGTTCTTCACATTAGGAAGTCAGATTCTTGAAACTAGTCACGAAACAACATAAATGCTTCTTATGTATGTCCTTTGTGGAAGACGTGTCCACACATCATGATGTAGCAATAGGCAGCAGACAGTAAATGTGCTTCTCCCAAGCTTACAGCCCATGTAAGTACTGTCTGGAACTGCAGCCCTGGCACTCCAGAAATGTGTAGCTCTCAAAGGACAGCTGAAAAAGGGTGACAAGACAGCACAGCTTTGTGTTCACTGCACTTTATGTGTTAGCTTTTGGTGTTTCAAATTCAACTTTTTAAAGAGGTGTCAGAGAGATTTTTCTATTCCTAGTTCCAGTAAGAGCCCCAAAGAGGATCTCCTCTGGAACTGTTGATACAGTGTGGCTTAGGGCGACATGCCAAAACATAGCACTTCATAAACAGTCACCACATTTTTAATGGTTTTCATCAGGAGACATTTGCCACTTGTCAAAGTGTCAGCCTGACAACTAGAAATGCACACTGAGAACAGCAGCATGGGCGGGGCTTCCTCAGTTAGTCATTTCCATCCGTGCTTTCTAGCATTGACAAAAGTATTAATTTTAGGGGCCTCCAGCCCCCCTGTAATTCTTGAGCCTTTCAAGAGAACAGTGTTAGTCCTGGACATGGGGCAAGTGTTGACGTTGCTGGAGAGCAATGCCAGGGCAGCTGTGACAGGAAATTTCAGTGTCTGATGTGCACGTGGTCACCTTTGAAGGATGGCTGGAGGTATTCCAAAAGACTTGCTGGAAGCTGGCACTAGCTGTCTCTCCCATATTTTTTTATTTTTTTCTTCTTCTTTTTAATGTGCTCTGTCACCTCTTGTAGATGTGAGCTAACTCCATCTGGCCAGACTGTGACTCTGCTTCTGCAGCATCCTGGCTGTTCCTCCCCACACTGCACACTTCTGCACAAGGGACTTAAACCAGTGCAGAGGTGAGAGGGGATGGACCATGGCCATGTCCTTGGTGCATTTGCTGTGCAGCTTAGTCAGTAAAGGAAGCTGGCAGGTGTGCTTCATTCCTGACCTCAAATGTGATGTACAAATTTGAATTCTTCAGTTACTGCTCTTGCTCAGCTCTGACATTGAGCATCATGACAAAAAGCCAGTGCACCTCTTTTTGTGCTTTAAGGAAAATATTTATTCTATTTCTGCAAGGAAGGGGTAATAACAGCCTGAATCTGCAGAGATCCAAGAACCAAGTGCTTTCTCTAGAGCCTTAGACTGGCACTTGGTTTCCTTAAGTCTCTTTCCTGAACTGCAGAGAATTACAACACAGAGATGCTGAATTGATTTCAGATTGTAATGCACTGAGATTTTAAAGTAGTAGGTGCTAATTAAATAATTTCATAGACTAGCACCACTCTTTCTGTAATATTTATCTTCTTCAATTCCATTTTAACCAACATTAAAAAACTTCAACACAAAGTATATTTATATGACACAAACTTTCCTTTGTATTGAGGAAGATTTGTTGCCTTAGCAGGAACAGTGTGAGTCAGGTGTTACTAAACATAGAGATTCCCATACAACCTGTCACTTTTTCTCTGAAACCTTTTCTTGTCTTTCAGCAACTGGAAAGATTAAGCACCTTTTCTCCACAGATAAATAAAAGGCAGAAGAAGCATTCTGCTCCATTTACACTGTGAGGCAGTTGATCATCAAACTAGTGTTCTGGTACCTGGTTCTGGATTTATTCACTCTCAGCTTGTCATCCTCCTCAGGCATGCTGTGGTCCTGGCAATTCTTCTTGGACTGCGCTATTGCTGCTAAATTCATGACAGGTTCTCATGGATCAAGACTGATAGGAGGCTGTGGAGTCCGGTCAAGGCAATGTGGAGCCTGTTTTTTGACTAAATGTGGCATTACATTAGTGGCAAACTATTAATGCAACAACTCATCTGATCTGCTTGCAATTTGAGCCTGGATCTAGTCATTAATTTATATATAAAAGTATTTATCTTGAAAATAAAATCCCATACAAAAAATATGGCAGGATCTTTGTCAGACTGAAATCCTACCTCAGTCTAAGCAGCTCAATAGACTAATTGATGACTTAGCCATTATACAGTGGCATTCAGATCTTTTGTAGTACTGAATCCAAGAGGGTTTTTTTTATATGAATGTGCTGCTACAGTAAAAATATGTTTCCTGAATGACTGAACCACAAATGCAGCTCAACTTTTTTGTTTGTTTATATGCACTTTCTTTTTCTGAATTTATAAATTTATCCTAAGGAGCACGTTTATGACACAGATTTTAGTAATCAATAAGAGTTTAAAAATGGAAGAGATTATAGCTGCATATGTCAGAGAACTGTGTCTCAAAAGACTGTACAGAAAAATTTACAAGAAGTGTGAGAAAAAGGGAAAGTAAAGGAAGAAGATAGCACATTATTACAGCAGTGGAGGCATACAAAAGGATTCAGATTCTGTACTTGGAAAATGTGAAACAGTGGTAAAATAGGATGAAAAAAAAAAAAGGGGAGTAGAGGGCCTAGAGCAGCAAAACTTAAAACAGACTTGTTCAAAGAGTATCCTGAAAAACTAAATGTGGATTCAAACTCTTGATTTTAATGTACATCTTTAAGACTATGGGATAATAAAAAAGATGGCTACTCAGTGTTCATCAGCCAACCATGCCCTCAGAACATTTGAACTTCATTATCCCCAAGCAGTTGTCAAACTGTCACCTTTGCATATCCCTGAGGAAGCATAACAGAGTGTTAGTTAGACTTATACAGTCTGTAAATATGCAGGTCCAGACAGCATATATTTTAGAGCCCTAAAGGGAGAGGCTCTGAATCTGTGGAAATCATTGTTATGGTTTGGCCCCAGCTGGCAACTGAGCCTCACACTGCCACTCTCTCACTCTCCACTGCTGGGATGGGGGAGAGAATCTGAGGGGCAGAAGGAAGAAAACTTTTGGGTTGAGATAAAGACAGTTTAATAGGAAAGAAAAAGCTGCATGCACAACCAAACCAAAACAAGGAATTCATTCCCCACTTCCCATGAGGGAGGGCAGGTGTTCAGCTCTCCCTAGGAAAGCAGGGCTCCACCACATTCAGTGGTCACTTGGGAAGACAAATGTCATGGCTTCAAATATCCCCTCCCTTTCTTCTTCACCCCTCTTTATATGATGAGCATGACGCCGTATGGTCTGGAATATCCCTTAGCCCAGCTGGAGTCAGCTGTCCCAGCTGTGTCCCCTCCCAAATACCTAGGCACCCCCAGCATCCTCTCTGGTAGGGTTGAGTGAAGCTGAAAGAGTCTCAATGTTGTACAGACACTGCTCAGCAAGAACTAAAATACCCCTGAATTATCAACACTTTTTTCCAGCACAAGCTACTCTGAAGAAACTTGACTCTAACGCAGCCCAAACCAGCACAATTATCTACTGTAAACCTTAGGGGTCAGAAGAAATACTTAATATTTCAAGGGGAGGGGAAAAAAAAAATAAGGAAAAAAAGAATTAGAACAGAGACTAACCTAGGGAGATAGCACACAATTACTGTGATCTGGAAAAGTATGTAAACAGTGTCAGGAGTTATTGCAGGATATTTTAGATGGCATTATGGAAGTAACCAGAAATACTGTTAAACAAATATTTTTAATTAAATTTAGTCATTTTTAGCAAAAGAAAATTGAAGAGAGAATTGCTATGAAGATGCATAACAAAAGTCTAAAATCATCCATTTAAACAGCATTTAAGGCACCATGAGCATTCAGACAAGTAGCAAGTGAAAAAAAGCTGACCTTGCTGCCGTGTCTTGGAAAGTCTAGAAAAAGATCTGTGCATATGTCCCCTCCTCCAGCTCTGGGGTTATGTATCATTAGAGAATTTCCTGACCAGCTAAAGGACATAATTCAGGAAGGACTCAGACTCAAAGGATGAAGAGAGCAGTGATTAGCCACACGGAGTAGGCATTTTATTTCCATTCAACCTCTTTAAATAAGATCAGTTTTTCAAGCCAGTCTTGTGCTGAACAGGCTGAAAGAGGCCAATAATCTGTCTTGATTGTTCTTCTGGCTGTCAGAGCCTGAGCACCACAATGCCCCTATTTATCCCTTTTTTTACTTCTGTCTGTATTTTATTAGCAGGTTTTCTTTTATCTATCACTGAGTCTTACAGAAGCTTCTTATATATGTACTTTTCAAAAAAGATGATACAGTTTTGCAGTGTCCTGGGATTCAGACAGACCTAGATTGTAAAAGTGTTTTGACTTTGACCACAGGACTTTATAGAAGTATGAAATGTCCAAGACACAAAGCTTTATATGTTAGAGCCTAAAAAACAAAAGTTAATTTTGGGAATTAGAAATCATAGTAAAGACCAAAACTTTTTCAGACAGAAAAATTAATCATTTTCAAGTCATGTTGCCCAGTTGTAGACTGTAAATAAGCAAAAGCAATATATCTTCTATGTTCTAGTAATGTATTGAAATGGGTGTGTTTTGTATCAGCTAGCACAGGAGTTCAAATGTTGTGCAATATTAATTTGGAAAAAAATTACTTTGTTGTCCAAAGAATTTTTATAAGAATTTCTTTATCTGTCTAGATTTCTTCAACTATCCCTACCAATTAATTTTTCATGTTTCCTTCTTTAATTAAAAAAACCCAAACCACAAAGAACCTAAGCGAGAACTGTCAGTCCAAGCTGACACTTGAAGGTGAATAGATACCTATTTAAAAAATAATACACAGGAAAAGACCATCTTTGTCAAACTTCTCAAAAATATTAAACTGCTCATTAGATTATTTGTTTTACTTTACATTGCATATAGTAGACCATAACTGAGACTGGCAAATAAAAAAGCAATGAGGCTGAAAATGAATTAACAGAAACTTTGGCAAGAAAGTCTATGATTTAAAAACATGACAGGTTTTTTTAAATTATGAGACATCCTATTTTTTGTAATTCCTCATGATCTTTAATAAATAAATATTATTTGTATATGAAAGACTTGAAATAAATTTTTAACCCAAAACAACTGTCAGAAATGTCTCTGTGCAAAGGCTTTCAGGAAATTGGTGTCCAGATATTGCATGTTATTTACAATGTGCTTTTGAATTTTTGTGGCATTTTCCCCAAAAATTCCTGTATTTCACTGTTTGAAAGCAGAGGTGTATAGAGGGATTCCCTGTATGCAGTAGAGAGCACATTACTCTTCTGAATGTGATGAGGATTTGGCCGTTTCATGTGACAAGGAGGTATGGGAACCACAACCCTGTTACATCCTGGTGCTGAATCCCTGCTGGTTCCACCCAGCAGCAGTGGGAGCTGGGAGCTCTGCATTAACTCCATCAGCCCATACCTGAATGGATGCCACTAGACCTGGAGGGCATAGCATGATTCTCTCAATAGGCAGACTAAGGAGTGAACAGCACTGTAATCTGGATGTCCCTCTGCCTCTAGAAATGGTTTCTCAGGCCACAGGTTATGGGATATTGACAGGGCCAATATCATAGAGTCACGCTGTCATTCTTCACTGATAAGGAATCTGCTGGTTTCTGAGCTGGTTGAACTACAAGTCCTTTGGAATTGATGCCAGAAAGACAAAATTAAATGGGCAGAACATGATGTTCACACTTACTCTCCTGTGGCAGGTAAAACATTGGCACAGGTTCTAGAAAGAAAGAAAAAAATCATATTGCTCTTGAAGTTTTATCATTCCACACTCGATAATATTTCAGTCTTGGGGCTCTGGCTTGCCAAGACAGTTGACCACGCTGCATGAAGGTGAATGTAGCTGCCAGGCAATTTTCTTGAAGGTCATCTTAAATATGGTATTTAATAAAAGTTTTACACCTCTGCTGCATCATCGAGATTCTCTGAATCTCTCTGTGGCTGCCTGAAGCCTAAATATCAACAGGTACCATGCAAGCAACATATGGTGAGGTTCCACTGAAGTAATTTGTTAGCAGAATGGTTATCTTGCTTGAGGAGCAGATTTCTGGCAGGATATTTTCTTTTCTTTCTCTTCCCCGTCACCTGCCCCCCTCCCCTTTGTACTCTAGTGTACTCACAAAAAAAAAGCAACAAAAAACCAAAACAAACCGACAAGTAAAAAAAACTGCACTGAGTTTCTATTTAACATAAGGGTGGATAAAATATCCTCAGTAAGCCAGGCATCACTTCTCAAGGTTGGTAATTCCTGCCATAATTAAAAAAAGCTGTGAGCCTGCAGGCGAAACTCTGATCCGAGCTAACCCTTTGCAAGCATTAGCAGTTGTTTTCCATGTGGTTTTAATTTTTTTTCCTAACTTCTTAACATCTGCATTATTACTGATATGTTTGATTCTTTTTGTCTTAGTAGATGTCAAAAATCCTCAGCTGAGAGGGTGAAATGGTGTGAAACAATTGTTTTGCCAGAGCCGTTCAGGTATTCCCCTGTAAGGGTACAGTCTGACAGCAGGGATTGCATGTCACGTGCTTGACACACAGCAATTCTGTTTTGCACCTGAAGTGTAGAAAGCTGACAGAGACATGATAGCTTTGCACGAGGCTGAGGCAGTGCTCAGACTGTGACCATATATGTGGGCAGATACAAGCTCACTTGGCTGGAGCAGCAAGCTCGCTGGCAGACAGAGTGTACAGAGCAGTGCTGGGCTGGCTAATGCGGGGACAGGGCTTACACAGGTTTTAGAGGGGAAATGACTCTTCTCCATCCAGCTGGAAGCAGAATTTTGCAAGATCCACACTTTAACTGGTGACTTTTTGCTACAGAGATGGTCTTTGTGCTTACGAGTTTCATTATCTGAATGCATATACACACGCATGCACCTTATTTAAAGAACTAGGTGATCTGTTTAAAACTATTGTGAAAATAATAACATTTCTTGTGTAGTTTCTTTTTGTTACTAAAATTTAAAATATGTTTTTATTTTTTTTCTGTGTATAATTGAATTACCTTTAAAATACCCTGAAAGACCAACTCTAAGAAGTATTTTATACTTTTTTAATGAGCATTGTCTGCTGAATTGTTATATCCAGTGGCCACTGTTCTACATGAACACTTGAGTGGAAATATCATCCATCACTATATATTATATTAAAGTACACATAAAACATCCTCTACCTGCCTCATTTATGTACAAGAAAATGCCCTACGTGACATGTTTTTACCTGCAGGATCAGTTTCTGATGACTGTTTAAGAATAATTTACCAATGTACAATTTAGTGAATTCTGCAGCATAAACTACCTAGGATATCATCTGGACAGCTACATAAATGATGTTTCCCTTTTAGACTGATAATAAGTATTAAGAATATGAGTTGTAAAAATTATTTTCATAGCCCTTGATGTATTGCCAAAATAGACAATGAACCCTCATCTCTCCTATTGTGAAAGTACCTCAGAGCTACACAACAATTCTGGTACTTGAGACAAACCTTTCTGATCTTTCATATTCTTATGAGTAGTTGAATACATTTTTATTTACTTATGATTTGATGGAGTGATTGCAGTGAAGGTCATCATTATGAAAAGAAGGGATAAAGGCATAAAATGAGTACAAAAATCAAATCTTTATGTTGCAAACTATTTTGCAGTGGTCTCTATTAAAAAAAAAAAAAAAGATAAAAAGTGTTATTTCCAAATGAAGCAGGAATAGCAATAGAAGTTCTCTTGACTGCAAGAACGGGAATACAAATATTATTGCAAGAGCTTGCTAAGTTTAGCTGGAGATTCTGGTTTGTTTAACATTTAAGTTCAGATGAGGAATATCCACATTAGAGTCACATTGCAAAGTTATCTTGATGCACAGAAATTTTGTTCCAGATTAAAATTAACTGAACGATGTATTTCAAGAGCATGAGTAACATTCTCGAATTGCTCACAGGCATTCAGTCTACAGGACCAAGCTATAATGAAGCCCAAAGTAAAATTCCCCAACTGCACGTGGTTTAGGCATTTGGTCCTCAGCAAAACTGCCTTGCTGACCAGATTTGCTCCTGATGTGCTAGAGTATTTGCAAGTATGAACATAGCTTCTGTTTCAGTGATGTTATTCAGGACATTTTCCAAATCCACTGGGGTTTTTTTTGAAAATGCTGGCATTACTGACATCAGTGAACATTTTGAAAGTGATGAAAAAACCCAGCAAGGTTTCATAGCCTTTCCGCCCTCCATCCCTTCTACTTTGTATTTCTTTGAAATTGTTATAATCTGAAGAAATTTATCACTTTATAGCATACACTTACTGTTTGTAGAGGAGCAGACCCACAATAAAGAAGGAGAAAAACCAAGAACCCTGAAAACCTTTCTTTCATTACTTCATTATTCCATTCCTTTCCTGAAGTATCAATTTTTCATTGTGGTACTGAAACTGAAGCTCATCAAATTCCCCAAAAGAATTTCAAATAGAAGCTGAAATTACTGTTGTACAGTTGCTTTCAGCATGTCAAGCTCTGTATTTATGGATGCCTTTACTCTGTGGGGTAAAATGTTCATTTTGGTGCAAAGAATTCTGGCTGTTTAGTGCTAACACCCAAAGACCATGTTGAACATTTTGGGCATGTGCTGTGATTTTGCTTGAGCTGCTTCCTTATTAAATGATGCAATTTTAATGTGTGTCATCAGTTAGAGTGGCTTTTTACTGAAAGTAATTGGTTATATAGAATCATGGAAGTAATCACAATTGTGGAGATGGTAGGTAACCAATAAAAGTGGGCAGTTGTTGAAAGTATTTTATAGCTGCTTTGCATCTTTTGAAAACATAACTATGCAAAAAAAACCCCAAAAAGGCACAGTACAGACAACAGAGAAAATGATATGCTTGCTTTCAACAACATCTTTGTGTTTCTCTAGTACCAGTTTCTCTTTTTTTGTTTGTTTGTTATTCTTCCTCCTGTCACTTCGTTGAAAACATTTTTAGGGAGAATGAAAATGGTTGGGTTTGCCTGAAGCACATGTGTAAGTTTGCTTTAACCTTTTTAAAAAATAAAAATAACCTTTTTTTCCCCACTCTTTATATAGGCTTCAATGAGTGCAGTGAAAGAATCCTATTATTTAAGTCTTTATACAGTGACATTATTTGCGATAAGAGTTTTACTGGATTAATAGAATTTGGCTGAAAGGAACCTGTCATAGCATGACAGCATCCTTTTTTTTTTTTTTTTTCCTTTGCTTAAGGCTAAAGCAGTGTTACATGAGTCTAAAAAAGTCTACCATATGCATGTCTCTTAAGTAATGGGGACTTGAGTATACGGCTGATTAAGGAATTAAACTATCGAGTAAGCTGTGCATAGTCACAGAAGTGACTATCAAATGACTAGCAGAAGTCTACACAAACCACCTGTAGCAGACCAAGAAACATCTAAATAGGAATTTGAAAATACACAGCACAAATGAGACTTGTGCTGTTTGCTAGTAACTGGAGCTTGAGACTGTGTTTAGTATATGGCAAAACAATGAACTAAACGGTATCTATATGATAGAAGATGAAAACAGTTGGAACAAAGAATGAGCTAATGCATGAGGAACATCATAATTGTGTGTAAAATAGAGCCACAGTAACAATTCTTTGGATTCAAGCTACGGGAGAGCTAACTTCAGTACTTTGCCAGTTGTTAGGCTTTCTGGCATGGTGCCATGAATAAAAAAAAAAAAAGCTCTGTATGAGAAAAACAGTGTTAAATTTTACAGCTGTGTAAAGTGAGTAGAATTTTCCTAGGGGAGGTGTGAGTAGACACAGCTCTGGAAGAATCAGTTGTTACCAGTCCATGAGACCTTCTGCTCTGGAGTGGTTGTCCTGTGCTTTTGCTAGAGGAATGCTTGAAAAGGAGAAGGTAGCAACATCGCATTACATACATATCAGAGAGTTTTAGAAATAAATAGTTGCTTACCATTTAAATATAGCCACATACAAAGCTCTTTATGGGCTTTTCTTTTTAAACTTTAAATGTCTTTTTGGTTAATGTCAATTTTTCACAATGGAGTAGTAGAACTTGGCTTCTTGTGTTGCCATGTTACTCTTACTATGAAAGCTGCTAAACCAAATCAACTTCTAGCAGTGTAAACATAGTGCAAAGTAATGCAGCATGAGATGTGTATTTTACTGCATCAAGTGAGTGCTGATTTGGATGGATGTGGAGAGATACAGATGCTCTGGATGGTTTTGCTTGCTGCTCCGCTTTGGATATTAGGGGATTGGAGAGGTTAGAGGTTTGCAGGACTAAGACACTTCTGCTTTCACTTCTTGCCCAAAAGTCTAGTGAACCCATGACAAGGACAGTGATTCTTTTCACGGTTCCACCATGATTTCCTTTATGATTTAGCAGGTCACTTGTAATTTGTTTAGCCTTTCAGGAAATAGCAATTTGGAGCATGTAGTGTTGACAAAAGACCAATAAGCATAACAAAGAAGGTGGTTCCTTTCCCTTGTCCAGATGACTGATAACAAATAAAAGGTCAACTTCACATTTCATAGGTCACTTACTTTTTTCTTGTGGGAACAAAATCAGTCTGCCCACTTTCCCTCCTTGAGAGCACTACCAATAGACTGTGAATGATGATGTGACTCTGCTCGTGCTGACATGCTTTTTGGATTGGCATTTGAAAGGACATGGCAAAAGTCAACAGGGGTAGATGTGCATTTGCTAAAATTTTAGGTGGAGTAAGGGACAACTTCAAAGTATATTATCAGAAGTGGAGAAGAGAGAATACTTCAATCTTATTATGGCACTGGATAGTGACAGGTTTTACAGTTTGCTAGTCCAGAACATGCTACTTGATTATTTCTTATTTAGAAGTTGTCAAGAATATGGTAACCAAGCTGCCAATACCTTGCTTTTATAGGAAAGCTGATACCCATCAGATACTTCTACAGCACACTTCGATGCACATTTTCAATATCTTGTTGCATACTATAAAAAGAGAGTGTGTATGGAGAAAACCCTTTTTCTAAGGGTTTATATACTAAAGTATATATACGTGACACTAAAGTTTATATACGTGGACCTTTCTTCACTAACACCACATACTTAGGGTGCAGATCTCCAAATCTGACATAATTACTGAAAAATTTTTTGTATGCAAATCTACTATTCTGTTCTTCTTTGGCCTTTTCATGGCATATGATTGTTTTGCCTCCATTTGTTTTGTCAAGAACTGCTATTAGGTGTCTCAATGAAGGATTTCTAGAGAGTTGAAGAACATGACTTGTATTGTGTGTGCAATAACGCTTCTCTGGATGTCTGATACTAGTACTGTATTTGTACTGGAAATGATGAGAAGCTAGTGTTTTATGATGAGATTTTATATTAAGCAACAATTTAGAAATGTCTGATTTTGTTGTTGCAATGTGAAAGTAATTTATTCAGAGAAACGAGAGAACTATAAAAGATTTATACACAATTACGAGTTTAACTTGAGTGGAAATGTCAACATTTTTCTCCCCAAATGCTCTTCCATGAAAGTACTCTCCTCTTTCCCTTTGAGGACATACAGTAGCCTACATAAATCAAAGTATTAAGTTGATGAAATATTAAACACTAATTCTAAACTTTTATTAAAGTGGTCTGTTACCTTTGTAAGACTGAAAGCTATCTCATCCTTCTTATCTAAAGTATCATCACTTGTACTTCAGGCAACAGATCTCACATAGCACTGCACTCTATTCTAAATGAAAAAAGATTATGTTTCAGTGACAGGCTTAGAAAGGGGTATAAATGGATAAAATTTTGATTGTGCTACTTTGTTGTGTGCTAAGGGCCTTTTAAACATCAGTTGATCTATGTGATGCCTGAAATCCTGCAAAACAGACACTCTGCACAAGGTTAATGGAGATAAGATAGAGAATACCTTTATTGTGGTCTGGACCCCTCCTGATCCTTCGAGCACGAAGGACCCAGAGCCCTGTAAAGTTACAGTTTTTATACCCTTTCAGACCATTAGCATATTTAATACATTAATACCTATAACCAATCACCATTTCTAATTTTCCCAGTGTTCCACCCCACATGGGCCTAA